>VXBX01008409.1:321311-371444 GCA_013400415.1 Scytalopus superciliaris | reverse complement strand
AAAAAAAAAAAAAGAGAAATGCCTGGATTTCTTTACAGAACATAATTACAATAGGCAGCCATTAACCTGCTTACATACCCTTAATTTTTTTTAAATGAGCTCATCTTTCTCCACTTCATTTTTCTCCTCCCTCATCCATTCTTTCCTCAGACTGCAGCAATAACATGCTTTTATTCTTTCCTTTTGACTGCCAGGGCCTTAAACTAATTATTAATTGAGAATGTACCTAAAGGATCTGAATGAGAAAGTTGGAATTAACCCAACTGCCTCTTTCCCCCTTTTATTTTGCATACTGTAACTCTAGGTCTACCTGTTAACGCTGCTGAAAACAGTAAATGTGTTATTTTCCTTTCAAAAGCAAGTTTGCTTGGGCAGAAATATGCAACACTGAAAAACAACATGGGGAAAAAAGCAAGTACCTGGAAAAGGCTTTGAGTGACAACCATTAGGAACCAAGCTGTCTACAGTTAAATTCTCTCAACAACTTTGCTGTCCTGTAGGAGAATCCTGGGGCAGACGGTGTTTAGGAAATCCTGGGTTCAGGAAACCAGACAACTGACACTTCATCAAAAGGCCTGTCCTTTAAAGAGGCTAGAACAGCATGACCTTACACTGCCTGCTAGTGCAGAGCTGGCTGGTTGTACAGCACCGACTCATCTTGTTTCCAGTTGTTAAATTACATTAGAGGACAGCTAAAAATACATTAAATATTTTCCTATTACTTTTCCATGCAAGCAACTGCTGCAGTTACAGGAGCAACGTCCAGGCAAATGCTTAATAACACGGGGGGGTGAGGGGGAAAGTCAAGGAATCCCTCTCACACATTCCTGATCAATAACACAACGTTCGGATTGCAAATGTACAAGTATTTTCTTCTTATTTTTTTTTATTATGTACGAACAAGAACCGATGCATTTCTTACTATCAAAACAGGAAAACGTTCACATATTCCAAAATATCAAACAGATCTGAGCTCTGTTTTTCACTCACTCCCACCCCAAATTTTTGCTGGGTTTTTTTTCCACCTTCCAAAACACACCAAAACTTAAGTCTCCCTGTGACACCCTACACACTAAAGTCTGGCAAACTCACGCTGATGTGCCCCTGCTAAACATTACCCACAACGAGGCAGACCCTTTCGGAAAGCCTGACAATCAACATTTAAGCACTCGGTGACAAGAAGGAGCCCTAATTGATTTGGGATCCCAAGGTCTCCATCGCCATCTAGCGAGAATTCCCTGCCGCTGCCACACGATCCCTGGAATCACACTCAGAGCTCTGCCGGATCCATTCCACATCTGGCCACAGCTGTAAGGCTTTGCTACAACTCTATTCCCTGTCTTAAGGAAAATAAAGGTCAAGCACCGGCTCGTATCTCGCCAGTGCTGACTCAAGAGAACTGAGACTTTATGCAATACACTGTCCCAGAATGACAGAACGGTCTGTTTATCTAAAAATGGCCTTTCCACATCATATTTAATACTTCTGCCATCAAAATGAAGCCAACGTGGCAAATGCTACTCTACTTACAAGCTTTTAAAATGGCAATGTGTAATTGCAGGAATTTATAGTCACTGTAAGGAAGCCCATGGCAGCTCCACTTTTAGTGTACCAGCATCACCAAACCACAAGGAGAAGTTAGAAGCCCACGAGAGGTGATACACAGCACTTGGCACAATGCACCTCAGTCTTGCTACAGCTTCAGTGGAAGGGTCTTCAGTCACACAGTTGGAAAACAGCCATTTACAGGATTCATCAAAACTCAGTCTCTCTTAGCTATGTTAAAACTTAATGCCAAGATGAGTCTCAATAACCTTAATATGAAATACGTAATGCCCACTTTTCTCCTTCTAAGAATTACAACTGAACTGTAATTGTGTTAGTGTAAATATTAAGTTCAGTTGTCAACCCACACAGTATTCTTCCCTCTTAGACTTCTACAAGCCTACCTGCATTTACACAGGTCCCCCTGAAAACAGTAAAAAAGGTATTAATTACTGATCATCAGAAGAGGCCATTTAAATGAAGACCATAAATTTTCCATAAGCTGCTTTTTAATTAATCTTTTCATATAGAAAACCTAACTCTCCTGATAATTCTAATATAAAATAGGCAAACATTGAGTAAGTAGTAAGAGGAAACCTACAAAGCAAAAGACAAATACAAAAATATAAACTAATATTTTCCCAGATCAGGTATTTCAACTTAAAACAAGCAAATAACAAAAAAACAAAAAAAAACCACAGAAAACTAAGGTGTCCTCTTCTGTCATCTTTTGTGTCAAAAAAATACTAATCAGGAAATCAGCAACTAAAAGAGCTGTATCTGTATATTGACTACTTACCTAATAATTCAAGTTTTCAAAACAGAGCACACAGTGTATTTCACCAGAACCTATCCTACTTGCACAGAGGCACAAAATTACAAACCATCCTGAGAAGTTTTCAAATTTTCAAATTTATTATGTTCACAGTATCCAGAGTAATGAATACTAACCTACCTCAAAGAATAAGGGGGAAAAAAAAGATCATTTCAGCTCCACAGGAGGTGCTCCACTGCACAGAGGACACCTAAAGGCAGCAACGTCCCACTGAGCTCAGCACTAGTGCTGCCAGATGGATCTGCTCCCAGACTTTTCACTGGCACCCCTTTGCTGTGCTCCCACCAGCCCCATTTCATAGAGGAACTTCAAACCTGCACTGGGTACAACAAGCTTTCAGGCAACATTGTGCCATAGTATTGAAGTTTTTCCCCAAACTACAAAAACTGGAGATTCAAATGTGTGCAAGGGCTTGGAAAAAGCCAGCCCAGGTCTAGCACCACCAGAATTTAAGAAGTAAGACAAAAATAAACTAGGTAATAGTCTCAGAGTGCTCCCTAGCACATCCTGTACCACCTATTTAGGATTTCCCCATTTCACCATCACTTTGGAACATAATGCAGGAACACCAGAAATGAGAATAAACTGCACAGGCAAACAAAAAGGATTTCTCAGCCTTAGTAGAGGCCAAAAGCTTTAGTATCCATACAATACCAGTTTGTGACAGATGCTCCATATGACTACTGGGGATCATATGAAAAACCAACAAAGGCAAATTCATTACTTTTTAAATACCGCTAGAAAACATAAAGCTATGATACTCAGCTGCTTTGCATGCCAACCTCATAGACAAATACATCAGAATCTTACAACAAAGACATTACTTTGTGAAAGGAAACATTAATTTTTGAATTCACGTGGCTGCATTGCACATTTACAGTTATCAAAACAGGAAATTATTCCTGAGTTAAACACTTGCGGAAGGTTGAACATCCAGGTTACACAAACTGGGAAGGCAGCAAATGTGGGGTTATGTCTAGAGACCTGTTTAGATAGGAAGGCTTTTAAAATCAAAGATGTGCTACCAGAAACAAAACACCACCATGCACAGAAGTTGGTGATTGTAAATGGACCTTCAGTGCATTCAGCAGCCCACAGCAAGAGCAGTTGTGCCCTCACTTCACCAGCAGGATTTGCGTCCCAACACAGATGTGACCTCATCCACCTCCCTGATCAACTAAAAGGCTGACCAGCCATCTTGACACATCTGTTCTTGGCACCTTTGCAGACTCCTGCATTCTCTTCCTGGCATTCTCTTCTATAAAGAACTAATATGAAACATCATGAAAAAATATTTAAGACACTGTAGAGGTACGTTTTTGGATCTTTAATGACTACCTTTTTCCCCTGGGACCAAACTGATGTAGCCTGCATTGAGCTGCCATCTTAATCAATAGCAAGAGTAGTTCTGCCTATAAAGTTAGGAACAACTCTTAAAATCTGAGGCTAATGAAAAACTTCTTTTGTCAATTTTTCAAATTTTAAGGAAGAAACAAACCATTTCTGAAAATAAGTCCTAATACATAATCCAGTGCCTCCATGTGATTAATTGGCCCTATCACAAACTTTAGGCTTTCAAGAACTCCACACACCAGGGCACAGGATAGTCTGGGTAAAGTCAAGCCCACCCAAAGCTGAAGTGTACCACCAGATCAAAGACTGAACCATCAAGCAGAACTGGAAATGCATGAAAAATGAGAAAGCAGCCTGGATTTTTTTGGCACCATAATCTTGCCCATTGAAACCAAACAGTTTAATTCAAAGTAAGGGTCTACCTAGAGCTTCAGCTTGTCATACTTCTGGATATTTTATCCGAATCTTTCTAGAAACCAGTTTCAATTTTTTTCCAACTTCTGCAGTAGAAGGAACTAAAATTACAGTTCTGAAACCAAAAGCAGCTTCAAGACCAAAACCATTCCCCTATTCAATGAAAAAAAGCAGGTGGCTTAAAACCAGCCTTTTTACATGTGTGTATAACATGTTCAATGACTTACCTCTCTCCCCTTATGTGTCACCAAAGCAGCCAAAGGCTTGGCATAGAATCTGCTGTACGAAAATCCCAGGCAGCCATACATACTGTTAGCAGTGAGTTTCAAAGCTTTCTGTCTGATATCATACTGCAAAGAAACACAACCAGCAAAAATGATCCAACCACAGCCATCAGAGAACTGAACTTAATGCTCACAATTACATTCACAGCTTTTCATACAGTCTAAAGCAATGATGGGCTACAAATAAAGCACATTACAATCACTGCTCACTACTAATCATCCCTATTCTACAAGGCTGATCAGGGCACTTAAAGGGAATGGGAGGAAAAATCAGAGGAGTTCTATAAAACACACCTGTAAATAGAGGTCAGGGTTTAAATCCGGCTGTTTCATTAACTGCTTAACTTGACGCCTCCTCTCCACCAGTTTCCTGATTTCTTTAGGCAAAACTCCCATTTCCAGAGATGGGTCCGGAAGCTCTGGAATTTCTTCCTCTTCCTCAACCTGCCAAATGATCACCACAGCTTATCATTTTCTTGCTTGAAGATTAGAGTTTAATGTGTCAAGTGAAAAGCTTGGGAAAAAAAAACAAACCCACACAGCTTGTGTCTATTCCTGCAGAGCACCTGAAACACAGTTTAGAACAAGCATGAGAGGTTTTTTGCAGTGTTTAACTACAGTACTTCGTCCCTGCTGAGGGACAGGGCCCAAGTCTGTTGCAGTCTGGGAGAAACCCAGGAGAGGCATGGACAATTTTTTATTTTATTTTTTTTTTAGCATGTGTGTGATTTTATATATTTATGTACAGACATATATATATACATATATAAATCCAGACAGATAACACACAGTCTCAGGGATAGATAGACAGATGAAATTCTTTCCATGCTGAAAAAAAATCTGTCCCTTTTTTATTATCACATAAGTACTTTTGGTGTTCAGAACTGTCAAATGGAGCACAGGCTCTGTGGAACTGATACTTTGATAAAACTGACAAAAGTGAAATCCACCACAGCAACAGAACAAAAACTCCACTCCGAGCAACTTTTGATTATAGCAGAACAACAGGAAGCACATATTCTTCTTTTTCTTAGCACAACTGAAGAAATGGTTGATCAGAAAAAATGGAAAGAAACTTCAAATGCAATAAAGAGAAAAATGTACAAGGAAAGGGCAATGGCAACACTATGAGGTTGGCAAGTTCAGTAAAGCAGTCTGGGAAGAACTGTAACAAGAAATTACACCAAAGGCTGATTAAACATCATACAGTGACAGAAATCAAAATGAGCTGCTTCAGCTTGAAGCACACTTCAAAAAGCTGGGAAAATCCACAGAGAGTTTGGAGGAACTTACTGACAGAATTCCACATACTTGCCTCCTCATTCGTGATACAGTACTGATACTTCAGTTGGGACTACCTAATTCCAACTAATATTATGGGATAATATTATGAGACAAACTAATTCCAACCTGTGAGCTGATACCAGTTAAAAATAAAAGCCTCAGGTTTAACCTTTAGACCTGACCAGCTCAGTGCTTCAGTTTACAGCACAGCTCCATCAACAACTGTTTCAGCACAGCTGAGGAAATGAGAATCTCCAGCCATGAATAAGCCAGAGCCAACAAAGCTACTGAGAAAACACTACATGGAACTGGACCTTCAGGAGGTTTTTCAGTTGTGTTTAATACAGTTTAATGCTGTACTAAACAGCATGAATGTTTGTGAAGCTGGTCCCACAGCTGACACACACACAATTTTCCTGATGTCTAATAAGGCTTGAGCTCCTATCGGATTCTTTCCCATAGACAGAAGCATGAGACTCTTGTCTGCCTCATGCGGGTATGTTTGCATGAAGTCTGTGGCAACTTAACTTTAGCAAGCCTCTACCAAGTTAGGATGAAACTGGTCAAGGGGCTCAGAAATTGCAGGAGGATATGTGGCTGAAAAGCAAAAAATCTTGTTTCATGAGATTACCAAGATTAGATGGGATAGAGCTTAGCAAGATTCTGTAAGAGTAATACAGAAAGGCAGGTGACAGACACAAGATATTCAAAAAGTTCCAACCCAAAACTTAATATGGTGCATCTTTAAACAAGAGTCACTTTTTATGTGTTAGAGGGGACAAAAAAAATTAAGCTGTGGAAAAGAACAGTTCCTTAAAAAAATGATTCACCGAAATTAAGACAGTGTAAAACTTGCCATGAGTTACAGCACACAAACCTCTGCCCTTTTCTGTGCTTCTGATGACAGTCTCTGCACTGTGGTAAAGCAGATGTTAAACTCCTGGATAATTGATGGGTACAAGCTGTTGAAGTCGAGAAGCAAAATAAACTTGTCATAAAAACCTAAAACAGAGTTTAAAACAAAAGTCATAATTACTCAGACTCCCAAAGGACTTCACACAACTCCACAATCAATATGTAAGTGACAGTAACACACACTTGTACCACATTTCCATAATCTAAACCCCTTAAAGCAGCTGTTGGAATGCACCAGTACCCATTAGAGAAAGCTGTCAGAAGTGGAACGATCCAACTCCATTAACTCACCAGAGTTGAACAGATACCTTCTGTGTTACTATAGGACACTTGTACAGTTTTCCCCACAGAGAGGAGAAACTGAAAGAAAACTTACGTGTCCATTAGAAAACTTACATACATACAGTCCTAATTCCTGGAAAGAAGCAATTCCACACTCAAAGTTGGGAATTTTGGCACATGCAACACCCCCACCACCCCACCCTGGAACACCAAACTCCCAGAAGACACACTGATTCCCCACTGCAGTCTCTTTGCATTAATATAACCTACCTGTATCTAATGTCATAGAAAAAAGAAAATTGCCACATCTTACCGACTTTGGGATCCAAGACTAAGCCCCCAGCATATGCTGCTTTCTTTTTCCCTATCTTTGATTTATTCTGATCTTCAAAATCTTCATCTTCATCCACCTACATTTGGCATTTAAAAAAGTCATTATCTAGTCTCTAAGATTTCTATAATGTTAGAGGAGTTATTTTTGGCAAATCAAATACGAATTTGGGAGCCAGTGCACAGAGTTCCTTTTAAAATACATGCAAAACATGGTGTTTTCATCATGATCCTTATTAAAGCTCTCTACATGTCAAAACAGCATTCAAACCAACTCCTATAGGAACAAACTGCTAACATGAGATTACAAAAACCTTAAGGTATTGTCATCATGCAACATGGCACTCATATGAATTTTCCAGCTGGCTGTATAAGTCAGCACTAGGAAAAAAATCAATTCATGACCCATATGTCATATGACTGCCCAACTAAAACACTGTTTTTGTGAAAAGAATAGTTGGGTTTTAGTTAAAAAAAACAAAATACATTATTACTAAGCTAAGGAGTATTCTGTTACTTGTTACATTGTGGTAAGAATTTTTCTCCCAGTTGTTCAAATCTATTCTCAATCACTTAAAACTCCAGCACTACTTCAATGCAACAATACAATCAACAAGACTTGTTGCTTTGGACTTTGCTGTTGAACTGATTTAAAAGCAAAATTACAAGAAAAATACAGTGCAACACAAATACTCTCTCAAATTTTCATTTTTTCACTAACAAACATATGGATGTTTCTATAAATACTATTTACACTGGTATTACACAATTTTATTATACGCTTGGATTTTTTATCCATATAACAAATTACTGTCCCACTCTCATTATCAAGTCAATAACAAAAAAAAATATTTTAATTAAGCACATGCTGTAACATTAAGTTATACCTAATGTATGTTTGGGGCTCTTTGTGCTCTCACAGAATAGTAATACCAAAAAGACAGAAGAATGGTGTTTAATGTTTTAATAAAAAATCCTGGAAAAAGAAAGACTGGACCCACCAGCTTCTGAGGAGGCTTTTTAAAAACCTGTTTGTCTGGCACTATGTAGTCTTTTTCATGGAATGCATGAAGCAGCAGGAACTCATTTCGTTCAGATCGTCCACCCATCATTGTCCTCGACTAAAGAGAGGGGCAAAAAAAGAACTAAGAGCAAAGCAGATAAAACACTGAAATAGTAAAGTACACTAGGTAATGCCCTTCAACTATTTAAGTTCACCTATTATTATTATTGTTTTTATACTGTATCATCACTGTGCACAAAACTCCAATGTGATATTTTTAAGAAAGTTTTACGTTATTACTTAATTAGAACATTCAACTCCCCACTCATCACAGCAAAAAAATTACAGCATTATATATTCACAATTAGTGTTCAGAAATTAAGCCTAGCAAATCAAACACAGAAAACATGGAATTGCTTTGGGAAGGGGGGGGGCAGGCAATGGAGAAGGTCAGAAAGCAATGAAAACATACCATGACATTCCCAGAGATGTTTGTTATCTGAAGAGCCAGTGGCAGAACATTCAGCTCACACATGATCTGGAGAATGAACTTGGCATCTGTCCAGGTGCTTTCCAGCATGTACAGTAAGCGAGGGGAATCACTGGGAAAAGAAGGGGCATGGCCCAACAATGTAAAATCAGTCTCCTTTGTACTCTGTAGCAGTTTAGACCTACATGCTGCATGGAACACAAGGCATCTGTAGCACACCAGTGTTGAATTATATGGCACAGTCTCGTAAGTGAAAAATCATCCCAGAACTCAAGCTGGCATATCCTATTTAGTTTATCTACACCAATGCTCTCACAAATCAGTCTGCTTCAGACATAACAAGCCACCACACACAAGTAAGCTTGAAACATCATAATATAATGTTAAGATAGTATTTAGGGTTTCAAATGCCAGTATGCTAAGTCAGCATCTCCATGACAAACCAAGTAAACAAGCATAAAGTTTTATGCCAGGGAGCCAGTTCTGCTGCTTTTCAGCAAAGGATTAAGAACACCAATCAGCAACATACCTGTACATATTTCGAATTTCCTCTGGTAGAATTGTTACCCTCTCTGTTTTCAAAATCTGACGGACCAGTTCAGACAAATGGTAACTTTTGCAACGGATTAATTCTTTAGCAGCAATCTCTACATCACAGATCATTCGACCGCAGGCAGCATTCCTCTCAGCAAAGCCTCCTCGACCCTTAACCACATCACACAAGGAGAGAAAAAACTCAAATGAAACGAAATACACAAACATTAACCAAAAAACATCTATCCACAATACATGTTTAAAGGACTCAGAGAAGTCAGTTGGCCACTAAATACTCTAATACTCTACTAAATACGACTAATACCCCAGACTTACAATTATGCCCTAAAGGAATCCATAGTACCTTCCAGTATATGTGGATATTAAGAAATAGATACTTAACTCCTATTACTAGTTAGATTTTACCATCTTGGCCTCAAGGAATGACAGGAACAGGCAAGAACACAGCCACGTTCAGCATTTCAGTACTCCATGCCTCACACATTGTCCTCTGAACAAATACATACTAAGAACTACAGAATTAACTTAGCAGCTCTCTATGGGATGATTCACCCATCAATCCAAATTGCATTTTCTCATTTTACAGTTGCAGCAGACAAAGACTGTTACAGTAAAGACTATTGCAATTAATCTGTCATTACCATCATCTACTTGAGATAAGTAAACTAAATTAGCCTAACTTGAAAATCAGTTTAGCTTATTACTGTAATAAAAAGTCATATAAACACTCAATTTCTGATCTGGGAAATTCAGCATGACCAACAGTCAAAATACGTCAGTGTCACATTTACAACTCCTCAGAAAAAATAATTCATTTTTAATCACACGTAACATAAAGGGGCTTAAAAGACTTGAGCAATCTTATTACCCCAAGCTTTGGCATATTAGACCTCCTCAGTCGACCTATCTTGGACCAGTGAGGGACTTTGCACAAATTAATTCTTTGAAGCAGCACTTCCAGATCAAATCCATAAATATTGTGACCCTTGAAGCAGAAAAAATAACAAAAAAGGTTACAACAAATGCAAATTGAAAGACTTACTTCCACACACTCAGTATTCCTTTGCCCTTTGTGTTTTTTTCCGACTAATTGATGGCATTATCTCTCTTGCAGAAAGCACTTTCTAAGAGAACATTCATCAGCAGTACTCATTAGTCTTAACACTAACAATGCTGTTCAGTAGAATACGAAAATCAGCTCTATAACTGGCTCATAGCACAGACAATTCAGCTTTATGCTTTCATAGCAGAGATTAGGGTTTAAAGCTTCCCAGAAAAAGCCCACACCGTTCTTCAGGAAGCATGTAAATATAAGCTAAGAGTAATTCCTTTTCCCTCTGTCCATGAAAGACGCAATAGTGACATCAAAATAATTTTTTCCCTTTGACACTACAACAAGCATAGCTGTTAAATCTGCACAGGAAGACCTTTCAACCAGTATTTACATATCAAAGCACTCCAGCAATATTTTAAACAATGCTAAGGACATTGATGACACTGGTCTGTAACCTCAGCTGACAGTAAAATGCTACCCTAATGAACACCAGTCAGTCACCAGGAACTGCAGGTCCACACTACCAGGTACCTCTGTATAGTGCAAGACTGTGTTACAGAAGCCAGTCCTCAAAATGAGCAGCAGCATTTCAACAGCACTAATTAAACCAGGTGCAAATTAAACTGCAATAACACAGCTCTGCTGTTATCAGGATAGGAGACCTCACACCCCTCCTACTAGCATCTTCAATTTTAAACCACTGACTGCAGTTTTCCCCCCCGATTCCTTCCCATAACCACCAGGAAGCTTAGGTCATAGGGCAAATACTGGATACCAGCTCCAGTGAGCTGAAAACACCAGGAACCTGACTGCTCATTTCACCGTATTCCCACCACTTAATTATGTCTATTTCCCCACAGAAGAATAACAAGTTGTATGTGACCACCCTCAGATTTATAACCAACTTCAAATTGTCTTCGAAGTGAAAGTCAGGATTGTACATTAGTTAAAGATAACAAAAAAAAGAAAATGAGTAATTATAATAAATACTCAGCTACACAATAGAAAACATTAAGAATACTTACTATAAAACTTTGCTCAGGTCCCACAGATTTGTATAGGTTATAATTTTGATTTACAGCATAAAATCAGTCTAAATGGTAACAAATTATATGAGCATTTGAACTGAAACAGACTCTTAAGTATACCAAGAGTCCCCAGTTTTCTAGAAAAATCAGAGTTTTTTGTTGTGCTTTGTCTTTTTGAGTAAAAGGAAAAAAAAACAAAACACAACTTATTTCAGCTACTGTGGAAATACTGCCTATTTTAGCTATTATGGGAAATAATAGGACGTATAAAATGCTTTCAGGGAAAATTCTGTATCATCTTTGTATCAAAATATACCTGCTGACTTACAAGCAAACTCAATTCATAAGGCAGTCTAAGACAAACATTAAAAAACCTATAAGGGGACAAAAGCAAAAGAAGAAAGCTGATCAACTGACAATCTGCTTTAATTTAACTCTCAAAGTCTCAGAACTACTCACCACAACAACATCTGGGTCAATTTTGTGAATCTTCGCAAGGAAGAATCCCAGCAGTGTTCTCTCTGTTGCAGCAATTTCTATTTTCGCATTCTAAAAGGAGCAAGAGAGCACCTGATTTCAATGACCCAATAAGTTTAAAATGGAAACATCTCCTCTCCCCTACTAGTTGCAAGACAATAATAAAGCACCACAGAGTTCTCCCTTTCATTCTATAATTCAAGAGGGGTTTTTTTTTCCTCCCTCCCATAGATATAGAAAGCTTTTCTCAGAGGCTTTTTTCCATTCTACTTTTGTATGCAGGTGTCTAGAGATATTTTAAGAGCCTCCTAAGAATCAAGCACACCAGGAAAATGCTTCATATGCATCCTTTACTCTCAGGCTTAAGATCACACAGAAACAGAGGCAAAACAAAAATAGGTAACTTCATTATTCTGTCAGCTTTCCCACTGCCCTTTAGAAAGTATGTCTTCTAAATTTTGACAGATTTTACTCTCCAAGAAAAGAAGAAAAATTCTCCCAGTTTACTATGAGTGCAAAGTCATGTATAATAAAAATTAATCACAATGTTAGCCTCTCTGCAAAGCCTTTCCAACTCTCCTAACACCCCGCCTATTTTAAGAGCACAATTAGCAACAGTACTGAATCACACAGAGCACACATCTGTTTTTACAAGCAACTCAGAATAAATACCTGGATTTCGGTTTGCAGAGTAAAAACTAATTAAATAATCATGTCATTCCTTTGAATATTTCTTTTCACAACTTACTGAAAGCATCATGAAGTTCATATTCTATCAGGTACAGCAATCAGAAGGCAAAAAAATGAAATTACCTTCTTTTTAATAGCTTCTTTGAAGTCGTAAGGAAAAATGCAATCATTTGGTTTGGAAACAGCTGAAAAAGAAATGGTATTTGTTCTTACATACAAGTTCTTCATTGTACTCTCCCCATAAGCATCCATTCACAACAAAGGGAACCAAGAAAAACTGACTTTAACTCTAAAAAACCATTTTATGTGAATACCTGTCTATAGGTAATCAAGTAATTAGTCAAGCATTAAACAACCCTTATCAGTCATATTTGAAGTTATCACTGAAGATTAAAACTATGATCCACAGGTCCTGAAGAATTTCCCCCTCACAAGCATTCAACACTTCATCACTTCCAAGCTCAAAATTTAGCTGATATTACTCTAATCACACTGCTGCCAAGATTTTTATTTTCCTAAGGAAACTTGTTCATAAATAAATGTGCTGTGTTTAACTTTTTAATTCTGTTCAGAAGAACTGAAAAACAACTGGCAGCAAATAAACGGTCCAAATTAATGGGTGGAAAAAGTAAAAAAACACATGATGAAGTAAAAACCAATAAAAATGACAGGAAACTGTACACAGCAGGGTTACTTTGCATCATCTCAATCTAAGGTTTTTTTGAATTAAGTCTTTGATAAAAGGTCAGTAACCAGTGCAGTTAAAAATGGTGATAAAAGCCTGCCTGGGAGTAGAAACTGTCATTTATCTACTCTAAGTCACTACTGATGGAGTGACAGAATGCAGTAAAACTTTTAAAATAACTTACTAACGAATCCCTACCCCACAACCAAAAAACTAAAACACAACAGAAAAAGAAAAGCCTCAGAGATAATTCTTTTTCTGCTCATAAACTGTTCTGAGTACATACCACAGAAGTGTGTCTGAAAGGGAGGCTGAGGTGCAGCCTTATCCAAAGGAAACTTCTGATGAACCAGGGCTGCAAGAGCCACAACCTACACAACAAGGAGATACAATGACTACTATGATACATGACTACTATCAATACACATTTTTTTCTCCTCTCTTTTTTTTTTTGTTTCCTCGTCTCTTTTCTCGTTTCCACAACAGATCTTTTTAAAATTAATTTCAACTACAGTTAAAAAGAAGAAAAGTTATCAGCTGATCTCAAAGAAAATAAAGCAGAATTTACTCTTAAATAATTACCTTAGAAATCTGAGGGGCAAAATAATTCATAATAATAATTCACAACGGCTTTTATCAGGTTTTGCTTTGAATCTGAACAGATCCCACAATTTAAAGGATTCCCTTTGGAGTGCAGGGGAGATGTAAGCAGGGCAAAGAAGCCCCTTCCTCAGGCAGGGCTGCCCCTCAGCCAGCAGTCAACACTACCAGGAAGCCAAGAGGATTTACCATTTGGAAGCCATTAGCTCTACTGATGCTTCTGCTTGCTTTGCTGGCAGGATGTCCTGGCTCCCCAGACACTGGTCAGGAAAACCCAGCAGAGGACAAAGCTTTTTAAAGGCTTTAAAGCATCTTGGCAAACAGAGTCCTGTTGGTACCTTGTATATACGTTGGCAGGAAACCAGGAATTTTCCATACTTCCCCCCAAAACTTTTAGCTTCACCAATAGGAATAATTATCCTTGACAAATCTGCCAACCTATTATTCTTTGATTCCCCTAACCAGAAACAACTCTCCAATCCCATTAGTGAATACTAAATCTTGTTCTAGGCTAATGACTTACGTTAAAAAAAAGATAAGATAAATGTGCCTAAGTACACCTGTGCTCTGAAGTCCACAACTGAAAGTGGTCATCTACATTTCTCCTCCTTCTGAGGAATTATTTCATAGCAGAATATTAGATGTAAGACTAAAACCAAATTCTCATTCCATTTCAAAATGAGTTTCAGCAGCAGAAAAGCCTGGTCACTTTACCTAGAACCTACCATTAGCTCAACCAAAATAAATACATCATAATTGAAAAAATCCATTAACACCCATTCTGAGACAGTCTCATTTATAAATAAGAGACACGTCAGACAAAACAGAAGGCTTGAAAACATATGTAGGATACACTGTCACAGTAAATATTCTCACCCCTAACCCATAGTTCTTGTGCTGGTGAAAACCCACTGAAAATTTCTTTGAAAAGCCTGGAGCAGAGAAAATTTTATTCAACAGTAAATATATTTAAGCGTGTTTTATCAAGTGAAGCCCTTCCAAGGCTTAGAAAACTTTTTAGTGTAAGCTGAAGAACAAAACCAAGCCAAACTAAAATGAGAGCAGATTACTTACCTCATTCTGGTGAGTCTTTGGGTTCTGAGTGGTTTTCATGCTGAAGGACATGACCACCAGAGGAGGAGGAGGAGCAAGATCTTTAGCCACATTAACGAAGCCAGGCTTCATGGCCACGGCCTCCACTTTACACCAGCTGACTGACTGATTCGAAGGCTCTGAGGAAACAACACAAGCCACCTTTATTTTCCTGGGAACCACAGAGAAGGCTTTGCTGCACAGAGCACATCCTTTCAATGTTCTGCCCTTGTGGGACAGTCCCAGATCTACACTAATCCTTCCCAGTTTTTGGTAACCCCCTGTCAGCAGGAGCTCCTTAAACACCAAATAAGAGAAGGAAGATTTAGATCAGGGTCAGGAAGATGCTGAATGCAAAAAATACTTCGGGCAGCTTTACACAGTCATACTAGAAAAAGGTATAAGCCAAGTAAGCATAACTCCACTCAAATTAACATGTCATCTCTTAGCATCTAATCTTGTAGTCCATTCAAAGGGAAATTAAATTAATATAAGTGAAAAAAAAAAGTTCAAGAAATTTCTCAAATGCTACAGAAAAGGCAGCCACAGTACTAATCAAAAGAATTTTGATTGAATGAGAACAAGAACATATGGCTGACTGAAATGTACCACAAAATTACTTGCTTTACTAGTCTTTCAGAAACACAATTATGGCAATAAAGAGATGGGGGATTTTGTAAGAGTTCATCCTACTCTGGCAGTATAAGGCATCCTAAAACATAAAAGATCAGAGAAAGCTATTTAGATATAAAGTGCACAAGAGCTAAAATATATAGATGGGTGGAGAGAAAAAAAAAAGCCACATTCACCTTCCATTACAATTTCTGTACTTGCTTTAGAAAAAAAGGGATCATTCACAAAAGATGCTGGCAACTCACTACATGCAGAAAAGAAGCAGAGGTTATATTTCTGACAGATTAACCTTCTGAAGTCAGCTGTTGGTAGACCTACTTATCCTACTCCCTGAAAACTTTGATCCCTCCCTGGAAACCCACATATTTTACCTTCTCTCATCATCCTTGTTATAAATGCAAACAGGTAGCTGACTAAAATATCTTCATATATAAAATACTGATGATCTCTAAAGGAAGATAGGCAATCAACTGCTTAAGACCTTTCTTCTTTGATCTCCAAGATCTTAACACCTAGAGCTTCAACTAGCACTCTATAAAGCAGTGGTCTTCAAAGTGGGGTGCATAAGACAGTCCACTGAGGTGTGGTGAGAAAATATTTTTTGTATCATTAATGAATAAAATACATTAAAAAGCCATTATTACATATAATTCATCCTTTTAAATTTCTGGTTTTGTGTTTATTTTATAACATACATATTAGCACAGTAGTACATGTGCACAACCTAGAAATAAATATCTCTATATTGGGGGTACATACGATTTTTTAGTGATAGTGGTGTGCAAGACTGGAGACTGCTGCTCTGGAAAAGCTCTGGTGCCACCTAGCACTGATACTCAACTGCAAAGACAGCTTCATAATGGATAGTGACTACAGGTTTTGAAGAAGTTCTTTTCAAATATTTTGGGACTTGCTTATTCTAAATTTTCCAGCTATACTTCTTATCCTGTATGGGAAGTGTGCAAGGAAAGCCACACAAGAAAACAAGAATCCTGTGATAAGCTAGGTAACTGCCACAAAACCCACACAACTTAAAAACATGCAAACAAACAAACAAAAGCAACAACCTTTGCTTTGGGGCACATAAATTTGCATAAACATAACTAGTCAAAGTAACAGTCAGTTTTCAATAGAGTGGGCAGGACAGTTTTGAAAGGAGCAATTCTGATTAACAAGACACAGATTCTCTGGAACCTGAAGGCTCTAAGAGAAATCTGAGAGTGAAAAAAAGAGCTGCCTCAGACTGGCATTTGGCTGTGATACAGAATCAGTATCTGAGCTCAGGCAAGGTAGTTCTAAGGGGAGATAACACACATCAGCATTAATTAAAATTGGATGTTGCCTGAACCATTGGTTATCAGTTCCCTAACTTCTGGCATACTGAATACGAGGAACAAAACAGCTCTGGACTCTTCTCATGTGAAGAAGGAAAACAAAGAAATACAAGGTCAGTTCTCATGCAAAGAGTGCAGATGACAAACCACCCTTAGGCCTTTACAATCAGTGCCAGAAAGTACACTGATGCTTGCCAGGGTTGGGTGGAAAACCCATCACAGCTAATCCATCCTTTATTCCCGGTCCACATCCTTAGTGGTATCAGCTTTGTCAGTGACTGAGCAAGCTGCAGAAGAGGAGAATCCACCTGGTCAGCATTCACATGGCCGATTCTGCATGGGAAGTGCCCCAAGGAGATTGTAGTAATAGATGTGGCTTTTGTCCAGTATGATAAACGTCCCTGTGTTCTTGGGAATATGCAGCTAACAATTAATAAAGGGCTCTCACCAAGAAAAAAAATAAAGTGGCATAACCACCTGTAAGTGGTGCATGCCACTCAATAGGCAGAAAGGATTTAAAACTAAGAGAACTCCATACCACAAACTTTTACAAGTGTCAGAAAAAAAACCCAACCAACCCTAAGACACAAAGAAAAAAGCCATCCAGTAGCAGTTTGTCTTAAAAAGATACATTTGCAGAAAAAAACACCTGAATCTTAAGTTAAAAAGTGGAAAAATAAGTAATTTCCTAGCCAACTAAGCTTAGCTTACTATACGTGGCATCAGGGTATGCACCAAAGAGCAGCTGCCAGGCACTGCACAGTTCCCCCTCACTACCATTCAAAGTTGTAATTTCATCTGTCACTCAAAGAAAGGAAAAATAAATTCCAGTTTGTCCTAGATGACGAAAATTAAATCAATAAAATACAAGGCTAATGTACGAAGTAATAATTCATCAGTAGAATTTGAATTTCCTCCTCCTCCCGCCGATCTATATGTTTTCCAGCAACCAAGTATTTCACATGCAAACCACCATACGTGGATTTTTTATTTCCAGCCAGCATGGTCCTTTGATCTTCTGACTCATCAAGAGAAGTTCCAGGCTAGAGGTATTAGTTCCAAACACATGGGAAAATGTTTGTCCTTTCAGATCTTGGGGAAGCCGAGGGTGTTCAGCCTAACAAGCAACAGAGAGCAGTGAGTCATTTCACCACACAGAAGTCTTCAAGGTTGACACACCATATTCAGACAACATCTCAACAAAACTACACAATACCTAAAATCAATTTCACTTCACCCAAGCAAAGCCTTAGCCTATAATACCTTACAGTAATTGAAGAAATTACACTATAAGCTCAACTTCAAAATCAGGACAGTAATGAAGAAATGCACTGAAGCTCATCATCCATACTGGATATATCAGCCAAGGCTACAACCATGTTCAATGACCAGTTTAATACAGAAACTGCTCATGTTGTAACCTTAATTAGCCAGTTACACCTTTAATCTTGTCTGACATAAATGACTGGATAAAGTGTTCCTGCACAGCTGAAGGAGAATTTGAGATAGTTAGCAAACCTTTGAGATGCTGCTTTAGCACCTAAAACCAGTACAAAAAGTGATTTTAAAAGCCACTATTTCAGTAACTAACCCAACAGGTGTAAGACTGTTGAGTCTTTTATTTTTGAAATCAAATCAAGTATTTTTGTTAATGAAGAATAGCTGATGTTCTCATGGGAATTTTTTTCCATCTTTGCTGCTCACTTTTACAGGTCTTAACAAAAGTCTTTTTCACCCAGCTGCTATTTGCAAGAGCCATACAAGTAGAGTTATTGGCTGTGTTCTGGACATCAACAGGTGACAGAAAACAGAGTAGGAAAATTGGGAATATAGATTGTGGAAAATCAATAGGCAAACTATAATTGAGGGAAAGTGTGGCAGAAATGGCAGTAGTTGTAAGAAGAATTCTTTTTCCCCTCTCATCTTTCATTTACATAAATAGAGTGAATAATAGCAAATCACCATGTTAGAAGGTTACCTGGTAATGAACTATTTAGTTAAGGACTAAGCAACATATAAAGGGTAACAAGAAGTCACCAGCTTAGGCATTAACCTCTTTTTTTGTTGCTGTTCTTATTACTAGATAACAAGCAACTAAATTCACACTACAAAAGAGGTACAGCCACTAGCTACTACAGATCAAATCTTGCAATTTTCTTACTTTATTAAACCCATAAAACTCTTAATTAGGTAAGAAAGTAAGTTATGGTATTTTGTCAGATTAATTATACTCACCGAATATTTAACTTCTAAGTACTCAGATTTTGCTGGTACATCTGGAATCTCAAAAGCGTAGTATTTTTCCACTTTCTATATAAAACAAAGATATTACATATTCAGTATCTCCTAAATGAATATTCATTCTGTCCAAAGGGAAAGCTAAAGAAATAAAGGCCAGCCAAAACATACATTTCAAATAGCATGGACTTGATCATATATTACCAATTCTGCAACTCATTATAACCAGCTGAAGATAGTAATAACAATTACAGTAAGATTAAGTATTTAATCTTTTCACGTTTTCTTAGCATGAAGAGTTTCTACGGAATTGAATAACAAGTATACTAGACACTACAAAACAAATAACATAGTAGACAAGGAAATTCAGGAACATTCTTTAAATTCACAGATTTCAGACATCATGAGAACTGGTGGCTGCAGACCCCCACATCACAGAATAGCTGAGATAGAAGGGGATCTGCAGAGATTGTCTAGTCCAGCCTCCTGCTCAGAGCTGGGTCCATTACAGCAGGTTGCTCAGGGCTCCCTCCAACCAGCTTTTGAATATCCCCAAGGACAGAGACTCCTCAGTCTCTCTGGGCAACTAATGCTTGATCTCCCTTACAGTAAAGCAGTGGTTTACGTTCTGATAAATTTCATGTGTTTCAAATGGTACCTATTGCTTTTGTCCTCTGCTGGGCACCAACAAGAAGAGCCATCTTCACTCGTGCCCAGAGTGCCCCAGACCATCTCTGCCACAAGGGGACATTGCTGGCCCTTGTTCAACTTCATGTCTACCAAGATCAACACGTCCTTCCCTCCACAGCAGCTTTACAGCCAGTCAGCACCTGAGGTTTTTCCAGTCATGGTACAGGACTTTTCCCCTTTTTTTGAACTTGATGGGATTCCTGCAGGTCATCAGGAAAGTCAAACAGCCTGTCGAAGTTCCTCTGAATGGCAGCACATCAATGACTTTGGTTTTGTACTGCCTGCAGACTTGCTGAACGTGTGCTCTGCTGTCATCTGAATCATTAACACAGATGCTAAGCAGGACTGGATACAATACCAACCCCCTTGGGGTGCACCACCAGGGACTGGTCCCACCTGGACTTTGTGGAACTGATCCCAACACTTTGAGCTCAGCAGTGCAGCCAGTTTTCAGTCCACCCTATGTCCAGTCACCCAGCCCACACTTCACCAGTTTGTCTGCAGCAGACAGCACTGAAAGCTAAACTAAAATCAAGAAAAACAGCCACTGCTCTCCCTTTGTCCACCAAGCCAGTCCCTTTCTTCACAGAAGGCTACCAGCTTGGTGAAGCATGGTTTCTCTTCTGTATATCCACACTGAACACTTCCAAGAACCTTCTGACATTGGCCAGCTCCTTCCACACTCATGGGTGCATCCCATCAGGTCCCATGTGCCTCTGTCTGCTCAATTTGATTAAATGTGCCCTAGCCTGATTCTTCTACATCAAGGACAAGTCTTTGCTTCACATTTTCCTTCTGGTCTCCTGGAGTCAGGGATTGCTAAAGGCTGGACTTAGCAGTAAGGACCAAGGTGAAGAAGACACTGAGTATCTTGGCCTTTTCCATGACCTGTGTCACTGCATCTCCCATCCCTTTCAGCAGCATCTCTTCCCTAGTCTGTCTGTACGTACAGAAGCCTTTCCTGCTGCTCTTTGTCTCCCTCATCAGATTCAACTCCAGGTGGGCTTTGGCTTTCATTTCTCCACCGTGATGTCACCTCCATTAGTGTGTCCTCTAATCCTGACCCACAGGCTCCTGACCAGCTCTCTGCCCTGCTTCAGACTGGGCTCCATGCATTCCAGTTGCTCTGACACACAAAAGGGACTCCCCCTCCTTGCCATCCCAGCTTGTCTTACCCACATCGTATCCCACCACATGACTGTGATGCCAATCAGATTGTACCCCTGTACCTGCACACAGCTCCTCCTTGTACACTGCATGCTTTAGTGTACTTGCACTTCAGAGAGGAACTCAAGAGAGATGATTTCCCAGCTATCTGCCAGCTGTTTACTTCATTACACACTTAGAGCAGAATAATCTCTGTGGCACTATTGTATTTTTCATTTTCAGTGACTTGGGTTTTACTAGAAAGTTGCCAAGTGTGTTTACCTATCTCTAACAAAGACAGTTAAAGCAGTTCAGTGCAACTTCACTGAAAGTATCACTTCTGCTTTCTTCAAGAACAATAATGATTTTCCACAACATGCACAATTTGTCAGTTTCTAAGAATAGCTACCTTCATTTTTCAAATAATTACAGTGCAAGGATGCTATGGCATGTGCTGAAATGCCATGCTCTACACTGTAATATGCACGTTCTGTCCTTTAATCCTTTACAAACCATCTGCATGACTGTTACATATCATTGTTATAATGTTATACCATAACTATGCTAGCACATATTTACTACAAGAATTTCTAGAGGCACCTTAAATTAAAAATCACATTTTTCACTTGACAGTGTACTACATTGAGCACTACATACACAAGACTCAGCATAATATACCACTAGAGAAAACTCAGTAAGGAAAAACAAAATCATCACAAATGGAAATAAAGTTTACAAATTAACAAAACACGTGCATACTTAGGCAAACTTGAAATTGTTTGGTTTTGGGGTTGGATGGTTGGGGTTTTTTCCTTAAATTAATTGCATCAGCAATAGCTTGTTAGCCCTTGCACTACTTTAACTGTAAAGCTGTGGTGGGAGAGGAGAGGACCCTCGCTATGAATAGGAAGCAGGCAAATCCAGAAACTACTATGGCATCAACAGTTACAAGAAGGCAGAAATGCAGCATAACCTGGTACACGAGCACTGCCCTGAAGCCACATCAGCACTGCAGATCAGCATGCAAATGTTCATCTGAACTGCTGAGCCACAGCAGCTCCTCATGCAAGGAGCAGACCCAGAGCTGTAACATGAGATGGCAATGCACTGCTTTTAGCACATATCACTGGTGTCCCTCTCCTCTTTTCTAAAGTTAAAAAAAAAACAAAACAAAACCTCTCAGGCCTCAAACAAGTTCTTGTTGCAAACGCAGGCTGAACACAGTATAAAAATAGTCTGCTGCAGTGATTCATCTGCGTTATTCCACAGGGCTCAGCTCAATTACACGAGTGTCTGGTCATAACTGCAGTGAATGAATGCTTTGCTGCAGAGTAATCTGCCCTTCAAGTGGCCCTTCAGAGAGCAGAAATGAGCAGCAGTGATTAGCTTAAGTTCCTAAGTGGAGTAAGGCTGCTTTCAAATTGATTTGTGAAGACTTGCTAACTTGGCAGCAGTGCAACCCATTGAAGCTACAATTAGCAGCAGGTGCAGGAGGAAATTATATGGGCTCAAGTGTATGTTAGCAGGGACAAAGTTGGGTGCTGGCAAGGCCAAGATGCACAGAGAACAACTCGTCTCGGTGTATAAATATTGGCTCTCTGCATCATCACAGAAATGGGTATTCTGAATAAAAGAACACTGGGTGCATGACAGGTGTGTTAGTAACCTTTCCTATTTCCAGCTAACGATGGTAGAAGAGTAGTTTCCCAGTACTATGCAAAAACTGAGACTTCATGTTACTCTGAAATACTCATCAGTGCTCCACTCACCTGAGCAACATGAGCCTTTTTAAAATCTTTCAAAACACCAACCCTTAACAACACAGCAGTGAAGCACTGGCTGCACATCACAAAGCAGGGGAGCTCTTGTACAGCACACCAGCTCTTTCCCACACACAGACACAACTGTGCAGAGATCACTTTTTTGCTGCATTCATTTAGGTCAGTGCCACAAACCATTTCAATTCAAGAGCCCCTGTGGAAACACAGATGGCAAGGACTGTGTAACAACACACCATCTCTGGTGGTATGACTGGAATGAAAAGGAAGATATGACTCCTTGTGAAAAACAGACTATTAAGGTATATAACCAGGCAAATTCAGGTATCTCAAAGAGAAACAGAAGAAAAAGAGGGTGCAGTCATAGAACAAGCCCACTACTTCCTTAATTATCTTGCAGAGCACAAAGCCTCCCTGCTGCAGAGATACTTGGTGCCTCTTGTTTACAGTCAATTTTGTGTAATCTGGAATATCTGAGTTACTGTAATACTTTCCTTGAATAATCCTCCAAAGGCCCCACCCACAGCCCAGCTCTACTATCCTGTCTTTTCTGTTATCCCCCATACTACTAGTGCCATACCCTCCTACTAGCTCCAGTTCTCATTAAACCCTTCCAGAAGGCAGTAAGTACTAAAATTAGTAGAAAATTACACAAGCAAAATTAAGCTAGATAGCTTTTATCCTCTTAGTAAAATTCAGTTTAGTTAAGAGCCTGAGGAATTCAAACATAATTTGAATTCTTACTGTTCAGAAACAATTCTGGTACGTTATTTCAGAGCATCTCTGCACCCCCAACTATCCTGCCTAATTTATTCATGAATTAAAAACTGCAAATTTGCTCTTTTGCTAAAATTGTCCTTTAAAAAGCTTTTTTACTCTTCATCCCCTCTTCATGTTTTCAGAAAGCAAACAGGTCTTACCATTATTCTCCACTTTCTAGCTAAAAAAAAAATCCAGCTCTTTCACAGTTCTCTCTGGTAGAACAGATTCTCCTTTTGTCTCATCCTGCTAATTACCATCTGCTGTACCTGTAGTCACTTGAGTTTATCTTTCCTCATGAGGGTGACCAAGAGTTGTAATATTCAAGGGAAAATGTGAACAGTGTCTTAGTGCTCCCACTTCCCTATTCCTGCTAAGGATCACTCCTGTGTTACACCCAAGGAACCAGGTGCACTGCAGTCATATATCCAGACAAGACTGCTGGGTCTTTTACCCTGAGCCCTGTGTAAGCTGAGTAAAAATTTCACAGGTTCACCTTGATTTTTACAAGCTGTCTTTGGAGATTATAGACTATATTACTCTTATTACCTCATTCCCATCATTCTTCCTCAGCACACCAAGGAATAGATGAAGGTTTTCTAAGATTCTGACAGCAGAGCTGCATCTTTTCAGAGACCTTCCTCCCTCCTTCCCTTTCTAGAGTACAAGTGTTTGATCCTCTCTTTTAATGAGGAACTCTTTTCCTTTGAGTTTTCTCCCTCATTCCTGAAAGGATCTTTGAACAGTAAGCTATCAGAAACTTTGTTTTTATCTATTGTTAAATTTATTCTTTTCCAATGTCACATGTAATTAAGTTATAATAACTATACAAGAGAAATAATAGAGAAAACTGAAAAAGCTAAATTTACATCACAGTTTTGATAGAGAAAATAAGCTAGAACAAAGAAAAGGTTTTACAAAATACTAATGTCACATCTTCTGTGAATTCTGTAAATAACACACAAAGCTACAAGTTGCTGCAAAAAAAAAACTGGGTTAATGCACTCCTGAGAGTCTTTCCAATCTGAAATACCACACAAATTGGCTTTTATTTTCCCCCTTTAATTTACCTATTGTTAAATTCCATCCTTTCTGCATTTTCACTTGCCATCTCACTTCCTCATCAACTACTCGAGAATGAATCCTGTGAAGTCAAAAGATTGCCAGGCTGGGAAAAGCAGCAACTAATGAAAATCAGCTTTGCCAGACAAATGACATGTTACTTCAAGAAACAGAAAAGTTTCTGAGCATACTCAGATCTTTTCCCAGAACTTGCATGTTAGCTACCTTTCCCCACCTAAGCTTCCCACCTTTGCCCTCCCTCCTAAAAGACACATGCTGTGTGTAAATGGATAATAAAGCTTTCACACTAGCAAACTAATTTAGTTCAAATCTGCAACACAATCAGCAGTATCAGCTCTTTTCCTGCAGGGCTATGACAAATGTTATATTAATGTATGTGCAAAGGTTTCATTATAGCAATATTTTGTTTTTCCAACGTTATTTAAGGATTTGTTGGGCAAAGAGAACACAGCAAAGTAACACCATTAAGACTACTGCCTAGAACTGTAAGCCCAGAACAGCTTAACATTCAAAACTGAATTACAGCCCTCACAACTTGTTCCTGCCTGCACAGCCACACAGATTTTTGCTCTGAGCAGAATGCACTCTCTAAAAAGATTAATCCGCAAGGGTGAGAAGAAGGATGAGACATGCCAAGAGATAAACTCCAATAAGATATCTGACCAAATGCAAAGACAATCTAATCTCAGTGTCCTGATTTATCTGATGGACAACACAATCTTTCATTTTAAACTCTTAAAGCATGAGCTGATACCCAGGCTTTAGGTATCAGCACTTTTATCTGGTCTCCACTCTCAAAAACAGTTCAGCAAGACAGCCTGACATTCAAGTCAGTTTCAAAGAAGGTAACAAAGTACTATTTCCAAAAGCATTATGTTTAAACTTCTGATGGAACAATCATGTTGCACATTTACTGTTCTTAAAGAAGTATAAATGTTTGGGAAGACACTGGGACCTCTTTTAGGAGCAGGTACACTTACACATGTCAGGAGTTATATACCTGCATTTCAGCATACCCTCCCTCACTGGACAGTGTTTCAATAGTCTTCCCACCTTCCAAACCAGAACAACAGAAAATGACCAAACAGGATGCTTGGAAACAAACCTTGGACTTGAACTTCATGATCTTATACTTTGGTGAAATGTTGTCATTAAATTCCTTGAAAACACTCATTATAGTCACTGGAGTCTCTGTCTCTTTGCCAGTAGATACATCGATTTCCTCAAAAACAGAAGTCAGGTTTTCCAAATTAACAAAAAAGGCCAGCAGACACAACCAATAAGCTGAAATTTGCTTTACTATTATGAATCATGTAGCACTTCTTTAAGGAAAAACTACAGTGCTATCAGCAAAGAACCCCCAAATTCAGTAAATACTATTTGAAACAAAATATTTAAAAAGCACTAAGTTTTCTAACAAGATGACTTCATTTGCTAAACAGCAAGTCTAAAGGCAGTTGTTAGCTGTGGCCAGGGGAAGCCACAATGCTCTGCTTTGCATCTCACATGTGATGTGTCATGTACATGGTGTTTAACTTTACCACCTCCATGAGACAACACTGGCTTCAACAGTTCCCATAAACACACTGCTAGAACTCATAACCTGCCATAGGCAGAATGAAAGGTACTTATGTTTGATGTGCTTTAAAGTCATACTTACTGTTTCACGTGGCAGCAGATAAACAGTTCTCTCGATATTTTTCACTGTCACACAACAGCTGACATAGGTGTTGGCAGATTCAATCCAAACTTTGCCAAACAAAAATACCACACCTAAGGAAAAAGGGCAAAGAATTCAGTATGTGATTCTTAATCATTCCTAATGTTGCTTAAACCAGCTCATCTGTTCTTGCATAGAAACAACCATTTCTGGTTTAGGTCCTTGAACAACAAATTTTTCCCTATGTATCAGCACATTCTAAATCGTTTTAAACACCAGCTTTACAAATAGACACCTGTATCATTCTTTATGTCTCTACCTCCATTGCTATAGTAATACTTGATCTGTCAAATTCAAAATGGCATCACACAGCCAGTCTCAAAATTCTCTTCTGATATTCCATTTCTACCTACATTAGTTTGATAATCCCTGGGGAGAGGAAGAAAGGAGAGAGATGTCAGTGAAAGCTGAAGATTATCAGAATGCCTGTGCTGTCAATCAATCCTGTAACGTGTTATCTACAATTTCTCTTTCTTAGCTAGACCAGTACAAATTAACTCCTCTTCCCTACACTTCAATACCATGAGATCAAGACTACACTACCAATAAAATGTGTAGAAACACCTTCTGAAGACAACAAATAGAAGCCAATCAGCTGTGAAAAGTTTTCAAGTGACTCTTTTTAACAAACGAGGACACCAGATAATGTATGACATTGCAATAAATCCTGGATGCCAAGACAGCAGTTGTAACCAAGGGAAACACTCAGAAACCTTACACAGAGCAGGACTAGTGGCCACTAACTTCACTGTGGACCATGTAATTATTGTACATGCACATCCCTGAGCCCAGAGAACTTGGGCATTAGCACAAAATGCTGCAAACTGCTCATCGAATTATATCAAACTTTAAAATAACATAGCATGAAGCCACCTGCCTTTCACATACACTTTGTGAATTACAAGTATAAAAACGGTCCAAGTACAACTCAGAAACCTTACTTGACCAGGTTCCATTCAAACTCCAAATAATTTGGAATTACATAGAAGATGCTCTTCCTACAATACACTACCACTGATGAGATCAAAAATTATCAGCACTGAGGCTGTCTCAGAAACACTGTTTCATGCATGTAAGATTTTAGAGTCTGCATTTCTCCTGACAATGCACAAACAAGTCCTTGGTTAAGAGTTATAATTTATCTTTGCCATGAAACCTGTGAGACATAAAGGCACCTTTCTTCCTGCATTAGATCAATCAGTGAAGATGCACTAAGATGGATGACAAAGTTAAAAGTGACAAGCTATGAAAAATCATTTTCTGAGTGCTTGGAATAGATGTGAACAAGGCTACTTTTGTCAAGGACAGAGAATGCTGAGTTTTTGAAGATGATGAGAGCAAGGATACAAGATTCAGCTGCACAAAGTATCTTAAGAAATTTTAATACAGAGGCAATCTTGAAGATTTAGACAGTTTGAATAGAAGTATCTAGAAAGAGCTAAAATTGCAGATCTAAGTGACAGGGAAGATGAAGTTCTTGTCCCCAGCGATCTTTTATTTTTTAGGTTAAGAGATTTAAAAAAAAAAATCCTCAGATAGGTTTGTATTGTACAGAAAGATGAAGCTATGAGAGAGACCACAAAACAGTAGCTGGTTGCTCAAACTGCTGGCATTATTAAGAGCACGGAGTAGTTAATGTGTCAGAGAGGTGCATATAAGCAGGTGAAGTAGAAAGGAGGATACATAAGCCAGTCGAAGACACAACAAAAAGCTGCCTGGATTGCAAAGACAAACTGCAATCAACTCTAGCATGGACAAATAAGTGGCCTTAATACCCAGATTTCACAGACTCACAGTAATTTAGGATGGAAGGAACCTTTTGAGATCACTCAGTTAAACACTGACAAGCACACTACCACCCACACACACAGTAAAAGCAGTAGTAATGTCAAAGAGTTTTCAGAGATATTTCATGTTAAACCAAAAAAACAGAGAAGATACATTTGGCCCTGTACTCTCCGAGCCTGACTGGAAAGAAGAAATAGGGGTAAAGCTTACAAATCAAATTCTGAAAAGAAAGATCATGCTACCAATGAACCAAAAGGTATGCAAAGTCAAGACACAGGGAAGATGTCTTGCAGAGGGAGAAAAAACGGCAGGTTTTAATCGTTATTTCTTTAAAATGTTAATAGGATTACAATTCTCAACTTCTCTGCCTAAGACCATAAAGGGAGTTATGAAAAGTAAGCCTATAAAAAACATTAAGTTTGAAAGAGTCTTATGATTATGCTATAGTATTTACTCTTCAGGCAATGCATTTGACATCACAGCAAATGAGGCATAAACAAAGATCATGAACATGTTAAACAAAAAGCAGTATCAAAATTTTCCCTTCTACATTACTAATTGAAAACAGGTGCAGTTGTTACTATTC
This sequence comes from Scytalopus superciliaris, assembly GCA_013400415.1. NCBI lineage: Eukaryota > Metazoa > Chordata > Aves > Passeriformes > Rhinocryptidae > Scytalopus > Scytalopus superciliaris. The sequence continues at coordinate 342,773 of VXBX01008409.1, read as the reverse complement.
AATCCTGAAAAAGTCATAATGAGAAAAGAACACTCCTTGCATGGCAAGGAACAGAAATCCTTTCATAATTATGTTCCATTCAGCAACCACTGACTTTTAAGACAAAAAAAAAGGAAAAATAACAATCGCGGGATCTTTAAAAGTAGCAATTTTATATTAGAGCCATTGATTTCATCAAGATATCCATGATTATTACCACTCCCATCACCAAGCTGTTCAGCCCAGCACAGTCTCATATTTAAGTTTGGCATCCCAAATCACAACAAAAGGTGTTAACAAACATATCTGACTCAATGTTTTCAGCATCCACCCGAAAAAAACTTCAGCAACATATGCAAGAACCTTCCAGTAAACCCACATGAAGCACAAATTAGAAACACGAGATCCTAAAGCTGCTGATGAAATGAGAGGCTGGATGGGAAATGCTTAGAATAGATGTGAAAACAAATTCTTTTTTGTCAGAACTCAGATCAGAATGATGCAGTTTTTAAGACTATGAGAGATAGGATTCACATGTCAACTGCACAGAGTATCTTAGCAATGTTAATCCAGACAGTCTTCAAGATTTAGATAGTTGCAATCAGGGGATATAGAGCTTCTGTTTATCAGGCCATCTTCCTCCCCTGACAGACATACTGTGCAACTGCTATTGTACAGGCTTGCTATTAATCTACCTGAATTTTAAGTTACATTTCCAGCAACAAGAAAGCATGCTCAATTGTTGCACCACTGAGAAGGGAATTGACAAACTCAGCTTGCTCCTGCAGTGTATAGAGTTTTAAGAAGGCCAATGGATCATTAACACAGGAAAGCTAGTACTTCCCTTTTACCTTCCTACTACCATATTAGTCCAAGAAACAACATTCCTACTGTTCCCAGTGATAGTGCCCTGCTCTGAGGACAGAAATGCACAAAAACAAGAGATGGATGTACAAGTTATAGAGCACAGAGACACCAGGTATCTACACAGTCTGAAAACCCCAGTTAAACAAAAAGAATCCGAATGGCATTTTCTGCCTTTAAGTGAATAGTTACCTGGCTGACTGTACTGATCTTCATAGGCATCCAGCCAGTAAAATCTTAAGACTTGATCATCATTTTCCCCATTCACAAGTGGAAGGAGATTGGGGTCTAGCTGAACTTCTGTTGCTAACAGATCAGCTTCATCCTCATCAATTCTGTCCCAACATGAGATACCTGGGAGAGAACAACTTCTGCAGGTTTTGCAGAAGAAAAAAGAAACAAGTAAAATTGTGCCTTTGCTATAACCAGTTTTGCTTCTTTCCAGTCTTATATTCTCACATCTTTCGGTGTTCTTTCCACTACCAAGCAACATTCCCAACAGTTGGGTTTCTTCTGAAAAGCAGGATTGAGTGACAAAAACAGAAACCCACAGACAAGTATGGTTCTCTATACACCACACACAGGCTTTAAAAATCAGTCACCTTGTATTTCAGCCTTGGTCATTCAAGTCTTTACATAACAAATATATCCATCCATCTATATAAGCCTGTCAGTAGGAACAACAGACTAGTTCAACAAAACCACCTTTTCAGTCATCAGGTCTTTTTCATCACTCAAATATTTTTCCGTTCGAAATATTTTGTTATGGAAACACATCATTCAAGATTTTCCAGATAATTTAAAAAAAAAACAAACAAAAAGGGAAAAAGCACCTTTTTTCCTATTTTCAACAACATGGCTATTCACCATTACTTTTAGCAACAACATTTTTACCTACAACTAATATTATGATACCTTGAGATTTGCTTAGAATAAGCATCGTTAGTGATTCCTCATTTTTGCTTATTGGCATCAAAGTTCACACTGAGTCACCTCAATGCACTGAAATACACATTGTCAGGTGCTAAATCCCAAAAGCATTACATATTTTTCAATTAAGCAGCTATCAGCATGTTACCATTCTTAAAGTCACTACAAACAAAAAAAATGCATATCATAATTTTGTGTATATCACAATTATCCCTTTGGTAAAGACAAATACGAAGATAAATCTAAGCTTTATGGATATTGAAAGCCTTCTTGGTGGAAGAAAAAAAAAGAAAAAGATTCTTACAAGGCAGGTGTCTCCTTCTTCTCTGATTCCAGCTGCTCTGTCTCTCTCTTTTCAATTTTGTTGTCTCTTTTCAAGCTTTCAGCTGTCTCAGGTATAGTTTGCACATGCTCTGCTTCCATAGGTTCATCAAAGTCCTCCTCATCAAAATCCATCATTCCCTGATCATCATCTGCAAGTGTTGCAGATAGAACTAAAGGCTTGAATCATTAAAGGGACACACTGTATGCTACAGCAGTATGCACAGATAACATACTATAAGCATAAACATAACATACAGTATTAACATAAAAACAAAATACCCCATTTAAGCTATCTAAGTAGTACAAATTAAGAAGTGTTTTAACACTAATATGCTGTGTTTAAGGAGTTTCCAGAATTGGGTTTTGATTCTTTTTGATACCTTCAGTAGCTTTCTCCCCTGCTGTCTTTACTATTCCCTCATTTTCTGTAGGTTTTTGCACATACTTGGCATCCTCATTTTCAGAGACTCTGACAGATTTTGCTGTGCAAGTGGGATGTTTAGAATGAAATGAAGCCGGAGGAAGAGTTTCCTTTCTGACATGAGCAGGAGCTTTCTTTGATACAGGGGTGATTACCTGAAAAACATTTCAGCCATCAGTTTTAAAAAAAAAAATCTGTTAAGAGCAAAAAAGAATAAAAACCCTCTTGCATTTGCTGTTTGCAGAACTACTAACCAGGGCGAGATGGAAAGATGCACATATTTAGCAGCATGATTGCTAAAACTCCTCAAGAGTGAAGTTTAAATTCTACAAAGGCATTTCTGCTGTGATGTGTGTCTACTAAAATTTTTAAAATCAATATACAACATGTCATTGCTGACATTTAATTATATTTGTGGTTACTTTCATTATATTTTCACCTAAAACTGCTTCATTCCTAAATTAAAACCTCTCTGTGTGTCCAATGAGTATGTAAGATAGGAATGGAGCCTGGAACAACTGAGAAGGGCCAATATAGCAGTTTACACCTGTTCATAGCAGTAATGAGTTCAGGATGTCTATGGGACACCATGGGTTTAGAGACAGAGCTTCTCTGTAGGATTTCTACATGCTACAAACACGGACAGTGAGGAAAACAAAGAAATTCAACATCTCAGCACACTCTGCAAGCCTCTATTCTGAGGCAGTTAAGAACAGGATACCACTATGGCAGCAACTGCCGAACCTCTTCTTATGGAAATGTGTGAAGTGGCCTTCATCATGACTAACAGCAGGTCTCTGCATCTGTTTAACTCTCTAACATCTGTAATTCCTCCTCCTAGGACCACAGAAGCCATTACTTGAATGGCCTATCTGGGAATTAATTTCCTTCTCAATGTTTCCTATGAAATTGCTCACTGTTTTACACCATAAAGATCTTCTCCTTACTATAGTCTGCCCTTTCATTTTTTTCCAGTTGCTTCTAGGTTTGAACACAACTGCTAAGATGAGTAGCACTGGTGATTATTTTCAACAGAAGAGCTGATGCTATTATTACACAAGGTTTCACAAATCAGATACACTACTCCATTTTCCCTCCACAGACTGTTACCAAATACCTAATTGTATTTCCAGCCATAAAGTCCTTCTTGTTTACCAGAACTCCTAACAAAACGCTAGCCTTCCATCCTTAACAGCCCATCCATTCCTTCACTTCAAAATCTTCCCAACTTCTATCCACACCTTCCATTTTCCATTTGTTTTACCTTTCTGCAGAAGAGTAGTTTCTTATCCTTTTCCACACACACACACACACACACACAAATACTCTTGCTTATTTCACCTCCCCTCCTTCTCTCCTTCCCACAAGGGTCTTTTCTACTCTTTGGAAAAGAGACAAAGCAGAACCTCACCTTCATGTGATACACCTAACACTATATATGTACTACCACTATATTAAAGATACAAAACTAATTGCATTCTCTTTATCTGTTAACACAGAAGGGGACATGGAAAAATGCAGGAAGCTACAATGTAACATTGCCAAGGAAGCTAATGAGAAAGTTAATTTCTAGAAGCAGAAATAAAAGTCAACAGTATTTGAATAAATTGAAACAGAGATTAATACTTATTAAGAAGAACTTCCCCCACACCCCCCACTTTACCTTGGAAGTTTGGGACTGCACAGAGAAAGGATTCAGTGGTACTCCAGCAGACCGCTTCCTTTTCAGCATTATAATTGGTGGTGGACTTAGTTGAACTGTCTGAACATTGAAATAAAAGACAAAGTGACAAAATAAAGAGGCATTATTTAGCATTTTCTTTTGCCTTGGTTAGTAACACTTTCCACTAAAGAGGGCCACTAGTATTTCTCATTTACCAAGAAAACACACCTCCTGATATAAAACTCAGCCACATAAAACGAGTAAGTCATCTGAGCAATCAGCCTGTGAAGGCAGACACTAGATCTTTTTGATCCGAGAAAAACTGCCATCAATAAGTGAAACAGTTTTCAAACAGTGGGAGTTTCAATAGCTAATTATGCCTTTAACACTCAAGTACTAGATGAACTTTTTCATATCTGCTGAAGCAACACTACTGAGCATACATGCCTCAAGAAAGGCAGAAGTGCTCTTTCAGTATTGTTATGCTACAGGAAAACACATTTTAACTTATTTACAAGTATAGATATTTACCAACAGTTAATAACAAAAGAAATTTTAGAAAACAAACAAGAAAAAAAAATATCAATAGCTAACTACTATTTAAGTAAATAGGAGCCATGGTGTAATTATTAGCATTACTTTCCCCAACCAATATTCCCCAAATTTGACAGCAATAAAATGCATTTGCTCCATGATTTGAGAGTTTGGTAGCCTAAGATACTGTAACAGTAAGATGTTACAAGAAGGATTAAAAACAAGAGCACAAAAGCAAGAGAACTTTACACTGGGACATCCTATACCCCCCCACACTGCTCTGAAGAAACACATTAACCTTATTATGATGCAACATATTGCACCTCAGTATCTCATCACTACAGCAGTTTCATGGTTTACACGTTAGCAATCCTTTGGGTTTTAAGAAATCCTGCTAAAGATGCTTTAAGGCACTGAGAAGTCATTAGTGAGGAGAAACAGCCTCATCTGAGACGGTCCAAACCCTGTCACAGTAGGCATCCTGCACTCCTGACTCAGAGGAAGTGTTAACCTCCTTCTCTGTAGCAAACCGTGGGAAGCAGGAGGCAGACAGAAGTTCAGGCTACGTCATCTGCTGAAACACTCCTCCCTCAGCTCCCCTTGTGAACCCAAACATGCCAGACGGAAATATCCTACAATGCACTGGCTGGAGCGTGGTGACACAGATACTCAGTGCATGTGACTCAGATGCTGCTAAGTTCTGTTCCACTCCAAGCTGACTGAAACCTAGAAGGCTGCATTAGCACAGGCTCTACATCATCTTAATACAAACCATCTCTAATCAGGTCACAGTCATTTTTGCCCTATCAAGATAATACAGTCATGCGACTTCTGCATGGTGCAGGCAACAGCCAGACTGCATACATGCATAGAATATACCAAGAAGATGTGCTATGGATAAAATCAGTCTTAGACAGTCTAGTTTTACAAAGAACTGTATTTTCCTAGTACATTCCATGGCAAAAAAATGCATGGATTAAGGTATTTCTAGCAGATTTTATTAATATACTTACTTCAGCATTAAGATCTTGAAGAATATCCCCTAGTAAGTCATCCTTTGACAGGTCCACAGTTTTCTGTAAGACAAGATCAGCCAAGCAGTTCTCATTTACATGCACAAACCTGATCAGACCAGCAGCAAGTGACTGCAGGGTTTCCACAAAACACACACAACCTTTTCAGAAATACTCCATACACAAGAGATTGCAATGTAAGTTTGTCTTGCTAGACACAAGAAACCAAAATGAGCTCTTGGTTTATTCCACTCACACTAGAACACTGCAAACAAGCCAGAAATATTTAAATTCAAAAATGTAAAAACTTACATCTGCATTTTTCTTCCCAGCACTGGCTATAAACATAGACTTGATTGTGTTTGGCTTTGACACCACAGATTTTTTCATGTTCTTTTTATCAATCGTAGATGTTTTCCCACCTTTTCCTGGAGGAAAAAAAAATTAAATTGGGAATTTTACATTAGAAATGCTCCATGTTTAAGGGTCCAGTTATCAGCAAGAACAGACAGCTGAGGTAGTCTACTTCTTCCACCTTTACACTGCTGGCAGAAATGAAGCCTCATCAGCTTTGTAACAGCTGTCATGCACACACAAAAACAGTAAAACCCTATCAGCACCCTATCTTTTATAGTCACATCAGAGATGCTCTCTGCATACTCAAGTCCATACTCCAGAAAAAGAACCAAGATACTTTACGTGGAAGTACCTCCAGGAAAAGCTTGGATTTTCAACATCAGATTCAGTTTGCCACCACCCTCATAAAAGTTGGGAAAGCCATCTGGTCCCAAATTCTTAAAAGCATGCAAGTATTTAAGCAGTTAAGAGAGACCACACAACTTTAAGGCACCAGCTCTGAAAACCAAGCCCACTCCTGTTCTAGAAGTGAATATATATTTCACAGAAGACTGTAAGCAGAATTGCCCCAGTAATGCTGAAGTAGTTAACAGTGATTTGATCTCAATTTGTGAACCTCCATCTTCTGCATCATGGAGGCTGAACAAAATCCACAGGCACAGAATGATAGGTCTTCAAGTAACATGTCATTTGGTCATATTCATCACACACTGATGCCAAGAAATAGCCCATTTTAGGTACCATTTAAAAGCCCCCGGAAGATATTCCACAGTGCATGTTCAGCTTACCTTTCTTATTGGAACTAAGAGCATCATCATCCAGATCTTCATCAAAGATTTCCCTTCCATCTTCTACATAACCTATCCCATCTGTAGAAGAACAAATTGTTGCAAATTTAGAGTTCAAAACCTGTCTTCTGATATTCCTACATAATTTTTACATATGTAAACACTTTTCCCCCTTAATACACAGCAAAACTTACAAGAGCAGAAGTGTTCAAAGCTACAGCACTCCTGGCTGTATCTTCTATTAGACTGAACATATTGTTACGTGTTTAATTAGAAATTATCAGTTACAGCACTTTTGGGGGTAAAATTATAACACTAATAAGTGGAAATAAAATTTCAAGAACATGTCTTCATTGAAAAATATTTTCAATACCATCCTAATACACTACTAAGAGAACCATGCAAAGATTAATTTCAATAAGAAAATTGCCTTTTTCTTGTCTCCTAAAACAAACTTTAAGAATGTACCAACTATAACTTACTACAAATCATGCATTATGGAGCCTAATTGAGTTGTAACACTATAACCAAAGTAACTCTCCAATTGAATCTTAACTTACCATCATCAACAATCCAGTCATCATCCTGACGGTCTCTGACCATCTTGGAGTATTCATCCTCATCTATTTCATCATAAACACCTGTGAACTCCTCAACCTACAGTTAAGGTACACTAAGGATTAACATTTTTCATAGCATTAATTCCTAATACAGCTCATCAGAATATAAAAGTTCCTAAGAAATAGATGTTTTTCTACACTACTACACTGTCCACAACTAGCAAGCAGTTACTCATAAAGTTTAAATTTCTTTTTTGGCAGTGACTAAAGACAAATTATCAACTTTTTAAATTATCACGCTCTACTGAAGCTCAAAATCTACTGAAGCACTGGCAGAGATTTCACATGAAACTGACTTGCTTTACTGCTCATTTCACATTGGCAAAACAAAATTGGAAAAAACAAAAATCCTAGCAGTGGAGACACTTCTGACCTTGGCTGTACTCTGAAACACCAAGCTGAGCTCAGTGAAAAGGAAGGTTATTTGATGTGCCAAGGCACGATACTGAAGATGCTTTTCTGTGCCTCAGAGAAAATTTGCATGTTAATGATCTACAGACTTCAGGTTTCTTTATGTTTACCCGCCTCAATGTGGAAGTCACTTACTGTTGGCATCAACTGGACAGTAGCAATGACAGTAGCACTGCCAGATTAGTTTTACCAGTTAAATACTTGAATTTTGGCCTCCTTGTAGAAACAAAGCATACCAATATTAATGGATTTCAATCATATACAGCTCTGAAATTAATTTAGAGTTTAAAACAATTTGAAGTTAAAAATGTACTTCCTATAATAACATTATAGGAATAGTAATAATTTCCTATAATAACATTATAGGAATAATAATAACTTGCTATAATAACATGCAATAACATTTTTAAAATTGGTCCTTCCCTATGGCATACTTCTCAAGCAACATCAACATGTCTGACTTGCAGTTAATAAAACTGGTTTAGTGTTGAAAACAGAAAGAAAAAAATTATACCAGAAAGCAGCAAAACAACTACAGTTACCTTCTGAAAAACGTACATCATTAAGAACACAAAAGCTGCTCTGAAAGGCTTATTTTGTTTCCTGTAACTTTCACATATCTATAAACAGTGGTTAAGCATCTCAGCTCACATTCACTTTTCATTAAGATTAAGAATTTTCACCTCATATTTTAATTTTTCACCAGCTTTGGCTTTTTTCAGGCGTTCAAGTGCTTCTTGCTGGCCTCTTCTGTTCTTCCTCTCACGCCTAGAACGTGATGCTGCAAAACTTCCAGACTCGTGCATGGCTGCAATTAATTAAAGAGAAGAGAATTAAGCCTAGTAATGAGCTGCTGTTATCTTTGGTACTTAGTATTCAGTGATGCATTAATAGATGGCTGAGGTTTTGCTTCAAATCAAGATAGAGACCTGCTTGGCTAACAGTAGGACAGTCACAGTCATGGATAGCACTTAATAAGCCAAGCCTGGAATTACACTGAAGGCACGGCCTGACCAACAGGGAGATGGAAGGGACTTTGTGCAGCTCACATTCTGCAAGGAACCTCTCGAATCTCGCCAGCCTTGATCTGAAAAGGATCCCCCCCGCTCCCTCGTTTGGAACTTTCAGCTCCTTTTATTTTGCATGTCTCCATGACAACTCAGGAACAGCCAGATTTAAGAGCAGGCCCACGCTGCTGCAAGGCAGGAATGGGTTTTCAGGCGGTCTCACCACGCTGGGGAATACAATCAGATGGAGACGAACTGGCGATGTGACAGCACTGGACTGACACCCCGCTTCCTCTTAAAATGCTCCTCCCAGCAAGCTGCTCTCCCCTTCTCCTTGATTGGTGTGTCCCTTTTTCCCTGGTTTGGGACACACAGACAGACAGACAGACAGACACACACACACATACATACACACACACACACACACACACACACACACGCATACCATTTATCAGACCACAGATGGTCCCAACCCAACTTCGGACAGCAACCCAACAGGGCCCAGACCGCGGGTTCAGTGCGGGGAGCCGAACCCCCCGCGGAGCCCGGGGCTGGCCGGGGGTGTGCGGAGGGGCAGGACAGCCCCCTCACGGTGGGTCACAGGGCTGCCCCCCGGCCAGAGCGGCCCCCCCGGCAACACCCGCCACGCACGCGCGCTCCCGCCCTTCCCACACCGAAAGGCCGCCGGCAGCAGCTGCGGAGAGGGGGGTAGAGAGGATGGAAGGGGAAGGGGGTAAGGAGGAAGAGAGGCCCGGCCGCCCCCCCGGTCTCACCGTCCCGGCCGCGGGCGCCGCTCTCGGCCATGGCGGTGGCGCCAAAGGGCTCCCGAAAGTGGCGCGAGATCGGAGCCCCGCGCNCTTTGCTAGACATGAAAATAAAAATAGATCCAGACTAGATTTCTTGAGAGGCCAAGTGTGTGTAGGGCTCTGGCTGATAGTGTGAAATAGTATTTGGCCTGAATATACTGATTGTTTTCTACTGTCTAGAAGACAGAATTTATATGATTCCAAAACTGAAGATTATATTCCTTCTCTGCAAGGACTCCTTTGCACTCATAAGAGACATAAAGAAAAGCCTACCAATCCTCCTAAAGTACCCTGTTCTACTACAGTGCTACCCCACTGCTGGACCTGCTCTTAGGTGGAAGCAGGAGAACCACCCCACCAACTCTGGGAACTCGCTAGTGCTGAAAGAGGCTGGATATCCCAACAGCCTTTAGAAGGCCCATTCCCAGGCAGAAGGAGACCCTCTCTCTCCAGAGTAGCTGGTTATTAGGCCAGCTTAGCTATAGCAAACCGACATCCTTGACAACATTTGCAGCTACAGAAACAATGCCTGTCTGATCTACCATCCTGGTTTCTGCTGGGATAGAATTAATTTTCCTCCTAGTAACTGGTACAGGAGTGTGTTTTGGATTTAGGATAAGAATAATGCTGGTAACACACTGATGGTTTGGTTGTTGCTGAGCAGTGTTTACACTAAGTCAAGGATTTTTCAGCTTCTCACCCCACCACTGAGGATGCTGGGGGGCACAGGAAGCTGGAAGGGGGCACAGCTTGGACAGCTGACCCCAGCTGGCCAAAGGGATATTCCACACCATATGGCATCATGCCAAGTGTATAAATTAGGGGGAAAGCTGTCCAGAGGCCACTGCTCAGAAACTAGCTGGGGATCAGTCAATGCATGGTGAGCAACTGCATTGTCCATCACTTGTTTGTGTGTTTTAATTATTGCTTTTCTTATTTTCCCTTCCTTTTCTGTCCTATTAAGTGATCTTTATCTCAACCCTCATATTTTACCTTTTTTTTTTCCCAGTTGTGTCCCACATCCCACTTGGGGGATGGGTGGCTGTGTGGTGTTTAACTATCTGCCAGGTTAAACCATGACACCTACAGAAAGCCTTTCATTCAGTGCACTGTACACTGTCTGGTTTACTGTTTTTTAAACATGTGCACAAAACAAAATCACATCACCAAGCATGCTGTGGAATTCAAATTCACAAGTTACTAAATTTCTTAAGCTACAACAGAGAAACGTATAAAATAACAATATAATGAAATTCTTCAGTTTGAATATGGAGTGCTACTGCATTTCACATATATGTAGCTTTCACATGCTTTGGATTTTTTAATTGACTGGACTTTAATGCTTTTTATTAAAATTAAACAATACTCTTTGTCAGCTGTCACATAAACAGTGGCATGTTTGTCATTCAGGTGATGCCGTGATTTGAGCCGGTACACAGTGATACAATTAATTTCCTAAACTGAAGTTGTTGCCATAGCTCCACTGTGGGACAGCACAGATCAAACAAAAGACTTTTTCATGGATGCTAGTTCAATCCTGACATTCATCTCTGGCCATAACAAGAATGCATCTGTTTCCCACAGCATAACAAGCATTTTTAAATCCTGTGGGGGAGGGGGAAGTGGGGAGAGAAGGCAGAGGGGGAGCAAGGGATGGGCTTGCTTTGAGAAAGAAAAACAACCCAGCAAGATTTAGGACTTCCTCTGCTACGTCTTTATCACAGCACATCACTTGGAGCTGATATTTAACCTCCTTTGGGACATTCATACAAGAACAACTTGGCATGACCTCTGCTCATTTCTCTTTTAAGTACAAGAAGTGGGAATTCTGCTGTGCAGTTCAGAGCCACCAAGGTTCCCTCAAGGCAAGTGTGATAGCTGCAGAGAGAAGTGCAAAAGAAGCACAGTAACGAAGATGGTAGGCAGCCAAAAACACAGCACGGAAGAGGAAGCTCGGGAAACTCCCAGATTTCATCAAAAGGTGACAAACATGTATTATCCATTTTGTTTTCTTAGACCTGTAGTTTAAATACATAAGTTATTAATAGAAGATGCTGTAAACTCATTGCAAGAGTTCCAAAAAAATATAAACAGTAGTATTTATTAACATAGGAAAGTACAAATGGACTACAGCATCAAAACTAAGTTAAATGGGCAAAAAAATTGCTGTGTTGATGATTACTTTTGTCTTCCTTTTTACATCTAGGGTGTGCTTGATATGCTGCAAAAGCAATGGGACAAAGAGTGAAAACTCTCAGGTTCAGACATTACACATTAAGCTCAAAATGCTTAAAAATTATATTGTTATGTACAGACTGTGGAGAACTCTGTGTGTGCATGCTACTCAGGATATGAGTGTATATGTTCTGTTTGTTTCATTCTCTTACTTTTAATCCTCACATTGCTCTGAATTAATGCATGTTATCTCTAAATTACCTAATAGCTTTTACATCTAATACGATGCAGCTCTGACCACTTTACCAGCTGCTTACTAAACTATGCTATTCATGTGGCATTTCAACATGAATTACTTAACTGTTTGGGGGACTAAACTCCTAAAGGAGCAAACACTTCGTAAATTGAAATTTTAAAAAAAATCTCAAATTATTAATTAACAAGAGGTCTTTGTTTTCAAAACTCTTTACATGTAGTTAACTGATGAGGAAATAGATGCTTCTGCATTTGTTTATCAATAAAGATGATGCAGACATTTATGTTAAAAGGGTAGATTCCTTGCTTACCAGACTTGTTCACTGCACAGCTCTTTTTAATTTCCTGCCTGAGTTACCTGCTAAAGTCATAATGAGGAGAATAAAATCGTTATTAGGATGTTAAGGCCCTGAAATACAAGCATGAAACAGAAACTAGATCACACAGTAACTTCCATTATGACAGAAAAGAAGGTCTATGGAATGAACATCCAGAGATCCTTTTTTTCTTCCATAAAGGAACACAATTCAATTCTGATTGCAGTTAAATTACAGCAAATCCTAGTAACTCAACCAGAATTGGTGGAATTACACTGACTGGAACAGAGAGCAGAATCTCATCACCTGCTTGCCTAACACAATATTCCTATTCAAGCCTGGAAGAAAAGTACTAAATATTATAATGTACATTAAATAGGGAAGACAAGTGAGAGCAAACTCACAGAAAATGAGCCCTCACATAATTATAATGTCTAAGAATTAAGTCTGATGCCAATGGTATTCAAGAGAATACAGTTATTGCCACAGCATGAAAGTCTCTGTTTTAACTACTTTCAGCGCTCTTTCTTTACAATTGCACAAAAATGAACAATTAATTTATAAGCAGAACATTATTGCAGAGAGGGTGTTACATTTCAAGACCTGGCTGAAGATCAAATGTGTTTCCATGGGTGAATACTCTCAGCGTGTACTACTTCACATCCCTTTGGCAGAAAGGGGGACAGCACCATGAAAAGCTGCAAAGTCTAGTTGTAATCCTGACAGCTCTGGTGTTGGACTGGTGCTGGTGAAGGCTGTGCTCACACTGTGCTCCCTGCAGTAGGGGAGCCTGCCAGAAGAGCTGGGGCCTTTTTCCCCAGCCCGAGGACTGTGAGCAGGGCAACTTGGAAGTGGGAGTCAAGATCAGCCCAGACAAGTCCATGGTGATTGATGAACTGGTCTCAGGACAAACCAGAAACACAACTCAGTCACGTCCAGTGATGGTAACCTGGGTCAGACACAGCCCAGTCATCACCAGGCAAGTCATAGAATGGTTTGGGTTCAAAGGGACTTTAAAGATCATTTAGTTCCAACTTCCCTGTCATAGGCAGGGACACCTCTCACTAGATCAGGTTGTTCAAAGCCACATCCAGCCTGGCCTTCAACACTTCCAGGGATGGGACATCTACAACTTCTCTGGACAACCTGTTTCAGTGCCTCACCACCCTCACAGTAAATAATTTCTTCCTTATATCCAATCCAAACCTATTCTCTTTCAGATTAAAGCTATTCCCTCTTGTCCTATCACTACCTGTCCTTTTAAAAAGTCCTTCTCCAGCTTTCCTGTAGGCCCTCCCTTTAGGTACTGGAAGGCTTCAATAAGGTCTCCCTGGAGCCTTCTCTTCTCCAAGCTGAACAACCCCACAGTCAGTTTGTCTTCCTGGGACAAGTGCTCCAGCCCTCCAATCATCCTTGTGGCCCTCCTCCATGGTGATAAGGCAGGTCCAAGGTCAAGCTGCAGAGTCAGTCAGGGTCACACCTTGAGTGCTGTGCCCAGTTCTGGGCCCCTCATTGCAGGAAGGGCAGTGAGATAGATGCTGGAGAGTGTCCAGAGAAAGGCACTGAAGCTGGTGAAGGGTTTGGACCACAGGTCTTAGGAGGAGCAGCTGAGGGAGCTGACGTCGTTTAGCCTGGAGAAGAGGAGGGTCAGGGGAGACTTTATTGCTCTCTACAACTCCCTGAAAGGAGGTTGTAGCCAGGTGGGTATCAGTCTTTTCTCCCAGGCAACTAGTGACAGGGCAAGCAGGTCTTAAGCTGCACCAGAGGAGGTTTAGGTTGGACATTAGGGGAAATTTCTTCACAGAAAGGGTGATTAGACATTGGAATGGGCTGCCCAGAGAAGTGGTGGAGTCACCGTCCCTGGAGGCGTGTAAGGAAAGACAGGATGTGGCACTGAGTGCCGTGGTCCGGCTGACAAGGTGGGTCATAGGTTGGACTCGATGATCTCAGAGGTATTTTCCAACCTCACCGACTCTGTGATTTTCTGTATCAGGCCCAGTGTGGTAACCAGTGTCAGACACAGCCTGGGGAATCACCAAACCAGACCATAGTGACAAGGCAGGTCCAGTGTCAGGCTAGGAGGGCGGGGCATGGCTGTGGCTGAGCTGGATGGAGTCCAGCACTCCTGCAGCCCAGCTCCAGGAAGGACCAACAGCACCAGCCAGAACCCAGAGCACAGGGCAGGGGACCCAGGTGAGGCTGGTCAGGGATGTCAGTGCCCTCAGAGCCCTGGCAGCAGCCCCCATTCCCCACAGACGAAGTGTGTCCTCACACCTGAGAGCTCTGGGTTCACAGGAGGGTTGCTGTAGAGTGATTTGGTCGGTGTGGATTGTCAGTGGGATACTTTATGGACACTGAACCAGGGCCAAGAGCCTAGGAAAGGGCCACAGCAGAAGGGACTTGAGGGTGGCAGGAATGCTGTAGAGCAGCCCCAAGAGGCTGCCAGGTGGGCTCTGGGAGGAGGGTTCACTCAGGAGCTGGGGCTGGGCAGGGGGTCAGCACAGTGGGGACACCAAAGCCCAGTCAGGCTGAAGGCTCAGGAGGAATAACCAGAGGAGACCTCACTCAGCCAAGGGCCAGGCCCCACTGTGCTTGACACAGGGCTTAGGAAAGCCTGATCTATCTGTCAGGGTGCAGCAAGGGGCAGCTGCTCCATAAGGACAGGGACCTTGCCACTCAGGGAAGGTGAGCTGGCAGTCCCAGACAAGAGTCCAGGTCATCAAACAAGATTTTGGACTTGCCTGATCACCACAGGCAAGCCAGAAATACAAGTCAGGGTCAGGTCCAGTAATGGTGTCTCCTTATGTGTCCCTGTTCCACTGGCATCTGATCTTGCTTTCCAACACAAGCAAGTCAGAAATTTTTCATTCCTTTCAAGTCCAGCTTTTGATTCTTCCTGTGAACACTAGCAGGAAAGTAACTGTGAACCTGAAAGAAAAGGTCTTTCCAATCACATTTGGTGCCTTGATCTGCCTTAATTTAGCAAAAATTAAAGAAGCTGATACAGGAAGAGGCCTTCAGAATTTCCAAGTTCCAAGATTAGACATAGGCAGTTCTGTAAAACTAAGCAAGCTCAGGGGGTAGACGTTCTTCAGAACATGTCAGATCAAAGGTGGCAAAGTTATAAGCAACAGAAATAAGATCTTAGGGTCAAACACTCTTAATAACTAGTAAAAGCTAAACTAGCTAGCAGATAATAATTTTACAGTGTATGTCATTGTTTTATATTAAATAAAGTATGTGTCTTTACCCAGATTATGAAAAACTCCAATTGTTAAGATTTTGCTACCCAAAATATTAAATGGGAAGCCCCAGCAATCACTCAAATGTGGTTTAGAGTATGATTTTTCTTTTTATGTTTCATTTGGCAGGTTTGCATTTTAAATAATATGGGAAAAGAGCTGTGAAGGCACTTGCATGAAAAACTGACAAATTGAAAGATAAAGGTTGACAAGAACTGCAGACAGAAAAAAGTATTGGAGACTTGTAATACTGGAAAAGATAGAGTGACAGGATACTGATGATCAGTCCAAAAAATTTGAAATTGAGCTGGCAGAAAAGGAAGGCACCAGATAGATTGAAAATGGATAGAAGTGAGTGCAATACAAATGTGTGCAAGAAAAGCAGTCTTAGTTTTGTGTGGATCTAAGGGGATTGAAGTGCATATCTGGAAAGCCAGAAATGGAAAAAGATAGACGGTATAAAAACATAGTTTAAATGTAAATAGGGAAGGGATTTTTCTTAAATTATATTTTATCTGTAACAATAAGAAGGAGGACAGAGAATATGAATAATTTAGACAAAGTTTATACTGGATATATAAAGTAGAGAGAGCTGTAATATTCAGCATTATATTTCCTGATAGCAGTAAAGTTGCAGCTGTAGTCCTGTGTTGGAACCACTCTGTAAGAAATCTACAGAGAACCCAAAATAGAACAGGAAGGAAAATGAGAAGATCTGTAACATATGACCTATGAGAAATTATTGCAACTGGGGCAGTTTAGTCTAGAAAAGTCATGAGAGATGTGACAGAAATATCAACCTGCCTGCTGAATGTCAGTTCTCTATTGCAAATCCTCAAACTATTCTTTCAAAATCTTAACCACACCAGTCATACAAAAAGTAAAGGAGAGTAACTCTGTTCTCTGTGTCCAGCAGAAAAAGCAAGCAAAGGCAGTAGATTGCAGCAACAGAAGTTCAGTTTAGACATTCAGAAAAACTTTCTGGTAAGAGTGAACAGTGTTAAGAGTGCATTGATTAGATAATTAGGATTTGGGGAAGGGAATGACCAACAGAGGTTAGTTAATCCAATTGCTGCCCAGCCTCTGAGCATCCATCAGGAAAGTCCCACTGCCAGAAATGCCTCATCTTTCCCTAACAACAATTACCCAATAATTAAAAGCTTGATGGTTAAAATTAGCAGGGAAAATCTAATAATGAGACAGACAGACTTGACATTTCCCACACTTAGTGACCATCTCTCTACTCTAGGAGAATAAAATGAAGACAGATATCCTCTTGGTCAAAACCCAAACATAATTTCTCATAATTTCCTTCAGAAGTGCTTATAAAGGTAGTTCATGAAAGAACAAGAACACAAAGAACCTACCCAAAGTGGGTAACCCCACTTATTCAAAACATTTCTGTAAATCATGGATGAATGGCATCATTAAAAAGCCACTATTTTCAAGAATTTGTGGATTTCAGATGATCTACATATAAACCATACCAAAATTAATATTACTTTTTTAGTTAAACTGTTACACAAAGACCAACTAGTTTGATTCTATACAGGTATCCTGAGAACATCACATCTCCACTATGGAATTACGGGAAGAACCACATGTAAAATCATGTTGTACCAAATCCTATGTTTCTACTTCTCATAATTTACAGACTGTCATTGCATATAAAAAAAACCTTGTGGATTTAATCTGTGTACTATTCTATAAGACCACTACATAAATAGTAAATATTCTTATTTATTATGACAAAAAGGTGATAGTTTGTAAGCACTATGAGTTCCATTGGATTGATGAACTACAACTTAGAAATTAAGGCGATGCTATCAGACAGCATTACACAGAAGCAGCAAAGTGATTGGTGTTGGAGGTGGTCAAAACCTGTAAGGTGTATTTTAATTCATACCTTTCATTCTCTCCCTTTTTTCCCCACCTATGCAAGTGGAAAAAAAAAATCTACCATTGTGGGGTTTTAATCTCAGTCTAAAAATATGTGATTTAATTAATTTATCATCTCAGAATTAAGGTATCTTTTTCTGATATCTTTAACTGTTAATTCTTACATGTCTAGAATTAGCATAACATTGATAGATACATGGATACATATATACACAGATTCATGCATACATGAATACATACATAGAAACATGGTATTTTAAATAATCTGCTCCAGAGATAAGCTATTCCTTCATCTTAATAAAGTCTTGCAGTTAAAACCTTCAGGATCCAAAATATATATATTGAAGCAAAATTCAGCTCATCTGTTAAATATTCAATAATTTATTCTATTACATTTTCTGTAGATGTTTGGCTTTGAAGTCATACACTATTTAAACCATACCACTCCCTGGTTTGCCATGGTTTCCTGATGACTTTTGAACAGAAATTACACAAGGGTCTGTTTCTCTTCATTGTAACTCAGTGATGGGTCAGAGGACTTTTGCAGCCTCTGTCAGGTGAAGACCATTTTAAATACAGCTTCTGCTGTGCTAACTGGTGCTTGAGATCCACTGAGACACCTCAGACACTTAATATTCTCCAAGGGCTGCACTGCATTCCAGTCCCTGCTTTTACAAAGGACAGAGTATCTTTGCTTTAAGAAAACCCAATGTCCTTAGCCTGGAGACTTTGTTCAGTATTTACAGACTTTTCTGTAGCAGTAAGATTACTGGACAGCTGTGAGCAACTAAGGCAAAATATCTTGTTAGCAAGTGGCTTGAATATGTCTTTGCTGCAGATCTCAAGCTGTATCAGGAGAGAGAGCACTTCTTGCTAAGTAGTTGTGAAATGCATATTATTTCCCTGCTTGAGAAGTTTGAGTCTTTAATGGGTTTATTCACAATTTCCAAGCACTGTTTGCTCCTTCTAGAGATTTAGCCTTACGAGAAATATGCAGTTAGTGTACACTTACTGTACCATGTTCAGTTGTGAACACAGATATAGTAAACTGGATGAAGTAAGCTTCTTGCTTATCTTGATTGATGCAATATACAGGGAAAAAAACCTTGGAGGGAAGTGGACACATTAATTCATGTTCAGAGCCAGTCTGCTAGAATCAGTTTAACATGTACCGTGATAAAAGCATGAGAGAGGTTTTGTAGATGTTGGTGTTTACAAGGAACTGAAATTTATTTAGTTACAGTTGTGGGCACTGATCAATGCTCCACTACAAGATTTAAAAAATATTAAATAAATAGAAAGAGAGGGGGGGGAAAGGAGGGAAATATTTAAAAATTAGGGCTTGAAGATATAGAAGAATCTACACAGAATATTTGTCCCTGTAATGTTCAGCTGCCCATGAAGCTCAGAGAGGGATCATACTTCTAGTTTGAGAAAGGAAAGGATTTACATGGAACACCTTTTTCGTACTTTGAGAATTAATTGTTCCAGAACTGAAATTCTGTATAGAAAACAAAAAAAAACCGCACCATGTATGAGATGAAACCTCCCTAACAGCTGAGATATTTTTCCCTGTTGGCTGTCTATTCAATTCAGGCTTTGAAATTAATGTTAGGAGGATTGGGATCATGGTTTCCTGGTTTATTTTCATGTAATGTTAATTTATACACCCTGGGACGGGCCTTCTATGCATCAAATGTCTGTTCTACCCAAGCAGCTGTTGCCAAGAGCTTAGTCATTAAAGGCAGTGACTATGTCCCCTGTTACTTGTGAAGAATTGGCAGGAGTGTGCCCAGGAGACCATGTTCAGCCTGGCACAGGGTATTAGTTACAGAAAAAGAAATTAGATGCATGAACCTTCCCACCCGTGACTCTTGCTCCACTGTTCTTTTAAAAGCTGGCTGACTTGTAAGGATTCACAGAAGACCATCTGCTAAGTCTTTCCAACCAAACCTGATTTGTGTTTGTTTATTTTAGAGAGTAAAGAAGACACACTCCAGCCTTTTGAAAGCTCTTTTCCCCCCAACAGCTAGAAGAAGATGGTTAGGTTTAACTTATTCAAGATATCCAATACAGTGGCTAAGATCATCAGACAAATTCCATTTGGACAGACATGACAGACCCTACCATCTTTCCCCTGACATTATTTCAACTTTCTCTCTCTTAATGAGGCACACAACATTTCTTTATTATGCTCTTCAAACTGAAGAAATAAAGTATTTCCCAGAGGTGGAAATGAAATAAGCATCACAAAAAGTATTCTGCTTCCACTCTGAAATTCTGGCCCAACTTAGACAGGTGATAACAGCTACTGCAAGAGAGACAGCATTCTTTGATGTTACATGTATATGGAAAAACTTACCTCTATAAAAGATGAATCAAAATGCAGCTGAAGTCAATAGCAAACTCTCAGCATGAAAGCAAAGATGAAATTTGCCCTTTTGTACTCAAAAGAAATAGAAGGCAAGGGAATTTACATTTCCAGTTTATTGACAATCATCGGAGCTGCAAGAGAGTCCATTTCCCTTTCATCTCTATTCCCATGCACCTGCCAGCTTGGGAAGGGATGGCCCCTGACCCTGGATACATCCATACCTGGTGCTGCTCCTTCAGCACACCAGCACTGCTCTCTGAAGAGCTGCCAGATGTGCTTGGGTTCGGGGAAGGGCTGCCTCTGGCTGCTCCAGTCCTAACACGGCTCATCTGTGCTGTCCAAATATTTCTCTAACAGCGTAACACTCCTGCAAATACTTTTCCTAAGAAAATGAGCTACAAATTGTAGGCCGAGTGCTGCATTAATCATGGTTTAATCATTTCCCTCGAGTATTATTTCCATAATGTGTGAGTAGTCCTTGCAAAATCGCTGGTAAAGGAACTTAGCTACAGGGAAAAGATTCAGCTGAGAGTCACTTAGTTTGGCTCCCTACTTTCCTTGCCCAGTCACCTCTTTTTACACGTATTTTCCTTTTTTCTTGACTGCTGTCTCATTCCTTTTCACATCCTCTTTTCTTTTTACTTACTTTCTCATCTTCTCTTACTTACCTGCCTACCCCTTTCCCTTTCACACAGCCCGTACATTTCTTTTTGTGTTGCACTTGGTCTCCTCCTTTCAAGGTTTGCAAAAAAACAATGACATTTGAAATTAAGCTCTCGAGTCCCAGGGAAAGACCCTGAGGCACAATTCTTTTGTAACTTAGATGTGTCCCTTGATGGAGCCTGATCTTTGAAAACCACACTCACAGTGCCCACTGCAGCTCAGAACTGTTGGAATCCACTTCACTGTAGCCAACAGAGCCTCTCTGACCTGAAAACTTTCGGCTTTCTATTATCTTGGTTGTGTTTTCACGCTGTTGAAGAGTCAGAAGGCTGGTAATTTGGCTTCAGCCGGTGCCTGGGAGGGCAGACCCAGCTGGGGGGCTGAGCCAGCCGTGCCCCCGTGGCCAAGGAGCCCATGGAATGAATGCCGGGTGCCTTGGGAAGGGCACTGCCCGCGGGGCAGGGGGGCTGATCCTGCCCCTCCGCTCGGCCCCACTGAGGGCTCTGGGGCTCCTCAGAGCCGGGACACGGAGCTCCCGGGGCGGGCCCGCTGAAGGGCAACAAGGATGGTGAAGGGGCTGGAGTATCGCTCTTACAAGGCAAGGCTGGTGCAGCCGGGCGGGCTGAGCCCCGGTACGCGGAGCCCGGCCCGGTATCAATCAGTGTATCCCCGCCGGGCGGGCTGAGCCCCGGTACGCGGAGCCCGGCCCGGTATCAATCAGTGTATCCCCGCCGGGCGGGCTGAGCCCCGGTACGCGGAGCCCGGCCCGGTATCAATCAGTGTATCCCCGCCGGGCGGGTCTCCCCCCGCTCTGTCCCAC
>VXBX01008409.1:268147-320852 GCA_013400415.1 Scytalopus superciliaris | reverse complement strand
GGCATTCCCCGGGCACCGCCCGGCCCCCGCCTCCCGGCAGCCTCGCCCGGGAGCGGCAAATCCCACTGCTCTCAACTTGAGAGCCGGGTGAGGAGTTCCCCGTTCGCTTCTGGATGGGCAAGGACGAGAGTGTCGGAGAGCTGCGGGTCTGGGGTGACGGGAGGATGAGGGAGGGTCATACTTAAAATAAACTCCTTTAATGCTCCCTGGTTAAAGGCGCCCTCGGACAACTTCGCAAGGCTGCGGTACGCCGAGACTTGAGGTTCTGAGAGCTGTCCCCTCTCTGTGTGCCCTTTCTAAATAATTGGAGTGTTTCTTTGCTTCTTATTTAAACCTTTTATTATTGCCATCAGGACAGCTCACTCCTTTCCCCAGGATGGTAGAAAGTTAATAATAACAATGCATAAATGCACGTGCAGAGTTGCAGAGGCAGTGTCAAGGTGTGAAAACGCGTGACGTATGCAATAGCTTAGTACTGGAAACTAGATAATTTAACACCAGATTTCGGTCACAGTCCTAATTAAAACATGTTTAAACATCAAACTTCAGTAATTAAATTCAATACTACAGTTGAGACATTGTTCTGATATGACAAGAAATAGCAACAGTCATTGGAGCTGACCTAAATTAATATTTTTTCTTGCTCATGTTATAATTAGATTCAGCTTTAAAGAAGACTGTTAATTTGTTCAGGAAAGGCTTTTGGAGCTGTTTTAATAGGGAAAGTTATCTCAGGTGTAGTTACTGCAGTGTGTTCATACAGGCTGTCTTAAGATTTCTCTGTCAGAAGCTCAGATATAACAACCTGTTTGAATATATTACTCTGTGTAGTCTGACATTTTAAAAGATTTTAAAGAAAAAACTGACAACATGATGCCAGTATTTACAGTATCGTGCATTCCAGTATAATTTCTGTGGAAATTAAGGTGACAGCTAGAGACATGAATAAAACAGGAATTCATTATGATGTTTTAGATCTTCCTGAGTGCCAATAATGGACAGTGGAGACATTTTGAATAAAGATTTGTAGGAAGTGTGTCCTTATGAAGTGGTATCTTGTCAGTCATCATGTCTATGTTATCTTCAGACTGAAAAAAAAGTTGCCTGGTGAAGTACAATGCAATACACCGACCTCATTAGGGCATAAGGAATGAGACAAGCAAGAGCAGTCAAGTTGTGTCATAAGTGAGAAGAATTCAGGGTGGGTGTCCTAAAGAGTTTAAAGTAAATCACCCCTTGACAGGTGATCTAATAACATGGATATCAAATTCCTATCAGATCATTTTTAAGATCTCCAGTACTTTGTCTGACCCTGTTCTTTGGAGGCAACATGGACAGTGGTGAGCCAGTAACCTTGTCACCTGCTTCATTAATGTAAAGGAAAGAGTCTGTCTCAGTTAACATTTTAGTACTGTTCTATTATCTTGGACCTCAGGATGGTACCTCAGAATGGCTTTAGTACGTCAGAATATATAACTGGTGGCAAGTAAAGTCTGTGATATTTACAGATGACTTTTTAATGCTGTTTATTGGTTCTTACATGTCTCTAAAATTAATGATCTGGGCTTTCGGGTTCTTAATATAGGCTAAGTTTTAGGAATTGCTTTTTCTTGAGAAGTGTAACTTCAGAATCACCTCAAATTTTAGAAGGTGAAAAGGGGGTTAGGCCTTTCCTGAAACAGTTGTCATCCTTTTCACTAACACAGGAATTGTTTATTTAAAGCCTTAAAACTGAATATTTTTAAGGGATATTTGCCACTAGATCCTCTGATTTTAGGCTATGGAGTCTGCTAGCTTGGCAGGAAGTGTCACATTAGGGCTAAAGAAAACCCTTTCAATGGAGTATCCATCAAAGCTCAGGAAAACAGACATTGAAGGCAGTTCTCAGGTAAGTTTCAGTGTGTTTTGAAACCTGATATTTTTCAGTGCCCAGTACTGTTGTGATAGAAATTGCCATTAATTTTTTCCCAAGGCACTCTTTGGGTTTTCTTAACCAGTTGGTGCATTAATGAGCATTTGTGCTTCAGTCAGTTCCCCTGGTCCATGTCTGACTTAATTTTTGCCTTCTTTATGTTATCAACTTCCACATATCTTAATGCCAGGAGACTGTGTCTCTGAGTGATACTCGTACCTTGGTCTCAATGCACAACAGAGGAAAATACCAATCAGAGTCATGGGTTTTATCCACAGTGGTCATTTTAGCATTTTTGTAGCCAAGAAAACCATCAAAACAGCATCTCTGCAATGCTGGTTTGTATTGTTTTGCATTTGTCTCTTTCACATCTTGACCAAACTGCTGGGTTAGGCAACTTTCTCATCTGTTGCTGTCCCATTCATATTTTTAAGCGAGGATACCCATGGTTTGGTCACAGGGACCTTCACTGTTTTAAATGGAATAGACATGACCGCTGGCCATATCATTCCATATGTTCATGGTATGGTAGTTGCCCCTGGATAACCTTCAGTAACTTGCAGAGCATTGCTGGGCTGTGGATCTCAGCCTGGGAATCCTGGCCTTAGGGTTTGCCTGCATGCTTCAGTACTAAAACAGTCCCTGAGTAAGGCAAGCTCTTAGTTTAACTAAGAGATACCACAGGAGGAAATACCAAAGAGAAAATATAAAACCTTGTGAAATGATCTGCTTCTTTTTTTATGATTTATTTATGATCCTCGGGGATCAAGAGTTTGACTTTGGTTCCACATGTGGTAGCTCCTTTCAGGCTTGGTGAATCCCCAAGAATTACCAATTCTCACCTTGGAGAAAATAGACGTTTCAACCCACTTTGTTCAGAAAGACAGTTCCAGGTAGTACCTTCATGAAAGGAAACAATGGTGATTTGTAAGGACAGTGCTGCAGATAAAGCAAAACCTAATACACATCAAAACTCACTTGAAAACAATCTTCAAAACCTACTGCTTGGTCTCATCTTTCCTTTGACCACACTGAAATTGATTTCTTGTGTATCGTGTCTCTGTCGTACAGCACAGGCTTCAGTGGAAGCACCTGGGAAAGTACTACTGGGACCTGAGAACCAGGTCTTATTTTAGAGAACTATGAAGTTCTTAGGGTTAGGTCAGTGAGGGGAATGCAGAGCAATGAGACATAGGTTTCCATCACAGTACCTACTTTAAAAGACCGGGTAAGTAGAAAACCATCTGAATTAGCCAGGTGGTCTGCAGGGGAGGAAAGTGAGTAGATGAGTAGGTGGTTGGTTTGGGCTGTACTAGTGGGGTTGTTGGTGGGGAGAGGGCCAGGCAGGAATTAAGCAACAGTTTTCCTGAATTTAAATGAAAGTGAATTCATCTCTAAGATGATGTAAAAAAGCAGGTAGGTGCTTTCTGCTGTGTCCTCTCTGTCCTTTGCTGTGTGATCCCAGGAATACTGGGCTGTTCTTGAAATCAAGGTTATGGTACATCCATGCTACCCTTGGATGCATCTTCTCAGGCAGCTGGAGCTGTGGCCAGATCTCATTTTCTGTGTGGGAAATGGCATTGGGACCCTGCACGGAAGTACCCAACTAGTTTTTTGGGGTTTTTTTTCATCATCATTGCAAGGACAGACTAGCTGGAGACTTAGTGCCTATCCATATGGCAGATAAGACATGTTCTGCCAAGGCACTGCAAGTGTCAGGGCCATTTGAGGTTCACCCTGCCAGTCCCAGTGCCTGCTCCAAAGCTGAGATTTACTGGTGCAGTGTCATGTGATTCAGAGGCTACAGACTTTTACATTTCAACAGGAATCAGGTATCAGATATCTTGGGGCCACGAATCTACAGTACTTTGGAGAATGAGACACAGGTACAACTGAAGATCACAGCTCTCACATGATTTTAGGTGTCAGCTGCTATAGCCATTTTGTTTATTTTCTTGGTTTTTTAGAAGAAATGAGAGTACATTCATTTTCTTTTTCAAGTTACTCAAGTTCGTTTGGAAAACACTTTCTATTTTGTTGAAGAGTAGAGGAGAACATTTTAGTGTTTTCACTCACTGGAGCTGTATAATGGTTTCAGGAGTCACTAGACTCCTTTAGACAATTTCCTTGTTGCTACTGTTAAGAAATGAACTCTTAAGCACAAAATTTTAAATAACTGGAAGAAAAGTGTGCATTGGATTCCTATATTTTCATCCCTCAATGCCTTACTCCATATTTGCAAAGTGTTTTAAGAGGGTCTGATGCAACCTCTAGAATCATTTCTGTATTTTATTTCTGTGAGCTTTTATAGATGTTCATATTCATCTTTTCTATATCCCTGAAAGATATATGTAGTTTTAATCAGAGGAGCCAATGATTAATGTAGGGGGAGTTTATTGTGGTTAAAAAGTGTCCTGTGCATCTGTTTCTCTCTCACGTGATGTTATGACTTAGGGGGTCTACCATCTGTTTACTTCAGTGTGGAATTAAGCATAAATAAATATATAAATAGCCTTACATGTAAGAACCTAAAATAACTTTATTTGACTAAATATTTTTTTGGTCCTTTACCAGTTTGGGTTTTGCTCTGGATTAATTTTCGTTTTCATAAACGTTGGCTAATGCGTAAAAGCACAAACCCATAAAAACATGCCAAGTGGGTTTGTACTTGGGGACATGTATCAGTTTTTACTGCACTTAAGAAAAATAAATTGCCCATAGACATGAAAAATCTGCTCAGATTTCTCTCCACAACATCAGAGGATATGCCATTGGCATGTGTTCTGGAATGCCATAGTTTCTTCAAAAACATTTTGCAATACATATTTATCAGATATGCAGAATTACAGATATTTTTGCAGGAGTCACAAATGACACATAAACACAGGGAAAAAACATTGTATTCTATGTGCTGCATTTGTTGCGTGCAAATACGTTTATGCAATGTTATTTAAAGAAGCAGTTTTTGTTAGGAGAATATTACAAATTTCTTAAACTGTGCTGTTTTCATTACTACAAAGGTTTAAAAAAGGTTTTAAAAAGGAGTGGATAACTGTTGTAAATAGATTCTGCTCCCTCCTCAAGAACATAAACAGCATTGT
The DNA here is from genome assembly GCA_013400415.1 of Scytalopus superciliaris. Taxonomy (NCBI): domain Eukaryota; kingdom Metazoa; phylum Chordata; class Aves; order Passeriformes; family Rhinocryptidae; genus Scytalopus; species Scytalopus superciliaris. The sequence goes on along the minus strand of VXBX01008409.1, from coordinate 315,839 downwards.
AACATAACATATGTATAAAATGTAAAAAGAACTCAGCACATGTGTGGATGTGGAGCAGAAGCAAGACGGAATTAGGAGCCAAACAGCAACTCCACAGGCAAGAATACATGTGGTGTATACCCACACATCCGGGATCGTGCACAAACAGTGCAGCCAGAACTGTCTGTCCCACTGTGTCCTTATACCTTTGTTTCCATGTAATCTGCTTTCCTTTCTTACCGATATGTAAGCAGACAGTATAAGGTGAAAAACTCTTGAGAAAGGCACTAGATGAATCAGGGATCTGAGTTCCCTATGGGAAAATAGGTCTTCCCAGAGTGTTTCTGCCTGCTAGACGGGGAACTGCAGAGTACCTGTTTCCTGTGCAGGAGGAAAAAGGGTTTGGGTTTTTTCGCTTCAACATACCTGTTTTTGAGTAGTGGTTTATACAAATGCTGTCCTGTACAAATACATCTGGCATGAAATAATTGATAAAGTATCTTTATATATAAGCACAAGTAGAGTTTGAATACTGGGCCAAATTCATCCAATAGTTTAGAGATATACCTCAGTTGCTTTCAGCAGGTTAACCCTTTCTTGTGTAAAAGCTGTAGTTGGGTCCTTTTAGCCATACATCATGTGTATATCGTGAGTAAATTCGCAGATGACATAAAGTTGGGTGGGAGTATTGATCTGCTTCAGGGTAGGAAGGCCCTGCAGAGAGACCTGGACATACTGGCTCGATGGGCTGAGGACAGTTGCAGGAGGTTCAATAAGGCAAAATGCTGGGTCCTGCACTTGGGTCACAGCAACCCCATGCAGCACTGTGGGCTGGGGGAGAGTGGCTCAGGAGCTGTTCAGCACAAAGGGACCTGGGGGCACTGTTGAACAGCCGGCTGAACATGAGCCAGCAGTGTGGGCAAGAAGGCCAGTGGCATCCTGGCCTGTACCAGCAGCGTGGCCAGCAGGACCGGGCAGTGATACTTGGCACTGGTGAGGCCGCATCTTCAGTTCTGGGCCCATCACTACAAGAAAGACATTGAGGTGCCGGAGCGTGTTCAGAGAAGGTCAGGTGAGGGTCATGAAGGGTCTAGAAAACGTGTTCTGTGAGGAAACTGAAGGAGCTGGGTTTGTGTAGTCTGGAGGAGAGGAGGCTGAGGAAGGGACCTCATTGCTGTCTATAACTCTGAAAGGAGGTTGTAGTGAGGTAGGATCTGGTCTCATCTGCCATGCCTGCAGTGAGAGGATTAGAGGAAATGGCCTTCAGCTGAGGTGAGGGAAATTCAGATTAGATAATAGAAAAAATGTTTTCACTGTTAAGGTGGTCAGGCATTGGAATAGGTTGCCCAGGTAGATGGTGGAGTCACCATTCCTGGAGGTGTTCAAGAGACATCTGGATCTGGCACTGGGTGATATGGTTTAGTGCTTTAGGATTACAGTGGTAGTGCTGGGTTGACATTTGGACTGGATAATCTTAAAGGGTCTGTTCCAACCTTGATGATTCTATGCAATAATGTACAAGTGAAAAGAAATGCGTAACAGACATTCAAGAAATAGGAGCTGATGTTGTCTGCAGTTTCTGGACTGATCAATAAAACACAGAGTGGCACTGGAGTAGTGGTTGCACATTTTTGGTCTGTTGACCATGGCCAACCCTCAGTGTTACTCACGGGCCAGCAAGCACTTGCCATTGAGCTCTGAACTGCAAATGCACCACTGCCAGGTTGGTTCTTTGCGATGGTGTCTGCAGGCTGTGGGCTGGCCACCAGTGCCCTTATGAAGGAGCTGTGTGCTTCTGCAGCCTGAAACACTGCATATCCCTGCGTGGCTAAGCCTCCAGCCATCAGGACAGGGGAGCATCCAGGCTCACAGGCTGCACAGTGCCTTAGGTGCAGTTTGCCCAGTCCTACAGGGTCACTGGCACCCACTGTTCCTTCAGGCTGTGCCAGGAGAGTGGGCACAGGTGGGTAAGTTGCCTTTTCTCTTCCAGCTGGTGTTCATGGAGATTGAGGGGCTTCATTGGCAGTTCTTTTGTTTGAACTCTGATTGACTTGGGGCCTCTCCTACCTCTAGGATGGATTTTATTTTCTAAGTAATCTGTTCCAGTTCAGTCAGAAGTCATGGCTGTCGTGCAGGAATCTTGTCACGAAATTCTTTGACCCTTTGCAAATATTAGACTAGATTATATAATAGTTGTTCTGCTTTCATAATCTACGAATCTCTGTGTATATACATCATTGTGCTCCTTGAAAAGGCAGTGAAAGCTGCTTTTCTTCTGCAACACCTGCAATTTGTAGTTGTGTCTTGCACTTGATCATTGCTGACTTAATGCTAATGAGGAGCAAAGTGTATTTGATAGAAGATAAAGCTCACAAAGAGCAACTGATAATAAGATAATGTTTGCAAACAGAATGCTAATTTTTAAGTTATTGTTCTTATTAGGTTAATTTGCCCTGGTTTTAGTTTACATTGACTGCCCTAAGTCAGCAGAACTGTAGGAGAACAGGCCAGACTTTCTTTGATATCTGTGTTAAGATTAGAACTGTTTGTGAGAAGTTTACCTGGAGACAACCACCAGTAACATTCCATTACAACTCAACTGCTCATAAATTCACCTGTTTGGGTCAAGGATACTGAATATAATACATGAGACAACATGGTTTTCATTTTTGACAGTGTTTGCTCCCTAAACCTCTAAGAGAAGACCTGAGTGCTCCTTATCACCGTCTTTCCACTTTTAAAGAGTGTTAATACCTCAGATACTTGGCACATATTTTTAGTTACTTTTCAACAGTTTACTGTTCTTCTCTTAAATGTTCCTTAAAACTGATGTCAGTGTTTCCTTCTCTGTAGTTATTGTTTCCCAACATCAGGAGCAGCTTCCTTAAATAATCATTCCTCATATTAGTAGATCTTATTCATGTGATTTGTTCTAGTGAAGTCATTTATCTGTTTTAAATACTGCCTCTGAGACAAAAGGCGATTACAGCATCAGAGTTCCCACAGAATTTCCCTGCCACCTTAGTTCTTTCATGAGTACAGGCCCAGCCTGCTCTACCAGGTGTTGCCTGTGTAAATGGGTACTGGTTCAAGATCTGAAATTCCATAGACCTGTGTTGATGACAAAATCTTAAATGGCAATACAACTGATCTCTTTCCCAAGAAGACAGTGGTTTTGTCTGTGTCACGGGGTGAGGGAGGTGGTGTAGCTGTGTGAATTTAAAAAAAAAAAAAAAAAACAAAGAAGAAAAAGGAAAAGAAGAGTAACTCTAGAGCAGCATTAGTTGTGTTTTTCCTGAAGTCACCCTGCAGGCAGAATTATAATGGCAGATTCAGTATTGCATATATGGCTCTACATTTGCCTGTTTAAAAAAAAATGTGTCTGTCTTCCTTGGTGCTGTGGAGAAAACCCAACCCAACAACTAAACATAGAGAAGACAAGCAAATAATAGCACAAACAGTCTGTAAACAAAAGAGAGGGTTTGGAGGTGCTTGTGCTTTTGACCTGTTGTTTTAGTGGTAAAACTCCTGTTCTACAAAATCACTGACAACTTTCCTTTTACTCCATTGGAAACATAAGCATGAATGTTTATCCCATGCCTAGGAGGGAAGCTAAATGGCTACAGTAGCCTAAGAGACTATGAAGAGTGGTAACAAAAAGGCAGCATCAAGATACACCTCAAAATAAGCTGCTTCTGGCTGTCATGGAGGCTGGGAAGCCCCCTGTTACCTGCCTTCCATCTTTTCATGTTCTGAAGTTTATTGAATGTCATTCAGTTCTTTTGCAAATTTCCTGGAAAGCAAGTAAGACACTGTTTAAACTTCTCATAGAATGAACAGCTTCTGATACACAAGGTGTACTGAGTATGATGGTTTTGCATACCTTCATTTTTAGGAAGTGAATTTTGTTGTTATTGGATGCAGTGTTTTCATTCCCAGGAGACACAATTCTTATTGCAAGAGTTTTTTATCATCTTCTGAAGTAAATATAACTAATAAGTCCTAATATTGCAATGACTTCTCCATCTGTGACATGTAATAAGCTTTCTCTCAGATAATAATACAGTAATGTTGTGACATTTTGTCTTGGTTTAATGACAGTATGTTCAGGAGGTGAGACCGCTAATGAGATAAACTTCCCTTTTCTTTCTTTTATTTCCCTCCCCTCAAATATTGATGAAGTAGAAATTACGAGGAGTCTGAATGAAGAAGGAAAAATAACAATTTTACTAAAAAATGAGAAAAAAAAACCCAACAAAACAAAAAAACCCTAATAGCAGAAAATATCACCTAGCCATCCCCTCCTCTAGGTTAAAACAAAACCTAGAAGGATATCCCCTTCAAACAGAAGTCCTCTGTGCTCTGAACTGCATGATGATATGAAAAAATTAAACAAAAATCTTTCCCGTTTAACTAAAACTACAACACATTTGGACTGCTTAAATGAAAGTAAGGTCTCCCTGCTGTCACCAGGTGTATGGGGCTTATGTCATCAAAGATAACCACAAGTGTGACCACCATGTAAAATAACTCTTGATCCTATCTGTTAAAGCTCTAGAAACTGGAGAAGTTACCAGTTTGAACAATGTATAAATCACCTTCCAGTTAATGGAGAAGGGCAACAAAATCAAAGTTGTGGACTGGCTTCCACAGAAGGAACAAGTAAATGTGGTAAAGCTCTTCAGCCTGGAAAATGTGACTTGGGAGAAAGGAGAGGCAGGGAACAGATGACTGCACATGAATTTACTGAAGCTTCCACTACAGGAATAGCAAATAATACAAGAAGGAGGCAGGTGTTATACAAGCGAAATGAGATAATTCATCACCAAATTCTCCAGATCACCCTGCTACAGGATGATGCAGGTCTCAGAAACTTACCTTGGTCCTAAATACAAACTAATTTCACTTGCTTTACTAATTGCAAAACGTAAATGCCTAGAATACAAGGAAGGCAGAGATGAAGGGAAAAAATCTGGCAGAGAAGGATAGAAGTACATTTGCACAGGATCTTTGTCTAACCAACTGGTTATTGTCAAAACTATAGCAAACTTCTAAAAGTAATATGATGGATTAACCAAAATGGAAAGGCTGCTATATAAATTACTTGCTCTCTTCTCACAGTTCTAGTTACTAGTGACAAGAAACTGGAAAGAATACAAGTAATTATTTATAAACTAAAGAGGTTTGATAAATTGTATCTGTTTTCTAATAATTTCTTGCAGTACTTTATCTTGTGGTGTTACATGCAAACCAAATTGTCTCATTTTACTCATAAGATGTTTTTGTTAGGCTCAGCAATAATTTTCTAAGCCAGATAAAACGAAGTAGTATTGAGTACTCATTGGGAAGCTGTTGCTGCATTTCCTTTGATCTGTCAGCACATGGTGTTTATGCTTTTGTCCATATGGCTTTGATAGGATATAGCTGATTTTAATCTATTGCATTTGATGTATTTTCATATCCAGTAACTGAGAGGTCACCGAGTAATGGGAATATTGACAGGTCTGGTTCTAAACTCTGATGTGTAAAGCAAGCTTTAATGATGGGCATTTACAAAAGCTGGGCTGAAGCGAAGCTAATAGAGGTTGTTCTTCATTGAGCAAAGACCAAAAGAAAAATCTCAGTGTTGCAAAGGTGGTGGGTGACATGGATGAAAAGCACTGCTGTGTTTGCCTGGGGGAAAAAAGAGGTATCTTCCTGCAAACCAGGCCTGTTTTCTTCAAATAACCTTCAAGGAAACAACCTCTGCCAAGCTAGGAGCTGATTACCAGTTGCAGCCCTCAGACCATAGCCATTATTGTTTTAACATTTCTGCCTTCCTCTTTATCCCAGCAGGAACCAGGCTGTATGGGCTGCTGTGTAACTTGACCTTGCTTGGGGATAAAAAGACAGATTAGCACCCAGTGACAGCAAAGCCAGAAGCAAAAAGACAGTATTTAGAAAATAAAGGAAGGAGCTGGCACTGTATGATTATGTGTAATGTTCTACCCTGTGCAGCGTGGGTGGCCTGATGAATAGTTCTCATCCACAAAACCTAGACAGAAACTTGGACTTGGTCATAGTTTCTCCATTTTTAACCTTGTCTGCGCAGAGATGCTGTGATTTTCATCACTAAGATACTAATGATGGTGATTTCCTGCAACATTTGAAATTATGGGGGGAAAAAAGGAAAGAAAAATGGAAAGGAAAAATAAGAAACCTACATGAAATTGCAGTGCTTTCAGTAAACAAAATTAATAGTAAATCAGCAGAAAGAACAGGGTGTGAATCTGAGTCTTTGTTGTGGTTTTACTGCTGTGTGCTGGGCTTTCCATGCAACAAACCAGTGAGCCCTGAGATCAGCAATTAGGCATGACATGTCTTCAGGTGTCTCAGGGATGCTAAAGAATGCTAAATGCTCGGTGATTAAGCATTCAGCATCGAAAATCTGGGGGGAAAATGTGTAAATACAAAAAGAGATTCTGTTATGATCAACTATGGGTGTTCAAATTGGTGTGACTGCTGTACATCACACAAGTGATCACTGAAAACCCAACCAAGTCACAGCTGCACAGCAACAAGGTCACACTTAAATCATGGTGGAGGCAAAGTAAGTGACAGATTTCCTTCAGCTTGTCTCAGCCACTATTTCATCTCACAAAAACAAAGCAAACCAAAACTCAGCTGTGATTTCATAAAGATTTCAAGCCAAAAGTCGTAGAAGTGTGTTTTTTTCTTATCAGACCATATGGCAGATATTTATTATCTGAGGGTCTGATGGCTGATAACTTCCTACATAGGCATGGGCAGAAAATACAATTTCTGTAATCAAGTTTCCTGACAGATAATGCCACGTCAGTCTTCACACATCCTCACACTCTTATATATCTTCAGGTTATAAGCTCTTCAGAGCAAGTACCCTCGTGGTGCTCTGATCACAGTTAGAGTATTTTAGTGCTATGTGTCAGACCAGAAAGGAGTTGCAGCTCAGTCAGCTCTAGTTAAGTGGGACTTAAGGTTGCATTCTTGCCTTTGTTTTGAATTGGCCATCAAAATTACATGAGATTCTGATTAAAACACAACAAAACAACCTGTACTTCCAGTTATCCATACTGATGCCAGTGGAAGGAATGGGTGTTTGTTAAGAGGTGGCTCATTTGCAGCTTTCTAAATCCCAGTTAGTTTTCCCAGCTGTTACTTACAGGTAACAGAATACATTTTTCATCTTGGGCCTTTGGAGTCACTGAGACCAACTCAAGGGTTAAGCTGCTCAGGCCATCAAACCTGACTTTGTTCTGCAAACAGAAAAATTGTATACCTTCACCTACCTCAAAAATGCTTGCGCTTCTCTAACAAAAACAAAGAATTAAGTTGCATGATATGTTTGGAAAGCTTTGTGTTCCTCATCATTTTACCTTGTGTGAATTGTGTGTGCTCAGAGGTGACCAAAAAGCAAAAACTCCCCAGAGAGCAAACCAGGATTAAGCCTGGTTACAGCATCCTACCACAGTTAAATGGATTTTTATATCTACTTGGTGGAAACTACTTTCTTTGTGTTTTTTCCTCCTTCCAGACTCTGACAGCACCTGCCCCATTTGCTGATGAAACAAGCTGTCAGTGCCAAGCTCCCCATGAGAAACTAACCATTGCACAAGCCCGTCTGGGAACACCAGGTATGTGGAGAGAGCTACGTCCACAGGACTATGGGCACTCCCAAAGCACAGGTTCTTCCTTACAAACATAATTAATGCTCACTTGTGCCTCGCACTCAAAAGCAGAAGGGCTCGCCTGGTATCTGGTGCTATCAGGTAATGGAGAAGAAACTTGCAACTACAAGACCATTATCTTCTGTTAGAAAACACTGCAAGTTAGAGTTTGATGTTTTTGTGAATGTATGTTTGTTGGAAGGAAGGCTTGCCAGCCCCTTCCAGCCAGCCTGAAAATTGTGTTATGTACTGCTTACCTTCTGGATTCTCTTCTCTACTGCCTCTGTATGGTGGAAAACTTTGCTCTCACTGGTGTTCCTGTTGATCACGTCAGACCTTCAGTGGCCCTAAAGGTTGTTTGCCCTTTGCAAAGAAAGCATGCCAGTTTCTTTATGTGGACATCTATGATTGAGCTGGGGAAGAGGGATGATTTCACATAAAATCCAAAACAGAGAAAAGCAAAGTGAAAGGTTTGTGTAGAAGAGATAAGCAATGCATTTTTACAGCAGTAATCTGTGGGAAAAAAGCAAACCACAGGCAAGAGGGGAGGAAAAGGGAGACGATGGGGAAAAATCCATAAGGCAGAACTGATTAGAAAGGCAGAGAGAAAAGAACAAGACATATGGTGGAACTCCGAATGAGGCAGGAAGATGACATTTTTGCTAAATTAGAATACGGGGATGATGGATGATAATAAATAGTCTAAGAGAAAACAGCAGAGAGTGCAAAGAACAAGTAATGTGCAGTGTAAAACACTGCGGGTTCACCCATGTTGCCTTTGAACATCAGAATTGGGGTAAATCTCCACAATCATCTGATCTGGGAACAAAAACCCGTCCAGCAGAATTATGTGCATCTTGTTTGGTGTCTGAAAAATCACTGTTGTGTTTCTTTCTCTAGTTGACAGACCTGTCAGAGTGTATGCAGATGGGATATTTGACCTCTTCCACGCCGGCCATGCTAGAGCTCTTATGCAAGCCAAAACTCTATTCCCAAATAGCTACTTATTAGTAGGAGGTAAGATTGGAGTTATTTGTTGCACTGGATTTTTGCTTCTGTGCTTCAGTATCAGGGAGTTACTGCAGTGCTTGCACCCCCAGCTGTTTATACACTCTGACTTGAATGCTACTTTCGCTCTGGGGGCTTTCTATAGGCGATTTGCCTTGAATTACATCTTACAATTGCATCAATTAAAGTAAAAGTCAAATTCTGCCCTCAGCAGCATAGGCACAATTCCCATTCTAGTTAAAGCAGGTGCCTGCATGGCTCTGAGTTTAAAATAGCTCCATATGAATAATTTACCTTTTTCAGTTATTTGCTCAAAATTGTTCAAAGATGGAGATGAGTGAATGAGAACAACTGCTCATTTATTTCTGGCTCTGTGGTCCCTTCATCAGCTGGGCACAGCCCATGACCCCTTCCTGTTAGGTCCAGACCCAGCCATCAGCATCATCAGAGAAGCTGTCTGGCCCATTATCATTGAAGACCCAAATGTGGGTCATGAGTTGAACATAGTTTTTAGCTCACAAGTGTCCCTGGGCAGGTTACTTTCTTACAATTTTATTATTTTTTTTGCTATGAATACCTTCTTTTCTTCTGTGCATCTGTCTGGCAGCAGTTGGCCTGTGCCTGAGGAGTCACTGGAGAGTGGCTCTTTCCTTTCTAGTTGGCTGTCAAGCCTGACTGTTGTGAGGCCTCACAAACGTGCAGTTTGGTTCCTGTTTCCCTGCACCTTTAGGGTTGAGATGCCTTGCAGAAACATTTCACAGCAACCTTCCTTCAGCTGCTCCAGTGCTTACAGTGAACAGGAATGAAAGCTTCAGGCACTGTAAGATGCATTGTTTTGCATATTTGTTCCACATCAGTTGAAAGAGGGGGGAAAAGACCCAACACAGAGGAAAACAAGATCTCCTTATACACACACTTTCTAGTTTTACTTGAGTTTATGAATTGTGGCAATTTTCATGGACTTTCCTGGGAGGTAGAGGAGACATCCTTTGTTATGAACAAAACATTAAGGACTCCCTTGTTTCCTTGCTGAGCCAGACAACTTGCCAAGGAAGGAAGTGGAGGTGCAAGACTGTGAGGTTTGAAAAAAATGCGGGTTATGAACAGGGAGTGTCCCAGATAAGGGAAGGAGCTTTGGGGCAAAAGCCTGACTCCTTTGAAATTCATGGCATAGCTTCACTTTGCCCTTATTTTTGGAGTGAAGGACAAACCAGCTGCACTCATCAGCACCTTCTCCCAGCAAGGCACTGTATGTTAGCACATTTAAAAAAGGGGGCACCTTCCCACACCCACATGCAATTTGTGCTGCAAGAGCACTGGTGTCATGTGTCTTTGTGGACACCACAACCAACCCCTTCTATTTCTTGTTGAGAAGACAATTATTTGTCTCCAAGATCACCTTTTTTTTTTTAAATAGACATTTATACTGAAATCAGTCACTAGAGCAGATTGACAGAATCAAAAGGAAGTACAAAGGTACTGTATCTGCACTGTGCATGAACAAACAGCAATCAGAAAATAAAATCAAACCTTGCTACAGCATTCAAGAAAAAATTACTATTTTCCAAGAATTTTAGTAGACCTTTTCTTCCAGGAGAGGGTAGCTTAAAGATGGCATAAAGGCTGTAAATAAATATAAATACAGTCTCAGAAGGGATCTTTCTACTGAAAATGCTTTGATCTCCATTAAATTTCTTGTCAGCAGGCATCAAAAATGACATAATAGGATAGAGTAGCATTTTGCTAGCTGAAATTCATATGTGTGTTATTATCTGGCTTTGAATTTTGCACAAACTTCAGGGCTACCTAAGCCTTCCTACATTTTTCCTACTTTAAAGATCCTTAATGACCATCACAGCAAGAACATCCATTTTAGATCTCAAAAAGGACTGCATCTTTGCCAGCACCTTGCCTGATAGGTTGATGTTTTCAAATTAGAAAGAAGCAGCAGCTGTAGGGCTGCTCTCACACTTGCCTGCAGCACTGATGATGTTGCATTTATCATTTGTCAAGTACATTTACAGACAAGTGATATTCAATGGCACAGGTTTGACCTGTGGTGAAGGACAACCACTGGCAACCCAGCTATAAATGGGTATCACATTATTCCAGGAGGGGTGTCAGATGAGTATTGTAGCTGTAATATTGGACAGAAGTACAGTTGTGTTTCACAAAACATTATGTGGGTAGAAAGATAATACCTAACTTTTACAGTCCTCTGGTAAAGGGGGTGTTGCTTCCACCTCATTTTAGAAGCAATGTGACAAAGTATTGGGACATCAGGAGTTAAGGACGCAGGATTTCTGGACCTTTAACTCTGCTCATTTCATTAGAGCATATGGCTTCTCCCAGTCCTTTTCTTTGGGCTTTTTTTCTGCCATTTCCAATTTAAACATGGCACAAGCTTTGCTTTTCTTTCTGTGAAACCTGCTAAAGCTAAACTTGGAGGCAGATTCTTATTAAACTTGCCATTTGTTTTCCATCAATGTTTATTTATTAGAGAAACTGTTGCGCTGTGATTTTGAGCTTTGTTGGCAGATGTGTCATTTAGGGTGTTTACATAAGAATAAAAGGGGGGAGAAGAAGTCCCAGAGAGGGTGAGGGGTCTCCATCTTTGGGTGCTCCTGGCCGTGGCCCTGAGCAACCTGCTGGGGTTGAGTCTGCTGGGAGAGGGGATTTGGATTAGGTGATGTCCAGTGGTTCCTTCCTGCCTTGGCCCTTTTGTGATACATGGAGTTAGTGAGCACTTTCCGATTGCCCACACTGCACTTTTTGATTGGTTTTAAATCATTGGCTATCACTCCTGACATTTCACAGCCCATGAAATCCCCACCTACAGTGGGGTTGATTTACCTTCACATGAATATGGTATCACCTGAGATGTCCTACAGTATCTCACTTGGCCTCTGGCTGCAGCTCCAGAAAAAGAGGGATCTCCTCAGAAGGGCATATCTGTACCTGCCACCCCTGAGCAGAACTCTTAGATGGCCCAGAGCACCCCAAAAATTGCTAAGCTAATAATTAATTGCTTAGTGGAAGTATCTAGGAATAATTAACTGCTGGTCATGGTAATTTTACTGAGTGTGGAGCCATTTTGCTGATACTTCCATATTTTAGTTTGCAGTGATGATTTAACTCATAAATTCAAAGGCTTCACTGTGATGAATGAAACTGAGCGATACGAAGCCCTCAGACACTGTCGCTATGTGGATGAGGTCATCAGAGATGCACCTTGGACACTGACACCTGAGTTCCTTGAAAAACATAAGGTATTCTTCATTAATTTATCCTTTTATTTTTCCCTTCCCCTTTGCAGACTGACAGTTAAGAATAAACAAAAAGTCTGTGAAACTCTACTAGTGGGAGCAAATTATTTAATTCAGTTAACTCCAGTTGCTGAAATTAGGTACACAGCATTGTTTACCTCCATTTTTTGTCAGAAAATGTTATATTTGTCTTGACTTTTTTTTCTCAATATGCTGTGATTATTTCTGTACTGGGATTTTTAAGGGTAAAATAACACTGAAGAATTATTCACAAATTGACTTTCAGAAAAGGAGATCATGAACTAGGAAAGCTTGTCATGTAGTGACTGAAGCTCTGAATTAAAGGCATATTTCTTATTAATGGCAGGAGGTGCAATATGTAAAAATACCACATGTCCTCTGAAAGGCAAGATAGTGTTTTCCATGCCATTGATTGCCTTGCAACATATATGAATTTTAACAAAAGCATAATTAATTAGGATGTGTTTTAGTGTCCACATCACTGGGTGACAACATGACAACACTAGTTATACATGTATATATGCACAGATTTAAGGAGCCAGAGTCAATAATCCTGCCTCCATGGTTTTGAAAGCCAAGGCTTCACCACTTGCCTGAGCTTTTCCAGTAGCAGTAAAAGCAGGCACATGCATTGTAGGTTTTCTACAGGACATCACACTGAGCAAGTCAGTGACATGTTAGTGGCAGTGCTTCTGACAAGCTTTCTGTTCTGCCATAATTGATCATACAACACAGCATTGCAGGCCTAAATCCAGTGCAGCATTCTAGGTGATGGCTTTAGGATGAGAATGTCAAGCACTAGTTAGCTGAAGTCAAGAGGTGATCCTCCACAACAGTCCTTCAGTGGACCAAATTTTGGGGATGGTGGACTGTGATCCTTCTTCTGTTTGTTGGCAGATTGACTTTGTAGCCCACGATGACATTCCGTACTCTTCCGCTGGCTCGGATGATGTATACAAACACATAAAGGAGGCAGGTAAGGGCAGCTTTACATTTTTAGTACCTTCCTTTTCAGCCCCAGCTCAAATTCTTTTACAGCCTTTTAACCACAACTGCTGGGAGAGAAGCAGTAGAGATAATACCACATTGTCCTACACCCTAGCTGTATGTACTGCTGATTTGAGCAGAAGGATTCACTTTGTAGGACCACAAAGGATGTCCCTCTCTGAATTCCTGCTGTAACCCCAAGGAAACCATTCAGATCTGACGTGAAAGTGTCCCATCTGGGTTTTTAAAACAATGTTATGATGCTTGACTAAGAGTTTTGAATGGATGAAAATTAGTTTAGTTCCCAGAGCAGCCCAGCCAACTTCAGCCATTTGTTGATAACTGCAAACTGATGAGTCCTTGACACATCCCAGTCCTGAAATATGGGCAAGCACAGGCACGCTTCAGGAGTCATTAGGATCCACTTCTATTTTGCAGTGAAGGTTCTTTTTGTTACACTGGCAGAGGATTTCAGTCACTACCAGAGTAATTTATTTGCCATGACTGTTTATCAGTTTGGTTGACTACCATATTACATAGAACAAAAGTATGCTGAGGTCATTAGGAGTCTGTATCTCTTCAACTCAAGGAAGCTGAATTAAATCTGAGGAGAAAACGTTAAGCTGCTGTTTGCCAGCAGTGGATATCCTAACAAAGTGAACAGTGTGGGAGGCAGAACAGATTATAGCTTTCTTCTCCTGCTCCCTGGAGATGCTGCTTTGAACCCTGGTGATTCCAGCCTCTTTCTGGTCTACATAAACATGTATACTGGAGGCTTAAAAAAATTCCAGAGCAATCTGCCTGCTGGTAATTTGTTGTGCAGAGTGACCTTCCCAAGCTATATAATGACAGCAGCAGACCAGGTATTGACCTGAGCTGAAGGAATAAGCTTTTTATAGCAGCAGTTCCTGATCTTTTTACACTTGTGAACCTCCCTGTGGCATCAGATTCACAACCCTCCTTTGGGAATTACTGTTCTATAGTTTCAGAGCCAAGCCAGCTTACTTCACCAGACAGTGGGAGAAAGGCACCTCTGGTAAGGACAGGTCACCGAGGGAACATACAGCACATGTGCTGGACAGGCAGCTATTTTGCTTTTCTTCTATAAGGTGCTGAGTACACAGGACAACATGGCAGGAGCCTTTGGTGTCACTGCATCATTATGAGACTGTGAGAGTGCCCAAACCTGGCACACCCTTCTCTGCTGTCGTTGGGCATGGGTGCAGTGTGCCACATCCTCATGAGAAATTCAAACCTGGCAGAATTGAGTATGGACTTGCAGCTTCAGGGGGCTTGTGTGTCTGTCATGGTGAGATGCCAGAGAGGCATCTTGAGTCTTGAATGGATGAATTTTGTTACATATAAGCTGGGAATAATGTTACCCTATTTGTGAAGAGTTTTGAGATTGAGTGCTCCAGAACAACATTATTACAGTAATTAATTTCCCCCTTCTCCTAGGGGTTTTATTTTAAATAGACCAGTGCTATGGATGCATTTGTGCATTTTCCTTAGTTCCAGTACTGCCACTTTCCCACATCAGGTTCTTGGAGAGAAGAAAAGCAGATGGGACTGTGGAGCTCATGGGGTCATGTTTCCCCACTCCCTTCAGTAGGTGGGAGGGCATAAAGGCATTGGTGAGCTGGGTGACTGTGCACTGACTAGCCTTGTGCACATCTGTGAACAGTTAGTTTGGAAAATATGAATCAGTCCAACACATGAAGCATATGAAAGCAAAGTCACTGACTAAAGGTAATGTTTGCATAGAATTCCATTTCTGGTTTAACAAAGGTAGGGTTTGGATTTTGTTCGTGTATTCTTGTAGCTCCTGTCTATAAGGGTTTCTGACTCAAAGTGGGTTTCACTGCCTCTAAAAATAGTTTCCTGAGTGACTGCTGCAAGCCTGAAAAGCACGATCAGGGAAACATCTCTGCTCATGATTAAAGTAATCTATTTCTTAGCAGAGTATTAATTAGAGATCAGAAAGAAAAAATGTCACATAGCGTTTAGTCACAAGAGGCTGCTAAGCTGCTTGATTCCTTCTCTGAGTCTTTTTCTAACACTGTGAAATTAGCTAGCAATGTCTGCCTACTTCAAGTGAACGTGTAAGGATTAATTTGCCAGTAGCTTTAGCACTGTTTAAGGCAAAGCACTACTTTTCTTCTTTCAAAACCATTTTCAGTCTTCTCTCACAGCTCTCTCACTCATCAGCAGCTTGATGTTGAGTTACATATAAGTGATAGTAGAATTTTGTAGCCCTAAATAACTACTAAACCAAGGTGTGCCAGCACTCTGCTATTACTGCTTTTGTGACTAGCATTAACAGTTCAGGTGATCCTGTCTCAGTGAGGAGCAATTAAAAAGCAATAGATATTTCAGCTGTGTTGAGGAAAATACAAGCAGTATTGATAAATAGCCAGTTTTCTTGGGGACTGATTTGTCAGAGCAGGGAGTGTGGTTATGGAGCTACTGACATGGCTGGGTGGACATGGAACAGGCCCACCTCAGTACCCGCAGTATAACCGTGTTTGTTCACACCACCATTACATTTCACTGCCCTGTTACAAACTGCTGCTGGCAATGCAGGGTGCTTTCCAGTTACTGTAATGCATCTTTTACCTGATGGGGCTTCTTGGCTTTGGTCTGTTTTACTCAGCAGAACAAAGACTGTCAGATAGAGCAGCACAGGAGTGGAGGGGAGAGTGGAAATATGCAGGAGAGCAGCAAACCACCCCACTCCTGCATATAACATTAAATAAGCATTATGATTACACAAAGAACTGCTCAGCTGTGAGTTTGGCCTTCCTGGCCCAGGAGTTCCTGCCAGTCTAAAAACTTCCACATCACAGCTGACATGGTGCAGAGGGCAAGTTTTAGTCTTTCTAAAGACTTAGGAAAACAAATGGTATAGCAACCTTGCCTTCCCAAAGCTCACAGAGAAACAACTGGAAAGAACTAAGAATAAGGGGGAATTGCAAGCCTCTTACCTTTGGTCAGGCAGTTTTTTGTTCATCCTCAGCTGCCTGCCACAGTGCCTGGTCCCGCCGTGCTTTCTCAGCAGGCTTTCTTTTCCCACTTTGCCCAGGAATGTTTGTGCCAACGCAGAGAACCGAAGGTATCTCCACATCAGACATTATCACAAGAATCGTCCGGGACTACGACGTGTACGCCCGCCGCAACCTCCAACGGGGATACACCGCCAAAGAGCTGAATGTTAGTTTCATAAGTGTAAGTACTGACCTGCATTTGCTTCTGAAACACTCTCCTAGGACCTGGAATGTACAGTAGGGCTTAAGAAAGGACACCTTCCTCCTGCTGTTTTCAAAATAGCTGGAAATAACTCAGTGTAAAAGAAACTGTTTGGTTGAGGATAGTTTTAATTGCCCGTTAATTAGCAGCTTCATTTCCATCTTACGCTTTCATGCGCTTAACAAAGCTGCTGCTCCCCCTTCCTCCCAGAGCTGTAGGTGACAATGACACACTAGGAAGGAGCCCACCCTGCTCAGCCACTCACCCAACCCACGATTTCTTTCTTTAATCTTATTCCAAGAAGGCAGCACAGAGAACAAGGACTGATTCCAAATTTTCTCTACAATGCGATAGGATAAAAAAAAAACTAAAGCAAAAAACGCCTAACAAAACCAATCACAGAGCAGTGAGATTACTAGGGAAAACAAAAGTAGTTTTCAAGACAAGGAGGTATGTTAGGAAGTTGGTACATAAGTGATGCTGAATAGCTCAAAAGCCATGATAGGTAGGGCAAGAGTGACGTTTGAAAGGATGGCTCAGATTATTCATCTTCCACAATACAGACCTGCCCCTTACCCTCCAATGAGAAGTAAACACTGTACAGAAATGAGAGTTTACCTTCATTTTCTGTTTCAAGTCTTAATTTAAGGCCTCAAGATAACCCACTTAACTGAAATCTCCTTTGTGACTGAGCTGGCTCACAGCAGGACTTCCCACCTCCTTCCCAGGAGCTGGGAAACCCCCTTGTGAACAACTGAATTGTGTCATTTCATGAGAGTTTTGTTTACCTGTTTCTTATTTTGTAGTCTGGGAGATAAATCACAGATCACAGGACATAAATATTTATTTCACTGAGCTTTTTTTTTAAGATCTTCTACTCCTCTAAAAAGTCCTGCTTGTAAGTACTCCACCCAGAAGGATCACTATTGCAAATATCCATTAAAATACGGCATGCTGGATGCCTTGGAGGTTCTCAAATTTATCCTTTAGCAGCTCTGAGACTAAGATACTGTTGCATAAGGTATGCTTTCCCCAGTCTCAGACACTGATGTATCCTGAAGACCCTCCTGGCATCCAGATGTTTAGCTTACAGTAATTTAAATGCAGAAATACTAATTTGCACCATACACTTTTTCTGTTTTAAAATTAAAGCCCCCAGCATTTCACCAAGGCAGAAGAGCACTGGTGTCCTCATTACAGGAAGGGCTGATCATCTAATAGGTGTGGTTTCTGACTTCACAAGACTCCTAGAATTTTCAAAGTCCATTTAGTTTGAAAATCATGAAAGATTCATGTAAGGATTAATCACAGTAATCACAGAAGTCTTTTCAATATGTACCTTCTGCACTTTGTTCCACAAATCTTAAACTTGCATTTACAAAAATACAGGGGGAGTGGTTAATGGGAATGGTTAACCAAGGCTGTAATGTATTATGATATATTAATGCAATTTTTTGTCTTCTCAGTTGTCAGTGGCTAATTATTTCCAAGGTTTTTATTAAACTCTGACCACACTTTTAAAACAGGAGAAGAAATATCGCTTTCAGAACCACGTGGACAAAATGAAAGAAAAAGTCAAAAATGTAGAGGAAAAGTCAAAAGAATTTGTTTACAAGGTGGAAGAGAAGAGCCACGACCTCATTCAGAAATGGGAAGAAAAGTCCAGGGAATTTATTGGCAACTTTTTAGAGCTGTTTGGACCCGATGGAGCTTGGGTAGGTATTCTGCCATCCCAGGAAGTCTGAGTGACTTTTATTTCTCCTCTGTAACATGGATCAAGAGTAGATACTTTTGCTGCAGTCTTTGTTTCTAAAGCCAGCAAGGTAGGATAATGCCAACCTTGACTGCTGAAGCCATTAATGCATACCAATACTGCAACAGAAGGATTTGCTGCTTATGGCTGTTGTTCCTTTGGGATATTGGTATTTTGTGAGGGTGTGGTGCTGAACAGGATATTGCTTTCAGGAGAGCTGCATAACAGCAACACATAAGCAAACAGGCTAATGCAGTCCATTGGCCCTGTTAGCATTAAATGCAACCACACCAGCTTTGGTAGTGAGGGACACAGGGCCACTGAGAAGGTTTTCACTAGTTCTCTGTACCCAGCAGTAGAGGATGACAGTTCTCTGACTTCAAAAACTACTGATAGAAAGTTCTAAGAAATGATTTTACATGTCAAGTGTCCAGGCTCATCTAATTGTCAGCAGGAAAGGCTCAGGTGGAACTAAAGCACTTGCAAAGCTCTGCTTGGTACATGATGGCTTTGCAGAGCCTCTTTACTGAAGATCCCCAAGTCCCTTGGAAAGGGAGTTGAGAGTCTGCAACAGCATCTTTCTGGGGAGAAACCCCAGAGTCTTACCTGCTCAAACCAAAGTCACACACTGAGTGGTGAGTTGGTGACAGTTCAGAGTCCCAAAAGAGTTCTGGCCCCCATCTTTGAGTCTGATAGCTTGCCAAAGCTCGAGAAGCTTTGCTTTTTTCTAGGACTTCCCTTTGCAACACTGAAACTGGTAACAAAGTTTAATTTGAACATAGAATTTATCATTTGGACCTTCTTAGTCCTTCCTGCTTAGAGTCAGTGCCTTTCCAGAGCTCTCTGGACAGCTGTGTTAGGTGAAAGCCCAGGTCCAGCCAGACCCTGCAGTGCAGGCACTATCTCAGGTGTGCTGCTCCAGCTGCAAACTGAGTGAAAAAGGCACCTTCCCTTGAAAGGATCTCAGCAGTTTTGTTCATAAACAAACCCTTAGAAAGAGTCACAGACCACTTGTGAATTAAATAGCCCAGATCACTGCTGTGTCACAGCTCAGTGTCACCAACTACCTGCCTGTCACTGGAGTTCTCATCTTTGCACTGCCACAACATGCTGTGTTGATTGCCACTTAGTTGAGCTGTGAAGGTTTCAGAACAGGGACTGTATCTTTATAATCTTACAGCTACTTCTGCCCCATGCAGAGGCAGGTGGTCACTGAATAAGAGGCCCCAGCCACATAAACATGTAGGTTATTTAGCAGTTTGTTCACTGACAGTGTCATGTTCCTTGGGGAGGGCAAGAAGGGAACTCTTGTGATGAAACACCCAGGTCTGCTTGCATTGTCCACATCCATATGAAGCTTCCCCTGTAGGTTGTTGCCCACAGAACTTGGCGTGTGTTCTCGATGTGGGATGGTTCTGTGGCCATAGGGGCTGAATAAATAGAACTAATGCTAACAGAGCACATGAAATCCACAGGAGGTGAGAGGAGTTTGGCTGCGCAGAGAGAGGAAAAGAATTTTAAATCCTTGATTGCATTCCCTGGCTCTGCCCACTCAACACTGCACACTAATGGCATTTTTAAGAACCTTTGCTGATAAAACATTTTACCAAATTCAGTTAGGGAAAAGCTGATCTGCAAAGGCCTTTTAAGATCTCCTATTTCCTGAGTTAGTGTTTGACCACAGAGTAGGACATCTGGTGCAATCATGGGGACCTTTGTTAAGAGCAAGAGGAGTGAAATCTCCTCACAGTGTTGTAGGAAAAGCATCAGTGACAGCAAGCTGAGAGGTGGTGTGGCTTTTTTAAAATCAGTTTGAGCCTTGGCAACAGGAAAGACTTTTAAAATAATGATAACTTACTATTAGTGTCAAAACTGTTATTAACGTTAATTTACCTTATCACTGTTAGTTAGATGTTGCTTTTAATGTTGACATTAAAAGTACAGGAATCATTACGGGCATGCTGGATTTCTAGATCAGTAATTTGCATGCCATTAATATGCTATTATTATTTCACAAATAATTATTATAATATGCTTTATGCCAGCATCAATTTTCTGAAAGTAAGGGCCACATAACCCACAGGAAAATTCCCGTTTGTGAAAAAGGTCAAAATGTCAGTTTTCAAACGTCAAGATGTCTGTAGTTCATTGGCAGTTTTGCCCACCTGTGCAATCCCCTGTACGTACATTTTCTGCAAGACAGTCACAGAGGGGTCAGAAATGATGATTAATGTGGCATGAAACTTCAGTGTGCTGTGAGAGAGGCCCACCACACAGCCTGGCACACAGGGCCTCCATGGAAGTGGAAAGCTGCAGGATCCATTCCCCTCCTCTCAGACATGTACAAGCAGGCACCTACAACTGAGGGCAGTGGAGAGAAAACAAAGCTCACAGGGCAGGGTTTCTGTGCCAGTCTCCCTCGGAAATGTCCCTTCAGATGAGGTGTCCCTTCAAGGGCCAGTTTCCCTCTCCTCAGTGGACAAAGGCAGGTGGGAATGTTGCATGTGAAACGACTGCAGCACTTCAGGCATCAGGAGAGGCTCAGATAAGACTTAGAGGTTACTACCAGAACCCAGGGACAGTGTTTAGGCCACACCATGTGTCTGCAGCTGGACCTAAACATGGCCTTGGTACAATCAGCAGCTTAAAAGCAGAAGTCCTCTGTAACAGCCAGCTGACACTTGCTTTGTAAAGCAAAGGAGTACCAACATACAGACAGTAACATTCAGAAATAGGCAAAATATTTTTTCTCAGAAGTGCATTTGCCAAAACCAAACTTAAACTGATTTGGTGTACCTGAACTTGCTTGAATCAAGGCTTTGAAATCATTTTCCCACCTCTGCTAAAGGTCCAGAGCACATCCAGAGCTTTGTCTAACCCTCCAGGACTTCTGGGAAGCAATTAGCACTTGTTCTACTTCTTCAGCACCCAGCGGCCCAAGGAGCACCTTGCCTGCAAAGGGCAGGACTCACTGACCCTGCTAAGGCACAGCTGGGGGGAAGGAGGCATTCTGGAGGCAGGGGAATTGCACCACCTCCTCCTCCTGCACAGCTGTGGTTCCAGCACTGATGCAGGAGGCAATACTGACAGTGTGAGTGCACCAGCTTGTTCAAGCAGCACTCTTGTTGTTGGGGGTTGTCTTCAGTGAGAGGGTGAAACAGATTAAGTCACGCCAACAGAATCTCAAATTTCTGTGATATAAAGAGAAATTTTGCACCCCTGCCACTAAATTGGAAACAGGCTCTGGGGCTTTGCCAGCCCTGGTGACATCCTCACAGCTCTCAGCCACAGAAATCCTCCCCCATCTGAATGTTTCCTGGCACCATTCGTCAGGAGCAACCACCATCTGTTAACTATTGAGCTTTTAGGAAGCCTTGGCTATTTTGGACCTAGCAGTAGTGCAGGGGTAGGTTACACAGCGTGGGGCCTTGGTAAGTGTGGCTCCAGGCAAGAACTGTTCTGCCATTCTGCACTGCAGCAACATATACTAGTTAATAAAGGCCAGTGTGATAAAGATGTAAACTGGGAGACAGAGCTCACAGGGGAACAGTTAAATTCAGTATTTTAGCTGTTTTTAACACCTGGGATTAGCAAACACCAGGAAAATGAGGGGGAAATGAGCATTGGTCTCTCAGTTGGCAGGGAATATTGCTCTTCAGAGAGGGGGAGGAAGAGCAAGATGGCCAGCCACGGGCTCCTTGGCTGGGAGGAGGGTCAGCACAGAGCAGAGTTACAGCAGAGGAGAGGGGGAGGAGAGATAGGATGGAAACTTAGCTGAGGTAAGTCTGAAGCTGCTCCAACAGGCAAACCCAGCATACATTCTGCACAAGTCTTTTTCTATCAGACATGAATGGCAACTTAACTTTGTCGTGGCTGGATCTTCCTTTCCAGCCAAGCATTGCCTGTGATGTGACTGCCAGTACTCCAGCCAAGGCTGAGACTTGCTCCCCATCCCCAGAAGGAGCAACAAGGCACTGATACTTGGCATTTTCCACCTGACTCCTGCAGCAGCTGCACAGCACATGCCACATCTTCTGTAACCCAGCTTGGCAGGCTGACACAAGGCCATGTAGCTGCTGTAACAAGTAGAGGCACTTGCCTTAATGTAGCAGGTTGCTTGACTGCAGAGCTGCTCTCTTTCACCTCACCAGCTCTGGCAGGCCTTCACTCAGCTTTGCAAAGCAAAAATGACAATAAAGCTTCAAGCAGAACGTAGAGCCTGCACGTGTTTCTCTTTTCACACAGACACCCAATTTATGGGTTTGGGTGGTGCCTGCTCCAGGTAGCTGAAGAAGCAGCTACCAGTATTTGCAGGCACCAGGCTGTCTGCCTGGGGAAGGGAAGGAGGAATAAAGGCTGGGAGAGACAGGAAGCTCAGGAGGAGAAGGGTGGTCTGTCCCACAGGCTAGAAGGAAAAAAGGTCATGGGAATTAGGAATGTTGGGTGTTCAGGCAGAAAACTGACTTAAGAGTGTGACCAACACATACAGAAAATACAAAGGGAGTCCTCGCAGCTGGCTCAGGACAGTTCACACAGTGTTCTCACACTGGGGGTGCCCCAGCTGAGGTAAAAACTTGCATGTAAAAGCCCAGGTTAGGAGCACAGTAGAAGAAACAAACCAGCCATGCTCCAGGGCTCTGGCTCCCTGCTCTCCCCCAGGTGAGAGGCACAGTCCAGCCCCTGCCTGCCCACAGCCATCCCTTCCCCTCTGTGCAGTACTCAAAGAGCATCTTCTCACTTTGCTTTTGCAGAAGCAGATGTTCCAGGAACGAAGCGGCCGAATGCTCCAGGCTTTCTCTCCCCGGCAGAGCCCAAACAGCAGCCCCACGCGAGGCCGCTCTCCGTCCCGCTCTCCATCTCCACCCTGGGTCATCAATAAAGCCTCCCCTCCCTCCTCTCCAAAAGCTGCCTCTGCCTCCCTCAGCAGCATGAGCGAGGGAGACGAGGATGAAAAATAAAATAAAGATATATTTTTTTAACCATGAGACAGAAGAACAAGCTATGAACTCAACCAGTGGATGGGGAGAAGCGTGAGGAACACCAAGGGTATCTCTGACAGCAGGGATCGTGCTCTGGGAGATGTTGAAAATGAACTGGAGCACAGCAAGGGAGATCTCAGGAAGAGCTTATCCCATCCCCACTCCTTGACGGGTCTGGAGGCACAGCCAGCAGCGCCTGCCAGGCACAGCACCAGGGACTGACAGAAACACACACCCGTGTGCCAGGGCCTGCCCACGCCCTGCTGCTTGGCAGCCGCTGCCCCAGGCCGGGCCGGCAGGGGCTCTGCACCGAGGGGGCCGGCAGGAGGAGCCCTGCTGGCTCCTGCTCCGGACCCAGCACACAGGCCAGCATCGGCTGCAGCCTACGGATGGAGAGAATGCAGCTGTACCAGACCCTGCTGACCTTGAGCTCTTCTGGCACATGAAGGAATGGCAGTGCTGCAGCAAATACACTGAGAAACAAGAAATAAAGTTCCACTTTCCCAGAGCCCAAACCATACCACTGAAAGGGAGAGCTCTCCAGGCCAGTTGGTGGAAATCCACTTACTATATTCAGTGCTGCTTGTTGACCAAGCCTCTGTATGGAGTCTGTGTGAAGAGTCAGGCTTTTTGCTTTATCAAATTGCTCTCCATGTTCTTAGTGCCTGAACAGCTGCCTGATCACTTCTGGTTTGCTCCCTGGCTTTGCACTTCAAAGGAAAAAAAGTAAATGAAAAGACAGCTGGAGCTGGAATGTGGTGGTGTAGGAAACAAATAGTTTGAAGATGGTTGTGGGTTTTTTGACAGGTGAATTCTAAAAAACACACATGGGATCCGAAGGCCTTGGGATGTGGCCTCGTAGGAAACTGTGCTGCTCCCAGCTATGTATCAGCAAATGACGAGCAAACAGTGCTGGTGTTGTCAGATGGTACTCAGCCAGTTCAACAAACTTCTCATCAAACTCTCAGCAAGGTGTGTTCACAGACACACTGCCTCTGCAGAGGAACACCAGGCCATTCCTCTACCCTAACATGGAGAAAAAGATGGAAAAAAGGAAGCCTTTTAAACAGGATTAGACCACAAGGATTTTCTTTCTCCATCCGTGACACCCGTCCAGCCCCAAGCAGAAACACAGAGAGTGCATGGGTGAAGCTTTCACCTCCCCTCGATGTGCCAGCTGATCTCCTTCCAGCTGGGCAAAGCCAGACCTGCCTGATCCTGGCTCATGTGCAGTCCCTCAGCTGGCATCTGCTGAGGTGGTTGCAGGCACTGGCAGGATTTCTGAGCAGGCACAGGGCCCCAGCCTGGGGGCTGCTCTGCCCCACAGCCACAGGGAGTTCCAGCCCACTGCGCTGTGGTTGGGCTGAGCACCAATGGTGCCATTTGGCTCCCAGGCTTGCCTGGTACAGCTGCCTCAGCACAGGCACATTGGAGGCTCCCCAGCCCAGCACCAGCTTTGGTGTCTGGCCAGTAGGAAAAGCCTGGTACTGCCTGCCTGCCCTATGGGCAGTCTGCTGGGCACAGCCTGGAAAGGGAGTCAGAGCAGCAAAATCACTGCTGTGCCACTGCTGCCTGGAATTGCAAACCCCCCAGGACATGGTGGCTGCTGTGGGGAGCACCAGCCAGCACCTGCTGGTTCCCTACACAGGCAGCACAGGATATGTTGGACAGGGAGTGCTCCATGTGGCTCTTGGAAAAGAACTGAGGGAAGAAGATGCCTGAGCACATGGTGTGGTTGTATGTGCTGACAGCGGTGCCCCCCCCGCCCCAGCTGCTGTCCTGACCTTGCTGAGGGACTAGGTTAGCAGGTAAATGCCTTTCACTCTGTCCCTTCCAGATACTTTTCTGGACAGGTAAATTACAGACCTTGGTACCAGGCACAAAATTAGCCCCACACTCAGCTCATTCCCTACAGCTTTCATCCCTCTCCCACTAGGGGTAACAGATTTTTCCTTGGGAACATTCTGCCAGACACTTCTCTGATGACCACAAGCCCCAAGAACACAGCATCTTGTGCCACGCACTGTCCTCTGGAGACAAGCTAGTTCCTTCTTCACAGAGCTGCAAAAAGAGATGAGCAGGAAATAGGGTGGAAAGTGCAAAGGGAGAGGCACAGCTACTGCAGCTGCTGCCAGCTGTGCGCCCAATGGGACGATGCAATTAAGACCTTTCTCAGCCTTAGGCAACCTGTTACCGTAATTTCATACTTGGGATGCACTTGTTAAGTTTTTCTGATCCTTTGCAAGTCTTAAGTCTTCCCCTCACAAGCCACTCCTCCACCACGGGAACTGTCTGCTCTCTATTGGTGCTGTTGATATGACGAGCCATGTCCAAATGCAGTGGAGGTGAGCAGGGATTTGTTGTTCTTGGCTTTTACCATGTGGGTTTTTTCATTGTAGTTTCATTGCACTTTTTCGTTCAGCAGCCCTTGCTCAGTGGTTTGAGTGGAGACAGCACCACAACTTGTAAACGGGAACTGGAGAAAAACTCACCAGTGACCTGCTCTTAAGCTCTTTCTCAGGGTCACAGGTGGGTACCCAGCAACAAAGCCATATACTGTACCAGGTGTCCATTTGCATTTAGGATATCAATATGCTGAAGCCTTTCCCTGCTGGTGCATTCATGTGCTGTCTCCAGCAAACCAGAACCTCTTCCTCTCTGGGCACGTGGAGGACAGTTTTGCACTTCTGAGTCATGGTTGGGGTTTATTTTTCACAAGTGTTGCTTTAATTCAGTCCTATTTATCAGCCAAGCTCCACATGAAAAATAAACAGTGTATGACAGACACAGCTGCCTCTCCCTGTTATTTTACAGCACCTTTGGACACATGAACACAACCACCAGCACAAACACCACTGATGGCACAGTGCCTGTTACCCCCATCCTTGGTACCCCAGGGCTTTGCACCCCCACCAGTGCCACAAGAGCTCTGCCAACCTGCCCAAAATGCTGCTGCTGCTGGAGTTGCTACTGCTGCTCTCCACGGGAACAGGATCACCTCTCCTTGCCTTCACCCACATTTTCTGCCTGCAAGGTCAAAGGTGGGAAAACGCTGTCCCAGCTGGAGAGGTGCAGCCTCAGACACCAGCAAGTCTGAGACTCCCTCACCCTCTGCCCCAGCACAGTGGAATCAGAAGCCACTATTTTAATTCTGACTTGTAAATGGAAGGAAGAGTTGGTGCTTTTGCAGCCATTCTGGTTCTGCTGCTGAAAGCCATCCCCAGCAGCAACTGATGCTCTTGTGAGTGCCAAAATGATGTGAGGCTGTGTCAGATTCATCATGGAAAACTGCAGCAGCAAACATGAATCATGGGGACAAATCCTGACACAGGCCTTCAGATGTGACTCTTCCTCCAGCTGAGTCAGATACCTGAACATTCCTGCTTTGCTCTTTCCCTTTTGCTCTGTCTGTAAGAAAGAAGTTAGTACTGCAGCAGCTGTAAAGATAATTTCTTGAACAGTCCTGCCTCAGGCAGGGAGAGGCACAGGACTTCCCACCTGAGATAGTTGTAATTACAGAATAAGCCAATTTCAAGTCCTTGAGCACAGCAGAGAAACTATTTAAAGGCACAGAGCCCACACCAAAATGCTGCCAGGTAATACAGGCTTTATTATTTACGATGGGTTTGGGGCTGTTTTGAGCAGTGTCTTTGCATCCCTGTGAGTGAGCTCAGTGTCCAGCCCAGCCCAGAGGAGATCCTTGTTTTGGTTCATGGGAACAAGGCAGCCCCCTGAATCAACTCCAGGAAGGGTTTGACAGTACATCAGATTTGCTGGTGAAAGCGTAACAAACCATCACAGGAAGAGAGTCCTGTGGGATAACATGTAATTAAGCAGCAGTTTCACTTGAGTCTGGTGCAGAAGACCCCTGACCTGCTCATAAAACAAAGCTGAAGATGGTCAGAAAATGAACCCAGAGTTCTGTCTCTTGGGAGGAGGCCCTTTCAAGCAGCAGACTATCTTAAGAACTCCTGATTTTGAAGAGAATTTTTATTCCTCTCAAAATGCATGTGTCTGGAAGCGAACACACAGACATTTTCTGCCCTTTTCTTTCCAAAGGGAAGGCCCCCCTGGTATGTAAAAGAAAGGACAGCATTAGCATTTCTAGTCAAAATGGAAATCAAGGCCACTGCCTCAGAGCTCCACCTGAGGGAGAGGAGACAGATACAGGCTGAAATAAAAATAACTGAAAGTCTTTGGATATGCACTTTCACTGTGCTAATCCAGGAATGCAGGACTGAGACTCCAGCGACAACTGAGGCTCTTCCCGTAACAATGTCACAACCAGTTCCTCAAAGAAGGCCCTTGAACTGCCCTGCCCCAGCGAGCTGTTCATGGCCCATTCTGTCACACTTGGCATCTCCATCCCTTTTTAGATACTCTCCAACAGCATCAATAATGAACAGGGAACTGCAAGTTCTGAAGCCAAGTGAGGCATTTCTGCCTTTCAAACACAAACACCTGCTTTGTATACTGAAGAAAGGCAAAACATATTATGAAGACAAACAAGCAAAACAAATCTAAGGAGGAAATTCTGCCTTTGAAAGGATCACCTCCTTTAACCCTTCTCAAAGACAGTGTCACTCTATGAAAACACAAGTGTCCCCTAAGTGGATTAAAAAGTTACAGGGCTTGTTCCTCCTTTTCTCTGGTAATACATCATGGTCTGTGCTATACATGAAATAAACGAGCTCTGTGGAATAATCAGGATTTTGACTTAAAATATTTCCCTCTTGTCATTTTGGTAGCTCAGCTTTCCATTTACATTTAGGTTTTGGAGTCCTCTCCATAGGCAGGGGGATTCCTTCTAGTGCCCAGCACAGAGTGAGCACCCAGGGAGCCCAGACCCCTTCCCTGCCTGATTCTCTGCAATTGGCTGTGACTTCCACAAGCTCACAGGAGTAACTCAGCAGGAGCCCACAGACTCCAGGCAGCCCTGCAGGGTGGGCAGGCACTGCCTCAGCATCAGCCTGGTGAGCCTCATCCTATGGGATCACTCAGTGCTGTCACCCCCAAACCTGTGACTGGCTTCTCCTCTTTGCAGAAAGGGCACAAACAAAACCTCTGGCACTGCAAAGCTGGGGATCCAGGAATCTAAAGAGTTTTGGGCTTTTTTGTTTGTAAATGACTGCAGTAAACAAAAGAAAAAAAATACAGTTGCAAGGCACAGATTTCACAAAACCTGGCAACAAACTAGTTTTTAAAGTATTTAACTGATCAAAGAAAAAAAAATTGGTCTGTTATCTCAAAACCATTATTCCTGTGCCTCAGCACATCAAGTCTTACAGGTATTTCAAATTCTAGAAACAGCTTTGATAGAATAAATTATGTCCTCCAGCACTTTGTGGTACATTTTACCCTATTCTTATGATTCTCTAATCCTATTTCCTTACAAACACACATTAGTTTTCTGTAAAATAAAGTGACTGTGAGCTGCAAAACCATCATCCAGTTAGGAAGAGCAGATCAAGTACAGCCTCTTTACACGTGACCGGCTCTGAATACCAACAGGGGTGTGTTACTTTAATGTACTACAAGCCATGTTACTCCAGCTTTTTCATTCACAACAGATGCATTAACTAGAAGGAACCCAGTTACTTTGCTACACTTTAGATATTTTATATCATCAGCTTAAAAGTTACTTAGCTTCATTTTTTTTTAAGTGTCCTGAGCTTGCACTGCTGCAATATGTGATTAAAAGCCAAATGCCAAAACAAAATGGAAAAACTGTCCCTTAGGGAAAACTCACCCCTCACCCCTCCTTGGTTATCTAAAAGGCTTCTCACAAATGAGTGCCTCTATTCCATAAAAAAACATTTTAAATATTCACATTGTTCATATACAAACAAAAAATGCCTAAGGCATATCCTGTACAAGGACTAACATGATTCTCCCAAAAATAGCTGATTCCAAATTAAACATAATCCAAACAACAAAAATCTTGGGTGGCTGTTTTTAATTTCCTTTTTCCTCCTAAAAAGGACCTTTTCTTCAAACCGTCCCACAGCACATACTTGTATCACAGCCACACAGAGAACATGGAGACCTGTCTGAAATCACCAGTAAGCTCACAGTTGGTATCTTTTAAAGAAAGGAGAGGAAAAATAATGTCATGAGGTCAAGCAAGCACCTCTAGTCTGACACCTTTCAACTTCCAGTTTCTGGGATTTCAAGTTAATTTGTTGTTAAGAACAGAGAACTAAACTACACAGAAGCCAATGAAAACACAGCTGTTACACCAAGAGCTGTGGCACTGCCATGGCATCAGCAGAACTGACTCCAGCCATTACCTGAGTGAAATTACACCCACAGAGAAGGGCCCAAGAGGATCAGCTTGCACACTTTACCCAACTGTTAGCAAGAACTCAGAAGTTTAAGAGTTTAGTTATATATTTGAGCACTGACAGTTGTGTATCCAGCACCCTGATAAAACACCTCCATGTGCCATTACAAATCTAGAAACCCCAGTTCACTTGCTTAAAACAGAGCGTTCAACAAGCCAGCATTCTCCATTGGTGAGGGCACAGTTACAGCAAGACAAAACTTATTTGCAAACACCAGAACAAAGAATAAGTGCAACCTCCCATCCACCACAAACAGCTACTTGTGAAATGCTTTGCAAAGTGGTGACCTTGTGCATTTTAAGTACAGGACTCAGTACAAGACTCAGCCACTTTTCGCAGCATTTAATACAACAGGCAATTGTCAAGTACTGCATGGCACGGACCATGGACACCATTCAGCAAAATGGACACTGTACCTGGAAATCCAGAAGGAAAGAGTATTGTTTCCCTGGGGGATTATTGTTGTCCTGTTCCAGAGCATGGAGAGCTCAGTGCTTGGGAACACCAACCCCAACATCCAGAGACACACAAACTACCCCGTGGCCGTGGCTCACACTGACACACACACACACAAAGCCACTTCCCTTGACCTGAACACAAACCTGACCAAGCCTCAGGTGTTGCTCCTCCACAGTCCCCAGGACTCTCTATCAAGTATTCCCATGTCTACAAAGAGATGTATTAACAGAAGGATAAAGAGCAAAGTGAAGTGAGGGAGACGCTCACTGGACAGGACAGCTGATGTGGCACAATGTGCAGACTGGCATCAGTCTCCAAAATGGCAGGAACATGTTAATGAAGCTGGCCTTGGAAAGCTTCCCAAACAACACCACAACACAAGCAACGTGTGACTTGAAGGCTGGCAGAACTGAAGCTTTCTTCTAAAATGATCTTTTAAACCAGTGTGTTTACAGGTACCTGCACGTTAATTTCAAGAAAAGAATCCACAGTAACAGATGAAAAGTGTCTTACAATGTTCAAATCATGGCTCCAGCTGCACACCAGTAGAAGCAAAGTGACATGCCTGCTGCCTTCGGGCTCGGAGACACATGAGAGGAATAGCCTGGGCCAAAGCCACAAAAAAAAATTCTCCACATCACTAGGACAGAGAAGGACTTTCAGATCGCTGTGACAAGATTTCTAAATGGCTGATGCTGTTGGACAACACACAGCAGACATCATTTATTACACTCCATTTTACTCCTAGAGGAGATGGTACAAAAGCTTGAAATAAAAACAGCCTCCAAGTTAGATGATGAATATAAACTGATCTGACATTAATAAAAAGTTCAATTTTTCCCATCAAGCATGCCTGACATACCGTGTATGTCTGACTTCATTTAAAAACTGTCTGCTGCAAGACTTCTCTTTCCACTGAAAGTAACAAATTGAAGTACTGAGTCTACAGCAGTCCAAAAAAGGCATGAATTGTATAACAAAAGCCTGATCCCTTATTACAAATTATTCTTCTATATAAGCCTGTGTCCTAAAGTCATAAATCTTCATTATACTGCTGCTGCTGCTGCAACTACTTGCTTTATTTTCTACAGACAGCTACTGCCAAATATTATGCAGTACATGCTGACAGATTTTGCAATTCTGAGCTACTTAATTAACCACTCAGCTCCTGTGAATACCCAGTCAGGCAAATGGTGAGCAGCGAGAAAGTACAACACACAGATTTCTTCTCATTTGAAGTTTTAAAATAAATTCTTCATCTGAAAGACAATTATCTCAGTTCTAGCAAAATTCTGGCCATCTGGAGCCTCATTTATTACTTAATAAGGAAGCTAATGAGCCAAGCGAGCTGGGTCCCCAGGCATTCTCCTGCTCTGGAATTGCTTGGTAAGAAACTTTGGGAGCTTTTTCATTTTCTTGAATAACTTACAAATGCATACAAAGCTATATGGAGAGCTGAAGAAATTTCAAGGTAAAAGCCTTGGGTGTCAAGTTTCTAACAGCTATTTCAGCTGTCAAGAGTAATCCACGAAGCTTTAGCTTTAGGGAGATTTATATAGCAGAAAAAAAGAAGCCAAACCCAAAAGGTGCTCCTATGCTTCACATGCTAAAATTACTCTGAGCTCCCAAGTGCAGCTCTCTCAGGGTGCCCCTCTTGTAGGCAATGTGAGAAGTTGACCTTGGGCTGCCAAATCACAGGCAAAGCTTCATATTGTGTGAAACCAAATCAGTCCCTTAAAAGTTCCATCGTGCAGTTTTTGTGTATTTTTATTTGCCAGCCGTGGAAAGAAGAAAGGAAAATAAGAGTATACATGAGTCAAACACTAGAAACAATTCCAAAAAGTCACTGATGGCTCAAAAATAAAATTAAAACATCTCCAAGTATCTAATGAAAAATTACCTTCTCACTCCTCCATTACAGGTTTAGTTGATGCAAATGATGCACCACAAGGCCACTTTCCCTCTGGGATGCAGGTGCAACACAGGCCAGTTCACCACTGAGAGCTCTTCCTGTGACTGACCTTGGGAACAAATTGACTTGATTTCCACCCACATCAGAAGCTCATCCAAACCTCAGTGCAGGTTTAGTACTTAATCAGCTCATCAGTGATGGCAGGCGTGGCCAGCCAGCAGGTCCCCTCGCACAGGGACAGTCCCTGCTGCAGAGACAGGCATGGAGAGCTCAGGAACATACCTGCCTCTGCCTGATCTGATCTACAGAGGGCATGGATTTCAAAGGATGTGTCTGGCACCTCTGGCCAGTATTCAATTCACAGGAAAAAATTTCATAAAGCAATTAATACTAGTGGGACAACATCAGAATTATCACAAACTCATCAATCCTATTGATCCTACATGAAACCCCCTCCAGATTTAAGAAAACAAGTTCTCTATGCCAGTTTCTGAGGACTGTTAAGGCAACATAATACTGCAATTAAAGCACATGAACTTTAATTTTTCTCATTTATTTTTAATTAGAAAGCCACTTTAGTTACATAAATCTTCATTGTTTCAAATTAATGTCAACAGCCTGAGTCCTGATCCTGAGAACAGATTCATCTAAGCAGGATTCCCCTCATACACTGTTTACTTGTGCAAGTATTTGCAAGATTCAGCCCTGAAGTCACTACACAATTTATAGCTATGTTCCTCATTTGTGAACAAACTCACCTCTGAACTCAATAAAACATTGTTCCATCATGTGCCATCATATTCTCTTAACCTCTGCAAAAACACACATATATGTTAATTCACAGACAGGTAAGTATGTCAGACGAAGCAAAGAAGAGCTACTAGAAACCATGGCACCCACTTGGCAACCAAGGAAACCAGCGAGGAAAGGGAACACTGCACAATCAGACATGGCTATCCTCAAGATAAA
The DNA here is from genome assembly GCA_013400415.1 of Scytalopus superciliaris. Lineage (NCBI taxonomy): Eukaryota > Metazoa > Chordata > Aves > Passeriformes > Rhinocryptidae > Scytalopus > Scytalopus superciliaris. The sequence continues at coordinate 283,231 of VXBX01008409.1, read as the reverse complement.
TACTAACAATAAACATTTAGGCTGTTTTCTACAAAATTGTTTTCATGAATCAAGACCACTTTTGCAGCACTTCACACATAAGGGTCTAGAAGTGCCTATTAAAGGTGAGGGGGAGGAAATGTCTTCCATGTTACTGAGGTCAAGATTTCACCCTAAATACTACATTTGGGGGCAGGTGAACAGGAGATTGCACTGCACTGTAAGATCACTCTTGCTCACTTCCTGAAGAAAGTGAACAGCTGTTTCAAAGCAAATGCCACTGAGGACAAAGAAAAGAATGCTGCCTGGTTGCTGCAGCAAGGGTAGCTTTATACAGCCAAAAGGTAGCCTGAGTTTTCCAAGAACACCACAATTAATATCCATATTCCTTAAGCCAATGGACCTGCTCTAACACTGCCCAAGAGGTAGCACAAAGTGCAGCAGGATAAAGACTTTCTCTGTGCTGTCCTAGGTCATCAGAGTCAAGGACAGGTTTCTGCACTTGAGTTGTGAAAGAAGCATTTCAGTATCTTCTGAATATTTCTCATCAAGTGCTGACTCTGAAAGACCCCGTGTTGCCTCAAAACAAAGCCTAGAAAAGCAAGGAGCACAAATATGTACATGATTTGGAGAGACTTCCATATCTAGTAATATCAAACTAGGCAGGGGATTAATAAAATTACATTCAAGACACATACAACAGAAAAACAAACAATGGACAAAAAAGTTAAACTGTTTGTTACATTGTGGCATACAGGAGTTGTTTGTAAATTCTCAGGAAACTTCTCTTGTTCTGTTTGTTTCTGTTAATCACTAAACACAACAGAGAGGAAGCATTTTCACTGAAAACATTTTTTTTCCATTTCTGTGTCCTGTAACTCAAGACAAGCAGGTTGCAATAACATCAGGCCGTACATATGAAATTCATAAAAAGGAAATATACTTTTGTATCATCAGAAAGTTCGGAATTAACAGCCTCAAGATATTAAAACATAGTTATAAGAGATTCCCGTCAAAGGCAGAAGTAACTGAAAAGAAAATCAGAAGCTATAGTTAAATCAGCATATTAAACCCACACACACACTCATTTTTCAGGCACAGCCACTGAAAAACCCTCTCCCAATCCAAGATCTGCTGCTGTTTCTAAGACAGTTTTCAGACTAATACTCCTATGTAGAAACATGGCACGAGGACAATGAGTGAAGAACAATCTGCAGCACACCTGGGATCTCCACTAAAGCACAGGCTGCCAAGACAAGGTTGGAAAGCAGAAAAGTTGCTTCTTCACCGTAACGCCCACAAACAAACCTTGGGAAATGGAAAGAAAAAAACACTCCTTGTGCTCTCCCTTCCTGCTTTGAGGTGTCTGTACATGCTCAGGGTTCTTGGCAATGGGTGCCATTTCAGGGGACTTCAGTTTTCAAGTTCTAGAGCACTTCAGTCCTAAAAGCCAGCCACTTGTTTTTTGGGATCAAGAAGTGACATCACTAATATACCATAACATGCCCCACAATATCCTCAGCTTTCATTCAGAGTTTCCATTGTTTACATTCAATTCACAAAACCAAGTCCAATACGCCTCGATCCTTCCTTTTCGTTCTGTTACCTCTCCTTTCCTTGTATAAGGAAACAGTCAAAAAGGTCCGGGTCAGAATCTACTGCTTCAAAATACAATTTATAAAGGTCACTGAAACTCAAGTTTCTTACACAAACTATCTTATTCCTTGGAATGTGTTAGTTAACGTTCTAGGAAAAACTGACTACACACAACTGGAAAAATATTAGCTTCATCACCAATTCCTACCTTTAAGCAAGCTCTCCTCTGCCATTACTAGAAAACATACACAATTCGAAATAATTTAAAAAGCAGTAAGAAGATACAAGTGAGGGCACAAGTTAAGTGATTAAATTTTAGTAGGTGTAACTTCCAGCTGGTGTTTCAGTCAAGCCATTACCCTGATTTCACCCCAGCAGCAGAGCTGTACCACTCGAATAGCAATTTGCCTTCTCTGCAGCAGTGCCTGCAGCCCTGGGAAATTATTGCTCTGGAGGCCACACGTGTGACACCCTCACCCTGCCCTGTCCGAGTCCGGCTCCATCAGCTCCCTCCTGCCCGTGGGCAGCAGGGGCTCCGAGGGCAGCACGGAGCCCTCAGCTCCTGCCCCAGCACCCACAGCTCCACAGGGAATGGCACCAGCCCAGACAAGGACCTGGTGCTCCCCTGTGCCTGATCCACAGAGTGCCGGGACATCCATGGGACCACAAGCTCTGGGAATCACTGGCTGCTCACACACAAAGTCTGGAACTGGATGCAGCTTGGGAGTTGCAAGGCAAGGACTTACAGCTCTTCAAAAATGGGGCTCTGTGGAGTTTATTGCTCAAAGCACTTCATAATCCTTCAATTAAGTGCAAAGTACTATTGTTAAGTCAAACTAAGATTTTATTCTTTTTTAAATACCTAGGAATTTCTCAGCATTTCTCTGTTTACCTAATAAACCAGTTCTTTATAAAAATAAATATTGGGAGGACAAAAGGGACAGTTCCCCCACAATTTTAATAAAGTTTCATTTTTCCATGCTAAAATCTCTACTATCTTTCAAAAAAATATCAAAACACCTAAGAGAAATGGAGGGTGCATGAAAGCTGCTTACAACTTACCAACTGTATTGCCATGGCTAGGGTATCAGCAGAACGTCTCGATTTCACAGGTGTTTTTTGAAAGGCCATAGTATCAAAATCAGCATTTGGCAAAGACTTTGTGAAGAACAGTTTCCTAATAGTCAGCAATAACCTTTATAATAAATTTAAGGGGGAAATACTTGGATTTTTTTCCTTCTTTTTCCCCCACCCCTCTTAAATCAGGTACCGGCTACACTTTGTCCCTCCCATTTCTGTGGTATTTCCAGTTTCATGTATTTAGACCAATGACACTTTCCAAAAGCTGGTGTACAACATCTTTATATACACTACAAATTCAGATTACCAGACTAGAGTCAGACATTGAACGTATAAATAACTTTGCAAACTATTTACAGGTTTTAAGCTAATCAGGTTTCAAGCAACCAACACTCTTAAGGCAAATTTATTTGTATGACTGGCTGTCTGGCCTTTCCGCATTTCTCTCCCCTCCCCAGTTCCCCTAAAAATAATAGGCAAATAGGAAATTGAATTAAGCCCTGCCCCTGAATTGACAGAATTTCTTGTACAGAGAGATGATCTAACTGCTTAGGAGCTTTCCTCAAAATAAGGACAAAATGTATAGAAATGCATTTCCATGTTTGTGTGTCAAGAAAATCATTAAGGTGCCTACCAAGAAGTGGAAGTCCTAATTAATGTCTTATAACAACATAACTTTTGTATGCACTTGACAAATGGATTTGGGAATTTGGGGGAAGCATCAGTTTAAAGCTGCACAACCCGTTGTAGAACTATGCATTTCTAAGCTCATCAGATACAAGATCTGAAAAGCTCCAAGGGATCTTCTCTTACAGGTGACACTGTGCAATATAAAACGCCGCAAACAGTGGATCTTCAAAGCATAGGTTTAACTAAATTAGAATTTTCCTCCTTTTCCATATTGCTGTGCAAGATAGTATTCACCATTGTAAGGGATTCTGCACATCTTGCCAATCCTTATACTGGGTAAGAACTGGCCGCTTCAAATGGTATCTTTTTGTCATAATGTTGTATTCCTAAGTGCAATCACAGTGCAATCCCTTTTGTCAATGCACGACTGAAGCAACCAAGCATATTCTGGTGAAGTAGACAGGACTCACATACCAAACGTGCTTAGTGCCTTCCTTTAAGTCCCAACCATTACTTTGTTCTTAGTATTTTTCAATGCCCTGATTAGGTCTTTGTTTGGAAGTAATTAGCTACTGTGGTTTGAAGGATTTTGGAACAAAGCAGAGACTTTATACTGAATGCAGAGGTCACCTCCAACAGAGACAAAAGGTGGCAAGTTATCGATTAGCTTTATATTTAGAAGCATCCCTTGGTTCACTGCTGGGATTGCTCCAGTCATCTGCTTCAGGTGTGGTCTTGTAGTGTCGCCATGCTGACTTATTAAAAACAGGAAGTCTTTCAAATGATTCACTTGAAAGGGCCTATGGAAAAACAAAAGCAATAGTTAGATATCATTAGAGACACCAGAGCAAGGTGATACTCTGGGGAGTTGTACAGCTACAACTTCTGTATCGAACAAGTGTTGCAATTATCCCAGTGTTACATGTCACAACACTATTTTGAAAATAGCTGTGACTAATAGCTCTAGTCGTAGCCAAAGTACTAGTCAAAGTTAAAAGAAAATAATACCATTTAAAAATATTTCCCCTCTTTCCAGAGAGTGGTGTCTGCAGAGATAGCAAGAAAAAGATTTTAGGGGGATTTGTCAGTGACACGGAGCAGACTCTTCTGAGCTGCTCTCCTGAAACATTTCACTTCCCCAGCAAACTCAGGCTCTGTCAGCACAGTGGTCTGTGAGGGCTCACCCATGGCATGCCTTTTTCCTCTGAGAAAGGCCATACTTTTTACCTCCATACACACATGCAGAGGATTAAACCCATCAGAAGCAGAGGTTAACACAGGACTCCACAACTACATACAGCAAGGCACAGTGACAGTGCTGTCAACAACCTACACATGAGATATATGCCATATTATTTAAATTCCCTGATGAAATTCAAGCAGTCAGTTTCAACCTTTATCTCCTGAGTAGCCTGGGCTCTCCCAGAAAATGACAACAGGATCAATATGGTCTGTTGGACCAAGAACCCTATAGAATAAAACATGTACTAGGCAGGAGTTGGTCAATAGTCTTCTCAGTTCTATTGTGGCCAAAACTTAGAATCAAAAAGCATTAACCAAAATTCTGTCTTATCACACAGTTCTCAGACTTATGACAAATTTAAAAAAAAATCCAACACAGGGGACTGGAAAAAAAAAAGCAAAAGCAAACTAATATTGTGCCAGGTGAATATATATAACTTTGGGGTTTTCCATTCTGTGTAACTGATTTAGATAAAAGTGTCAAAGACAGCAAAATCAAATTTGAAAACAAGCTGAGGAGTGAAAAGAGCCTGCTATGAACAATCTGCACTGCTTTACTAGTTTATAATAGGGTCGAATTCATACCTTCAAATAAATTACAGCATCTGAGCCAACGCCTTCCATTGAGTAGAGTTTAAGGTCACCTTGAAAGTACCTTGCATACAGACGAGAAATTGGCAATCCATAGCCAAACCCAGCCTACAAAAACAGGAAAACAACATGAAGAGCATGAGAAGTTAAAAATGCAACACATGACATTAATTTATAAAAAAAGGATAACTAAATATTATATTTGTATCAAATTCTTTTTCAAGCTTTATTACTCATCCTACAGTATAAGTCAGTACTCAGCCTTTTGAGCAATCTCCTTTTCCTCTGCACATTACCTTTTAGTTTAAGTACCGAAAAGGGAAGAATGTTTGAGTCCTTTGTTGGAACTCCCTTGTCCATTTTGCATTTTCTCAGAGGGGCTGGAAGGTGCAGCACACCACACATGCTGCCCCCAACCACCAGAGCAAACTGATATGCACCACGGCTTCCTTGCTGTGATCACCATTGCTATGGCATTCCATTCTTTCTTTGGTAAAAAACAGACTTCTGACAGCATGCTTTTTCTGGGATTATTATTCTCAAGCATCTCCATTCTTAGGAGACCACAGAAGAAAGCCAGAGACAACTCTGTTTATTTCATCTAGGTGACACTCTTAAGTGATCCTGATGCCACACTGCCACAGAGATCAGAAGAGTCCTGCTGAGGACTACTCAGACAAAGACAAGGCAAACAACCCTCACTGTTTAATAAAAGATGAGGACTCCACAGCACTGAATGATCTTCTGAGGACTGAGACCCAGTACAGTCCACGCAATTTTCAAAGCATAATAGACTTGACAGGTACAAATGTTAAGATTTTAAATTTACAAAACTAACATTCATAACCAGAACTGCAACAAGGTCAACACTTGGCACCTTTTCTAACCCTCTCTTGTCAGAAAAGTTATAAAATACCCCAAGCCTCTCTCACTGCAGCCAGGAAGTGAGATTTTGCTCTACACATCAGCTCTTTCAGATGACTGGGTATGTGCCAAGAATCACAGTGGTTGGTTATTCACCCAAACCCGCCCTGATTTTTTCAAGACTATCCAGAGCAATAAAGGAAATATTCCAGACACACAAGCCTTTGAAAAGAGGGATATACAAGCAATGGAGTAATACAACTTTTTCATAATGGTGGACTACAAGAAGAATTAGACACCTGAAGTTTTCAGAAAACCAATAAATTTCCACAAAAGCAACCTGACAGGTAAGTGAGACTCATGCACTGAATCTTAAAAACAAAGCCCCAAAACACTGTAAGAAAGAGAAGGTTAAGAAGATGGACTTGCAAGCATTATGCACAGCTAATATGGGGTATCACTGTATGGGAAATGCCTTCAGGGAATGGTGAACATTAAAGAACTTTCACTACAGTATCCATCACAAATTGTCTTGTCATCTATTTCTACAATATCTTTTGGCCTCTTTGCCTTGTTTTTACAGAAGACTAAATTTAGTATTAAATTGGTTTAGAGTTGCTCACTCAGTTCTGAGCAAAATGAGAAACAGAAGTGCCAAAGGCATCTCTTTTACAGTGCTTGTCATAGTCATCAGTGTCCATTTCCAGAGTTAAAACAGTTGCTTAACTGTGCTTTTTTCAAACAACATATTTTAATTTTCTCAAAGACTCTCATTAGAGATGCATTCATCACTTTCAAAAACCTGTCTTAAAATTAGATGTATTTCTTTCTTAACCTCTAAAAATTTATTTGACTAAGAAAGAACTAAAAAAAACCCCAAAAATGCCAAGAGCTGCCTTTCACCTTTTCTGAAGGCTGAACAATAAATACCTTATAGAAATTATAAAGCACAGCAGCCAAAAGGGAAATAGTGGACAGTACATACCTCAGGACCAGCTCAAGTAAAGAGCAGTATCAAGCAATATTGAAAAAACATTGTATGTTCCTCACTCCAGAACTACCCCTCCTTAAAATCCATGCCCAACTTCTGTTTGTCTCCTGATCCTTCACACTCTCTGCTAATCCACATATTTATTTCACACAGCCATCTTTCAAAAATTTCCTGTCAGTCTCTTCTGTATTTTCCAAATAAGATAACTTACAAGAAATATGAAGACAAGAGATCCCAGATAAGTACCTTGTTAAATCAAAACCTTGCAAAGGGTCTATTTTGCAAAAGACAATTAACAAAAAGTGATTATTACCTAAGTCCATGCTTGACCTAGAGGGCAGAACAGTCCACGATGGCACATCTGCCTTGAGAAAGAAAAGCTTCCTGGAGCAAATTTATCTTTAAATATTACAGCCTTTCTATGTTACTAGCATCTACAAGTGGTAAATTAAACTAATCAAAGCCACGTTTCTCCCACTATAAGCAAATGCTGTCAAAGAGAGAACCCGTAGATTCTCTAAGAAAACCTGCTATCATTAAACATGGCCATGTGTTTTTGTGTGTACACTATGTGACAGCAGTACAGATGAACAGAAGACCTGCCAGAGTCTGAATGCTGCCATGGTAACAAGGTTTCTCAGCAGTTTTTAAACAACATTTGCAACGATAGTGAGAGAGAATTTTCCCCAATCAACAGAGAGATACCTCTCTTCCACTGCCCAAGTCCATGAATGTTTCATAACTAGGCAGGGGATCATATAACAAGGGGAAGGAGCATTAGAACAGAAAAATATGTCTCTTTACACTGCTCTGCAGTTCAGTTTCAAATATTATCTAAGTAAAGAATGACACAAACACAGACCTACCTGCCTTCTGGAGCACCGTAATTCTTGAGTGATTTGGTCTTTGGCACTAAGCAATAGAGAAACTCTTTCTGTATGGACTTCAAACAGGGTGTACGTGGAACCTTACTGCTGAAAGATTTTTATTTCTGTACTGACATACAAAGTATAGCATAATTGTTTTTATAACTGGATCTGGGCCATAACACATAACGTGTCAAACTTCACTGCTAAGTCCTTGTTCCTCTTAATGGAAAGATACACCACAGACTCAGAGTTTGTGACTTCCTTCTTTCTGCACACACTTAAATAACAGAGCTTAACAACTCTTCTCACATTCAGTCATGTACAGGCATTGGTCAGACTCACAGGGCAAAAGCTGCCAGGTCCACAAGAGAGAGGAATCCTTTGTAGGTTTGACTACAGTGACATATAGACTGGAAAGGAAAACAAGGCCTGAAAATGGGATACAGTAGAAGAATACCAAGTGTAACTGCCACAGAATCAAAGCAAGCAGTCTTGAAGACGAGGAAATAAACACAGGAATGCATTGCTAAAAGATGCATTGAGGAAAAAAAAAGAAAGAAAAAAAGAACAGCATCAATCCTAAAATGAACACATTTTACAATCAAGAGCTACAAAGGAAGAGACAATTTAATAGCGAATACAACTGGTAATCAAGATATAAGTTTATCGAGAGAACAAGTTCCAGGAAATCCTTGTAGGCTGATACAGTAAATTGCTGATCAGAAGTGAGAGAGAACAAAGGCAGATTATGCATCAGGAATGATTCTACCATTTGTGACAAAGAAAAAAGCTTATATTTGAATTAAGGCCTGTTCCCTATCACTCATCACATTCGAGAAGATTACCTATGAAAAAGCAAAAGTTTGAAACACATTACTCAGATGTGTTGCAGAGGCAGGAGCTGTGCAGGATCAGTGCCAAGTCAATGCAGATACAGAACTGGGTTTCACACCTACCACAGTGGCAAAGGCTGGAGAAAACAATGCAATACACTCACGTGCCACAATGGTACAAACTGCAGACCAAGACAGTACCAGAAAGACTTTCTGCTCCTAATCTAAAAGACAATTTATTATCCCTAAGTACCTCTGAATTGATTTTACCCTCAGTTTACTGTTAATTATTCTATATCCAAAAGAGTCACATGGACGGGACAAGAGGAAACAGCCTCAATCTGCACCAGGGAGGTTCAGGTTGGACATCAGGAAAAATTTCTTCATGGAAAGGGTTATCAAGCATTGGAACAGGCTGCCCAGGAAAGTGGTGGAGTCACCATCTCTGGAAGTGTTCAGGAAATAACTGGACATGGCACTTAGTGCTGTGACTTAACTCACACGATTGTGTTTGGACTCGATCTTGGGAGGTCTTTCCCAACCTTAATGATTCTGTGGTTCTGCACTCTGTGCCACAGATTATTTTCTTCCTGAAGGCACTTCAAGCACAGAAGTATCATTGGGAAAAACCCACAAACTGAAGAACATGGTAGATGAGAATGCTCCTAAGTAGTGAAAGGAAATTCCTCAGAGAATCAATTTCTTGACATGCTTAAAGATAAAAGGTTGCTTCAGAAGCAACAGAGGACAAAGATGAGAACAGGCAAGAACACAGTATCCATTAATCCACTTTCTGAAAGCCAGTCAAATTGAACAGTAGCTATGTAATTTTTATCACAATGAGACAATATGTAATTTAATAAAGAAATTTAGAAATAGTTTTGGTTTGTTTTTGTTTTTTTTTTTGTTTTTTTTTTTGTTTTTTTTTTTGTTTTTTTTTTTGTTTTTTTTTTTTAAATCATACTTGCTAAAAGAATCTACACATTCAACACTGAAATGATTCCCTGCCTAGAAGAAACCACAGGGAGATGTTTTCTGTTTGAAATCTGGCCCTGACACATCTGAGAAGGGCGTATCACACGAGATACTTCCAACTAACAGAAATATAGCAACAGCGTTTACATCAGATGCAGGCTTGGAAATATTTTTTTAAATGTGTTTTTACAGTCCATAACTTACATAAAAATTTTTTGCAAGGTTCAGTATAAGCTTGTCCATTGCCAGGAGATGTTTCTTAAGTGCTGCAATTCTGACCTTTTCAACACATTTATCATAGGAAACTTAGATCAACAGTAATTTACACACCAAAGAGGCACTCATTAGGTTATCCACCTTCTCAGTAACAAAGCACTAAGGAACCTTCCCATTAACCTGTGAAAATGCTGTGTTATGCAGACATACTTGTTTCTAAGAACACAATGTCAAGACACAGAAAAGTAATTTTCTATCCCACAGACTAAATGATAACAGGACCCATTTTCTCTTGTTTTACCTGCACAGAGTTGTTAACGATAAACAAGTTCTTCAATGCAAAACCTGATACAGTAGATTGCAGGGAAGGGAAATATAAAACCAAAGTCGTGCAAAGGGACATTTAAATACACACTGCAATTGCTTACCAAAGGCACAGCTCTCGAGGGCTCCAAACTAGGCCTGGGTGCTGTTGAGTACATGTAGTTAAACAATCTGTCTATTTTTCTTAGAGGAACACCTCCGCCTTTGTCACTTATCTAAGGAATGAAAATTTAAGGCTTTAAGCATTATGTTCTGGAAATAAACCCCACAAAAACTCGAGCAGCATTACCTAAACTACTTTAGAAATACTAGAGGAGCATTTAGGGATTTTGGGGCCAAGGAGGCCTGGAGTGAAGCTTCCTGAGGGGGGGAAGTGGAGAGGGAAGTGCCGATCTCATCTCCCTGGGATCCAGTGACACGATGTGTGGGAACAGTTCAAAGCTGCATCATCAGCAGAGGCTTAGACTGGACATTAGGAAGCATTTCTTTACCAAGGGAGTGGTGAAACACTGGAACAGCTTCCTGGAGAGGTGGTCGGTGCCCCCAGCTTGTCAGTGACCAAGAGGCATTTGGACAATGTCCTTAACAACATGCTTTAACTTTTGGCCAGCCCTGAAGTGGTCAGGCTGTTGGATGTCCCTTGTAGGTCCTTCCCAACTGAAAATATTCTATTCTAATGAATATGAAGCAAGTGGTACAGTAACCAACTTGCCTTCTCAAATTACAAGCCATACTACTCTAAAACTAGCAGGTTTGTAAGCAGCATATTATTTTTAGGCATTTACCTTAATAGACAGATCTTCTTTCCCCAAAGTGACTAAGGTTTTGATCGATGGATAGGCTTCTTTCTTACCTTCATGCCATTCCACTGTAGCTCTCATTGAATTCTGAAGATAAAAGAAAAAACAGTCTCTTTGATTCTAACTTTACCATATATTCTTTTTGTGACAACTTAGAACTTGCATTTATTCTGCTGAATCCAGATAATTTGTCCTACAGTTATATACAAAACAGAAAAGGCTGTATTTAACATAAATTCAAGACAAGTCCATGAATTATCCAGCTAAATTTTTACATTACAACTCATTTTACACAACGTTTGTCTATTTGATATAGTCAGAGAACAGAAAGCAAGATTGTTTTTAATGTGTGAAATCAAGTAACTATACACAAGGGACACCTCATCATATATTTTAACAGTTTGCACTGCCAGTCCCTCACGGATACAACTTACTGGTTTCACCCTGTTTCATGACTTGTACCAAAACATACCTACATGTAGTATATATACAAATTCTCACCTTGTCCACCCTAGAACTACTGTTACAAATGGCAAAATAGGGCAAGATTTAAATGAACATATTGACAAATGTCAGAAATCAACCCCAAAAAACCATATTTAGTAAAAGTTTCTCTCTGACTAAATGCATGTTTCCCCCTCAGTTTCTAGTGTTCAATTGCACCACCTAGAGACCTCCTACCTTCTTTCAAACCACAGAACAGCTCTCACAAGTTCCATTTTCACTGTTGTTTCAATTATTCAGAAAACACAAGTAAAACCAAAACCAAGCATGTAATTTACACTATTCAAAGACACGTGGGCTGTTTTCACAGTAAGGACACCAATCCTAACCAGTCCTCAGATATGCAATAAAGAAGCTCATGAAAATTGCAAGTTGATGGATATTTTGTCATTGCAAGAACAGACTATCACGAGTGTTTTAAGTTAACCAGCTGCAAAGGTGCAAAAGGAGAAATGGGAAAACAGACATTTTTTTCAGTACACCAGGGTATAAGAGAGGATTATATGTCTGGCTTTTAAACCAGTGAAGAACATTTGAAACTTAAGAATAAGCTTAAGAAAGGAAAACTAAAAATAACATTTAAGAGCTCTAACTGAAAGGAATCTCAATTTCAACAGTAGTAAGTTCTACAAAACCCTTTGAAATGTTAACAAGCACAACCTACCTTGAATAATTCAAATAACATATGAAACAAATGAGAAGGTACATAGACTACTTGAATAGGCTTGTTTGGAGCTTTAGCTAAAAAAAAAAAAAAGGCAAAAGAAAGTCAAATTACTTTTTTTTTTAACAGTATTTTGTAGCATTGCTCTTTACAAGAATAACATGCAACTCTGCTGAAGTTTTGAAACATCTTAGTCTTATGTTTGGCAGCTGTCCAAAATTTGGGAGAGGATCACTGAAGAAAATTAATGTTTTTAACTGGAAAAATGAGCTATCTTTTGTCAAAAGAAATTATGAACAAAAAGCAGTCAACACACTGACAAGGCCTGTCTCATCAAGTTTTGTATCAACCAATTTCCAACTTCATAATCAACTTGAAGCAGATCTTCATGTCAGAGGTTTATGACAGGATTTAAAGCACAGACTACTTAAAAAAATTTCTAATTTTGCCATCTTACACAGAAGAGCTCACCACTGGTGCAGAGAATGCCACTGGAATTCATCAGTTTATAAGCACACTTCAGAATGAACTGAGTTTCAGCTCCATTAGATTACTTGGAAGGCAGGCACATTTCCTTCCCAGTTATGAGGATTCTTGACCATTTAATTTTCTTTAAAGTGATAATGGATTCAGCAGATCAAACTCTGTACTCAGCATAAAGAAGTGCACACCACGATGATAAACTACAGTTCAGGTGCCCACATAGACAAATTAGAAGAAAAAGCACCTACATACAGGACTGCAGAGTTCAAATTCTAACTTACAGTTAATGAACAAAACTAGAAATCACAGATATTAGAATTGCATTCACTTAAATTAGTTTCACAATTACCATTGAATTCTTCAACTTCCAGATCAGGTGCCACTGTGTAGTACTGTTCACATAACATCTTAGCTGTTTCATAAGCATCTACAAAACAACAGAACAAACACTAGCTTACCAAAATCCTCTAGAAATGGCCAGCAGTGTTTATGTTCCCTGTCAAAGACTACAAGCAGAACATTAATTTTGGAAACCCGTTTACAAGTGTGAAGCTGGTATCCAGTCTAATCCCTTTTTCTCTGCAGGCCTGCAGCCCATTTGTCAAGAAAGGGCAAAATCTATTTCAAGCTCTACAAACAAAAGCACAGTACTGGATAAAGCTATTTTTCATCTTTGTTTGGGGCTTGAAAACCAGAAGGGTGTAATCTTAGGCTGACCATAAAGTCTACTTATTTGTTGTTTCCTGATCACAATATAGTGCTTGTTCTTTCCACCTCAAATAGAAAAGAATGACACTGCAACCATAAATACAGTTTTTCCAAACACAGTACTGTTTACAATGCTTAATTTTCAAGGTCTTTCAGGGGGAAAGCTGGAATCTTGACGATTATTCATTTTTTTCCTACTGAACCAAAAAGAACCTCCCTGAAGACACCTCCCCATAATCCAAATCAGACTTTATGTATTGTTGAAATACAGTAAGAAAGTTTAAGACACCTTTTACTACTTAGTGGTGTCCTCCATGGCTGCAGAGAGAGGACCAGAGGAAATGGCCTTAAGCTGAGACAGGGAATTTGGTATTAGAAAAACAAATCCCACTGTAGGGTGGCCAGGCAATGGAATAGGTTGCCCAGGGAGGTCGTGGAACCACCGTACCCAGAGGTGTTGAAGGGACATCTGGATCTGGTGTTGGGTGATGCTTTAGTGATTTAGGGGTTATGGTGGCAGTGCTGGGTTGATGGCTGGACAGAATGATGGTGAAGGTCTCTTCCAACCTTTAGGATTGTAGGATTCTGTAATACTGGTCTCAGTATCATTTAACTTTATCCATCAATGACTTGGATGAAGGGACAGGTGCCTTCTCATCAGGCTGCTGATGACACAAGGCTGGGAGGAGTAGCCAATACCCCAGAGGGCTGTGCAGCCCTTCAGAAGGACCTCAACAGGTGCCCTTGTTTTGTTAGTGTTGTGTAAGATCTATTTTAGCTACTTGCTCAAAAACTGGACTTAGCACCTTCTGACACTGTGAACTCCTCTGTCCAAGGCAGCAACTATGAATTTGATAACCAAAATTGATACAAATATTGCTAGTAGAAGGACAGTCTAAATAAACAACATGATTAACATATACAATGCTGAGGCCAAAGTAGAGTAAGGTCAATCAAAAGAAAAGAAAGCTGCTGGAAAAGGCCATCTTAGGAGCCAAAAGAGCTAAAAAAGCTTTAAGAGAGTTGTAAAAAGCATTACAAACTGAGCTATCATGCAGGTCTAAGTCTGACATAAGAAAGGTTTCCCTCTTACTTCACCAAAAGCTGAGAGAAAGTGAAGGGGTGACACACATTCTTCCCCCTTTGCAGCTGCACAAACAGCAAAGGACAGAGCATGGACTCCTCCCCTGCAGCACAGCCTGTGTTTGTAAACAGATACACCCAGAGTGTGAACCTTCCACGAAGAACTCTCAAAGCAGCCAGCATTGCCTCATGCCTACTTACTAACATTCCTAAAGCATATGAACATTCACAACACATGTGGCTGTGCCAGATCCCTCAGGTACAACCATCACATCCATGTCTTCTGTATAAGAGAGGACAGGCTGTGATATGCACAGAGTAATGGGGAGTATGTGTACGCCCAGGGACATTTTACTGCAAGACCTCACTACACAAATTGGATATTACTCTTAGTTTTCTGCAGTATCAGCATCAGATACAAAAGCACTGCATGAGAACCTGCTTCTAAGCATTTCAGGAAAACATCTTCAGTTTTTGTTTTAACAAAACGCTTACCATACTTCATCTGATATTTAAAATGACAAATTAAAGCCATTAAAAATTAAATTGTTTTCTTAGTTCATTAACATACCAAAAGTTCCTCTGTTCTCAATAATCAAGACATCAGAAAGTTTCAATAAGCCCCTGGCTTATCGTGAGCAACTTCAGAACT
>VXBX01008409.1:240743-268100 GCA_013400415.1 Scytalopus superciliaris | reverse complement strand
TTGTTAAATGAATTTAAATCACCTTCAGTCTCTTGTATCTCAATAATGCATTTCTGAATACTCTAAGTTGAGGGGGGTGGGGTTCAGTCAACAAAAATGTTAACTTCATCTTACCTTTAACCACCTCTGCCACATTACAATTAGGATCAATACTTCCAATATGCTTGGGATGAGCAGGATTAATATCTCCACCAAAAAGAAGTGCTGAAAGAAAACAAATGGCAATATACTGCCTATTACACTTGAAGCAACCACGAAAGTTTAAATCTAATGGTATCTGAGACTTACTGGATAATGCATCATTTTGTAAAAAGATACTAGAGCAAAGTGCCAGAATCCTTGTTTAAGACAACTACTTGCATAACTCCTTCTCTTCCCTGCACCTTCTATTTTTGTTTTTATAGCTAAGACTAGTTAAAACAGAATTAGTGATGTGGGGGAGTTAAGGTGAAAATCTACATTTCAAAGCAGACTAACAAAAATCAGATAAAATCAAAACGTAAAATGCTTCATTCATACTATTATGTCAGTACAGAAGCACTCATAACAATGAAAATATTACAGTAATAAGGGCTGAGGATATTAAAAGCCTTTTACACTCACCTAAGCTGCAATTTCACAGCTGGCACAGAGGTCTCACTCACTCAACTCGACTTTCTCCCTGGCTCTCAGCAACATGATCCCCACTCCCTCTCTGCACAAGGGTCTGGCCCTCACCAGACCCTGCACTGAGAGTTTAACTCACAAAGAAGTAGGAAGGTTTTACACTTTATTTCTGCTATTTTAGCAAGTTAGTGAGCTCTGATATGAAGCAGGTGCAGCATGAGGTGAGCAAGAGATTTGATCTGAAAGCTTTTCCTGTCCTGGTCATGGTAAGCTCACACAGTGGCCACAGCACCTGGCAGAACATGCTCTAAGAAACAGCCTGCCAGTAATATGGGAAACAAATGCAAACTACATAAAGACTTCTTCCTGCATTCTGCTTTCCAACTGTCTTTTCCTTCAGTGCTTCAAGATTCATATCTGCTCTCCTGGACAGATCACTAACACTGCTAACACAGAGACATTATACAAAGTTAACTGAATTTTAGGCATTTAAAACAAACAGTTTTAACCTTCAACCAGTTAAATAAGAGGGTGCATAGGAAAAGCTAATTCAGTTCAATGAAGAAAGTATATTTTAGAGTTATTCAGTGCAAATTATGCTAGCACTGAGCCCAAGAATTCTATTAGGACAATGTTTTCACTCTTGCTAGAACTCTTCTATTGAAAGCCTTTTAACTTGGTTTTACATCTGTCATCTGTCTGCCCAGGTGCAAGTAAAGAAAAAGCTGCACATTCATCTCATTTTGTATGCTCTGTCACATTCAAGTTACCTGTGCACACACAAGCAAGGCGTTTGTTAGTCACATAAAAGGTTACTGGAAAGACACACAACTTGTAGTAAAACACTTCATACTAAATACTCTACATTATCTGCAGCGTACAACAATTGCTAAGAGCTCATAAAAGCAGAATACTGAGCAGAGAACAAAGCTGCAGAGCTAAAAGGCACAAGACACACTAAGAGAGACTACAAGACTGTCCTTAACTTTACACAGATCACTTTCTGCATGGTTGCACATACTGGTTAATAAGAGCTGTGCAAGTAACTCCTTTCACTCTGTAACATGAATATAAAAAAGTAAGTTTATTAGTAACAATAAATGGCACAGAACCTTATGACAAAGGATGACTAATTCCAGCACTTATCCATAAATACAAAACAGGAAGGGATGATAAGGGACATAATTTAAAACTTAAAAGTCAGAAATACTCAAACTCTTTAGAAGGCAAAATTCTAGATAACTTACTAAAAAGACCCCCAACAATAAAAATATGTATATTGCATAATGTATTAAAAATTTCTGGCATCTTTGCACTTCATTAGGAAATACATATCAACTCTACAAAACTACGTTTAAAGATTTGTGAGCAGAAAGATACAGCTACTCTATGACTATCTCAAAATACTTCATGTATACAGAAGCCATCTCTGCCAACAAGACTAAAACGCGACAGCCGTGCTGACAAAGACTGACAGTTCTAAAAGAAAGTGTACTGGTGGTTTGGGTTCATTTCTGATCACTACAAAGTACCAAATCAACCAGTTGCCAGTCTATCTTTTACCATCATTCACACAGAATATTAAGAATTAGTCATGAGTAAGGAAAAAAAAACCCAAAACAAAACAAAGCTGTAGCTTCAGGTTTACAAGCAATAACTAATGAGGTTTCAAAGAAGAGAAAAGCAATTACTTACTGTGTTGGTTAATAAGCATACGGAAAGAGATGCGGTTGGTGTAGAATCTATCTAGAAAATACTGGATGTTACTGCTAACAAATGGATCAAAGCCATATTTTTCCTTGTATTCAATCACCCCTTGCGCCATGGTTGGAACCACATCATTGTGTCTGTTCCTGACTTTAATTAAAACATCTAAAAAGCTAGAGGAAAGAAAATTAGAAACAGATTGTTAAAAGTATAATTAAACTCAACCTCTTTTTTTTCTTTTTATTTTAAACTCAAGGACAGTATAACCATTTTATCTGTTTACTATCCCTCCCAGTCAACAAAAAAATTATCAGAGGGAAAGACAAAAATATAGCAATACCTAAACAAACCTATTTATAGAGAAGTATTTGGGCAACTTCTCACTCACAAGATCTGTGAAGCATTTAGGGTCTCAAATTAAGTTATTCCTCCCACAAACATTCCTTTAAATTAAATCTCTCTTCACCATTAATGGACAGCAAAAGAGTCTCCTTTACTGCAATCATACTCACCATGGTAACTCTAATTCCCTGCAACTTCTAACAGTAGCCGGGAGATCGGAAACTCAGGAAAAACAACCTGACTGCCCTTCATAATTCCCGAGAAAAATTCGTCTCTTCCCAATCCCTCAGCCGTGTTCTTCCTTCCCCTGGCATCTCTTCTGGTAAGTTTGAATCTCAGGACTGACTGTGTGACTCCTGCTCAGTTTCCTCTCACACCGCTGGATGGCAGCGCGGATACAACCGAGCTCTGACCGGCTCTGCTCTCCGCTGGTAGCCCCGCAACTTTCCGGATAACACTCCCATTGCTTTGAACAAGCACGCACTTTGAAACAGCTTGGAGGGCTTTTGTTTCTCCTGCCAGGGCAGCTCAACACTTACGATCTTCAAAGCGCTCATCCCTTTTTTCCCCCACGTGCAAACTCATATATACTTGAATACCAACTATTAATAGCTTTTTTAAGCTGACACATGGAAAATCAGCACTACTCAACTCTGCTCCATTCTCTAATATTAAATTAGCATTAACACCACACTGATTACATGATGCTGTTTAAAAAAGTACGCAAGGTGAAATGCAGCTTTCCCAAAGAAAGCACAGCTGGCAGGCTCATTCAGCTATGCCTGTATCTGCAATTCTACAGATCCTTTTTCAAAAACATCAACAGCAAAACATTCTTGGAAGATTTATAATGACCACTGAAAACAAATGTATTAGTTATTTTTATCAAAAGTAGAATATACACCAGCTAAGGAAAGAATCCTAGCGATCATTGAAAGGTCATCTAGTCCAACTCCCCTGCAAATGAGCAGGGGAAAGAACAAAGATCACCAAAAGTAGAAAGGACTAACCATTAGTCACCACACTTTCTTCCTTTTCAGCACCACTTAGCCAAGAAAAACATTTGACAGTACACCTTACCATTCTTAAAAAGTGATACACTTTCAAAATATTTCTCCCACTCTACACTGCCAGCTGGAAAGGAATGTAGTTTCATTTTTAATAGTTTTTTTCATCCTCTTCAGTGTAACTACCAGGGTTTGCCTACATGTTAACAAACAGTTCAGTAATCTTTCAACACTATTCTGTTGCACAGAGAAGGGGAAGTTTTAACTAATTCCCAAATCTGAATACTATTATGGTACAGAATGACTGTTCTCTTACTTAAAAATACTGCTGACTGGGCAGCTTAAGATATTTTAATGCTTTTCATGTTTATTAAGCCTTGATTCTGTGTGATCTATTACCACTGAGAGCTGACAGTTTTAGGGACTGGTGCCTGGCTGTACTGGGCTGCTTCTCTGTTTCCGAGCAACATGACAGTGCCAAGGGCAGAGCTGAAAGCAACACTTACAGTCAGGGCTGAAAGACAACTGACAACACTCTACTATTTGCTCTGCTATTTGTTTTTTAAATACCTCCACTATCCACAATATATACACAACACCAGGAGGGCAAATTTTGCACTGATATCCCACTACCAATGTGCTTGAATGCCCAGAGCATGCCAAAGGGCAAAGGGCTAGGTTTATCTGCCACAACCAGCAAAATCATAGCTGAAGCTTAGTCAGCATATAAATAAATAAAAAAGGAATTCCTCATCATGGCAGACCTGCCATTCCATCCTCAAAGATAGCTGAGTTCATTCCTGTGTTTCCGTCAAGCAGATACATTTAAAGGAGCAAACACAAGAAGCATGCAGGCACATTTCAAAGCACCAGGGCAGAAATCAAACCACTTCCTTAATCTTAACCCTCATTCCTTACAATCCCTCTACCCCCCCACACCCCTGAAAGACACAAAGCTTTTACTGTACTCTGTGGGAGACCATATCAAGGAATTTTTAAAATGCTTATGGGATACACCTGGGAATATTCCAGAATAGCTCCAAAAATTTTAATTACCAATTACTTTTTTTTTTTTCAGTTCTCTATATTTTATTTTCAAAAACCATGATGAATAAATAAAGCAGTTGGTTTGACAAATGAGAAATGATTAATTTGAAGCTATTTTAGTCAAGTAAGCTTCAGTGGCTTCTGTATTAACACAGGAATAAGGCATTACTGCAGCTGTGAAATAAATGAAGCCTAGAAACTTCTGCAAAGACAATTAATGAATGTCACAACACAAGTAATTACCTAAGTTTCTAATGGCTGTATATATTATTCTATTTTGATCTACCATCACAGTGCAGGAAAAGAAGTATGAGAAAATCAATATAAAGACAAAGGGAATTTTTGCTCTTTTAGGGATAGTATTATCTGACAGATGAAAAACAAGAAAGTGATGAGTAAAAACCTTTTAAATGAAACAGACACGCAATGGGTTGGGAGGTGAAAAACAAGAAAGTGATGAGTAAAAACCTTTTAAATGAAACAGACACGCAATGGGTTGGGAGGTTTTTTTGTTTTGTTTTTCTTTTGACGGGCTGCTCTTTCTTAAAGCAGTGCTAGCTGGCAGCTGAGTATCACCAGAAAGAGGTAAAAGTTCACACTCTGAAAGATTTCTGTAGCAGGAAATACATCTGCTCTGAAGCACAAAACTAACCAAAGCAGCATCGCCCTTTACTTAAAAGTAACAAAATGGCACCTCCTTATCAAATTCACTCCAATATTTACTTAGTTCAAACTGCTTACTGAATCCCTGCGTTTACTGCAGTGCTGTAGGAAGGAAAGTTACATGTTTACTAAGTTTCCTCTGTGTGTTATCTCTAGATATCCTGGCAGCTTATTGACTGAGCAGCTCTCAGGCCCGGGACACTCCCCCGCACACCCTCCCATGAGGAGGCCACAAAGAAAAACCAGCAAAGAAACTCGGGGGTGGGGAGGCTGCAGGGGGTGAGCTCTGAAAGCACACGAGCAGCATGTTTTACAAACCCCTCAGTTTCTGAAAAACAACCTCCACCTCTGTGTGTTTATAGGGATGCGCAACTGACAGCCCGGGAAATTTCCAACACTTCTGCCAGCTTACACCCTTCCCCAAGAGTGGACACCTTATCTTCGCACTCAGGGCTGTCACACTGTTTGAGAACTGTGGAAAAACTTCCACCTGACCCCTCTACAGCTCGAGAGAAGATATTTGTGCTATCAAAAATGCAAAAGTTGGGCACGTGCCATACTACTGACAGTGACAGCAATGTGGTCATGCTGCAGTAAGTCTCCATAAGCTCTGCTGACCTGGAGAATGTAACAGAAACACCTCTGAACCTCCTCATCACAGGGATGCTGAGACAAAAATTACCTTCAGAGCGTTTTGTCCAACGTTAACAAAAAGGTAACACTCACGAACATGCATCTGCCCTCCAATTCATATACTAAGAGCAGAGGTAAGTTGGGCCACTCTGAAAAACATCAACTTCAGCTGTCTCTGTGCTTGCTCCTGTAACTGCTCACCCTTCACTGCCTGGGCACTGCTGCCTGTCTTTGTGGGACACGTACTCCAACAGTTTAGGCACCACAGGGCTAAAAGGGGGCTATTTTCCCTCTGGTTTAATTTCCTAATTCACTTCACTGTATGGCTTCACAGACAGCCATGCCAGTACATGGATAATATCTATAATACTGTAAAACTACCAGAGAAAATGGTTTCCTCAGAAAGAGAGCCCAAATTCTGAGAATACCAGAGCAGACTCCCCAGACAGACAGTGATATGACACAAATAGTCAGGGGACAGTTCTATGTTCAGCTGATAAAGACATTGCACCATTTTAGAAAGCATTATTTGAGGAAGTACTGCCAACACTGACACAGCACATCCAACCTCTCTGAAAGATCATTTTAGCTTCCCTTCTTTCCTGTGCTACTGTTATCCTGACAAGCCATAACAGAAACAGAAGTCCAACTCAGCTGACAAAAAGACCACCAAGGCACTCTTTAATTTCCAAAATCAACTGCTCTCTCAGTCTTCATGTTGAGTGCTTAAGGCAGACACCACATTCAGCTCCAAACAAAAGCTGTTGGGTTGGTACAGGAACAGAGGTATTTCCATCCAGGCAAGACTCACATCTTGTGGCACTAATTATGTCAAAGGAAGAAGAGATGGGGACCATCACAGAATGCCAAAGTAATTTGATATCACACAAGACTCTTAACAAGGATGGGCATTTGATGACCAAAGGATGCAAGGCTGGGTCCTCTGTAATACAAGCTAATATGTAAAATGCACTCTCCTACAGCATGCTGCAGGCAGGAACAGGACCACAGGGAGGAACCAGCAGATGAAGCCTGCTCCAGTCCCTTTTTATAGGCTACTATATGCAAGGCACTCAGAGACACACCACAGATACTGCCCAGACAAGAAAGGCTTTGTTTCAAAGGACTAGACGTCCCTTATAAATTTCCAGGTTTTTCTTTAAACAAATCAACCTGGTTGAAGAAAAGAACTATTCTTATTTATGCATCCCTAAAGACACTACAACAAAGTCCCAAATTCTGTATTAAATGGTACACACAATTACAAAAGAACAGAACATTTTAAACTTAAATGAACTCAGAGATTAGTTCTTTCCCCACTGAAAAGAAGCTCATTAAATACTAGTGTTCCTGACACTTTCTGACCATACTGGTACTCTTCTGACCATAACACATAAGTAGGATAGGGCTAGGTAACAGCAACATGGAATACTGACACAGGAATTGAGAAATCTGGTAGATTCATCTGTGGGTTATTACAAGATAAATATGGACATAGTTAAGAGTAGTTTTGAAAGACACATTTTGCACAAAACATTTAAAATTTGCTAATTATGGCTCGATATCCAGTTAAACATCATAGCCTTCAGAAAGTTTGCAACAGATGACATGCCAAGAGCAGCAATCTAAATCTGACTTTCTAATCCTAGGTAGCCTATCCAATACTGTCAAAAAGAATAAATCTGCTCTTTAATCAGACAACTCATTTTTCATCTCTGTTCACAGGCCAAATTCAGTATAAAAGGCAACTCTTACTGTCAAAGTCTCAAGCTGGACTTCACCCCAACAGGTAGCAATAAATTCCAAGCATCCTTATTGTATGTACTTAATTACTTAGGATACAATAATTGCAAGATTTCAAAGCTTTTAAGAAACATTTATACTAAATGAGTAAATATTTGGTTCATTTTGAAATATTTGTTCTATCATACTAATATAGAGCATTGCAAACAATGTTTCCAGTTGCCATGAAACAGTATCAAGAATGCCATATCCATATGGCAGAATCAGATAATTTGTGTGATAATTATGAACCAACTCTAAAAATAGATCTCCAAGAGAACTACTCATTAACCTTTATAAAGGTATATGAATTGTGATCTACCTTGAGCTGCCCAAGCCCAGAAAAAGCTGAAATTCAGTTCCCTAACTGCAGAACACCTGCAATGGTCCCAGAAGCTACATAACCACCTTGCCTCAACATCCAGGACACTACAGGCTTAACAGGACCTGTGTTACACCTGCCAAGCTCGCCTTCGTGCCTAGGACTGCTTGTGCCACCTCAAAGGGCAACAGACACCTAAGTTTTGGTACCTTAACCCCACCCAAGGGAAAACGTGCTGATAACACAGTCACAAACACAAATTCACAGGCTGTAGGTACAGAATCACAAAATGTAACAGATAGAGGCAGTGAAAACATTCATCTAATTTATCCACTACAGAATTAGAGTGCCTAGAACATCACTGAAAGCTATCTGACCTATTCATCAAAGCTTCTAAAATGGGATGCTCTACACCTTTAGTCTGTTCCCACTAATATTACAGTTTTTACTTTTTGCCCTGCGCACAATCTCAATTTTAACAAAAAACTGACATTTTTTAGTTCTCCATTTAGAGCAACCAATGATCGTTCGTTGCAGTGACTTTTTTTTCTTTTTGGCACAGCCTCCCCTTCAATCTCTCTTTTTGCCAGTCTAAACAAATGACTTCAATATTATTCAGAGGTGGAACTATCCAAGTCTCTATTTCTTGCTCCTTTCACATCAATACTGTTCACGACTGTTTTAATTTCTTAATAGGTAGCACCCAGAACTGAAGACAGCGTTCCAGTTTAGGACTCCCACTGGGAAAATGGTTACTCCCCCTTGTTCACCAGCACCACAGTTCACTCAGTCAGTCTACAATCCTTATAGTTCCCTCTGCAGGTCTGCCATGCAGGTAACTTGGCACTCATATGCTCAAGCAGCTCCTGCATGTATTGCTTGATCCACAAAAAATAAAGTGTGAAGACCTCAGATAACAGGCCTACAACCAAAGGTGCATAACATCTGAAATGCACTACCTACTAAAGCCCTTAGTTAACTTAATGGAACATTGCAGTCCATATATATGAAGCTAACTAAAGGCAAAACACCATTTCTGCACAGCACAGGCCATATCTTGTGCAAACAGAGCAAGATGTTTTACAAACACTCTCTATAAAGTGCTGCTTGATCAGGCAAAGTTTCAGAGCTTTAGAAGAAATTCAGGTTCACAAGACAAGCTACCCTAAGAAAGCTAACTGATGGAACAAAAAACCTGCAAGAGGTAATACCCTGAAACAAAGCTGGCTGCTCTGTGGTACAGGGTAACCACAGACCTCAGTGTCGGGTGCATGATTTGATTGTTTTCAAGTCTCTGATGCACATGTTGCACCTGTTGAGCAAAATCACGTGTGGGGTTCTTTTCTGTTTTATGCATACACATTTCAAGGAAACATTATAATGGCAATTTTAAAATAATTTTGTTGATAAAAGAAATTGGCTAAGCTTTATTTTCTTCCCAAGTAATGTTATTCAGTAAGGTAGGTGAACATCACTAATTGAAGTCCATTAAAGAAGCTTTTAGATAAAAATAATGACTGACACACTGAATGCTTTCAAATTGAAAAAAAATCAAACTATTAATGTGTTAATATACATTATACCTAAGTACTAAACTCAATGTATACTAAAATGACATTTTAGTCTTACGTACTTGATATGCAAGTATAGTCTCACATCCATATTGTCTTCTCAATACAGCCTTGGAGGAAGCATTTTATGCCATTTTTTTAAACTACCAGATTGCACAAATGCAAAACACATTGTTCAAAAGCACTTTGATTCCTACATTCTCCTCCAGATTACAGTTTTGGCTTTTGCTGTACAAATTCTACCTTACAAATAAGGTAATTGTTATCCTGTAGTACGAAACCACTTGATATTTCAGACAGATTATTTTATATGGACTATCACAAGAAAACAAATTACTCACTCATCCAGAACATGAGGATCCTCAGGACTTTTGTTTTCATACTCTAAAAGCTCAAGAAAACTCTGCATGTACCTGAAATAAGCAAAAACAAGAAAGAGTTAAAATACTTAACCTAGAATACTTCTGAATTTCTTTAATTTTAAGACACCACCTAAGACAACAGAAGCATAATACATAGTTCTCTGCAAAGGCTAAAATTAAGTGGGATGCTGCAACAGAGGGAAAGAAAGCAACTACGATAAATTATATTGAGTAAAAATGTATTACTTATAACCTTACAGTCCACAATTCAGGAAAATTGCTATATAAACCAAGCTGAAGTTAACAGGAGCAAAACCTCTGCTCAGGAAAGTCTGTGATTTCAGATACTTAGTTTGTCCCTGGGTCTTGACTTTTCTGCTCCTCCACTCTGGACAGGTGTTAGTTTCTTCCCACACTCCCCTGAGAGCAATCCAACTTCCCTTCCAAAACAAAGCTCAAGGGAGCCCTCCCCGAAAGCCTCGCTAACAGGACTGCACCAAGCTGGTCCTCCCCCAGTTCTCTGGGAGAGCACGGCCATCCACACGCTCCCACATCTCACACTGAACCTCAGGCCACATGACACAACCCTCGGTTTCGTAAAAACATCTCTTACACAACACAGCTCTCTCCAGTTCACACAGTCAGCTCTCAGGAGACTGAGGCTTAAAGCCACAGAGACACCACACAGGGCCCCAAGAAGATTTCAGGCAAAGAGCCACTCAGTATGAACACAGCCAGCCTGTTCTGTAGGACGCCAGCCCAACACCAGTTTCAGTGCTGCCACTTCACATCACTGAGCCTCGGGACTAGCTAGATATGACTCCCTGGGGTAGGTGCATTTAGCAGTACAGAGGTCGCTTTAAAGACTGCAGAACTGAAATCTATTTCTTAAAGTAACTCACACAAGATATCAATCACACACATAAAAGGTAAATTTCAACTTTACCAGAAGGAGCTGTCATTCCACTCCCTTTTGTCCCCCCTCTGCTCCTGGTTAAGCACTGCCACTTACACTACAGTATCAGCACTAATCACATGTGCCTGTCAACAGCTGTAACTCCCTGCAATGGTAAAACACACTGATAAAAAAAACAAACAAACCTTTCTCACAGATGAAAACAACTCACTGAGAGGTCTAAACAGCTAAAGCTACAACAGGAGAGGGAAAAGATAACCACAGAGCATACATAAGGAAAAAGCAAAACAAGTGACCAAGCAGAGCATTGACCAAGCCTTTCCCCTTTCAGTAGTAGCAACCCAGTGGAACAGACCAGCTCAATGGAATGGCCTATGCATAAGCTCTTTTGGTAGGAGTTCTATGTTAGGACCAGCTTAATCAGGCTATGAAACTTCACCCTACATCTTCAAGCTACAACAAAGCTTAAGACAGCACCACTGCTTATGTGACTCTCTCCAGAACCACCTGCTGCTTACTCCACTCCCATTTCAAGTTGCAAACACAGGTCACGGTGACATTTCCCAGAAGAGTGACATTCCTCAAGGAGAGTGACGTCATTGTCATCAGAGTAACACCAGATCATGTCCCTCAGCATGTTTATGCCCTCCTAAAACTATCACTAATGATTACAGAAATCTCCCAAATGTTTGCCACTTGTAAGTTAGGCAACTAGCTGATACCTCTAGCACAGCTTATTTTAAAACACGTTCCTTTATGCTGCTGAGAGATGGCACCAGTCTACAACCACCATCACACTCTCTGAACTCAGCTGCTTCACCTGCAATGAATAACAAATTATGATCATCCTCACTCCAAAGAGGTAAATGTTCTTCAACCCCCATCTGTCATCATATAATATTATCAAAGTCCTGTTTCTGAAGGACACCACCACACTTGAGAAGCAACACAAGCAGGTGGGGTTTACTACAGACCTCCTACCAGAAATCTCCAACATCAGCAATCCTATGCTGACACCCTGAATAAAACAGCAACGAAGGCTGCTGGTACTGAAGGCAGCTCATACCTGGGTTTTGTGCTGTGTTGATTGGATTGGTTGCCAACCATTACTGGTATGTTCCACTGAGGTTCATACTCCCTGTTAGCTTATTTGGACTTTGGTCCTAACACTGCAGCCCCTGGAATAACCAGCCATCCCTACTCCTGAGCTGAAGGATCAGCATTACTAGGGAGTCAGGCAGGGGCAAGCCAAGCATTTCTCTCATCTATTGCAGGAAGTAAACGTGCAGAAAACAGTCTTCAGTCAGAAAAAGACTAAAACAGGTCTCAACCACAAAAAAGCTGCCCAACATGGTCACCAGCCTTCAGTGCAACCAGCAGCCAAACACCTTCTGAGGTCATTATGCTGCAGCGAGGAATTGAGAGTTTCTGAAACAAAGGAGAATTACACAAACTAAATGTTCTAAAGAAATATATAAATGTGCTCAAGTAATTGCTCTTTAATCTTTGTGGTGATGGAGAAACAATGGAAACAGGCAATGCTTTTCCTTTAGTGTTATCAACAATATTTAGATGTCTCTTTCTGATTCTGAAGTAAATGTATACTACTTTACAAGTCAAGCTCATTAGCAAGAGCACTTGCATCCAGCCAGAGGGACCAGCCTGGATAAAACGTTCACTTCCAACCTAGTTACTCAAATTTCTTCCATGTCCTTGACTAAACAAAGCTAGAAAAATGTAACTTTATGTCAAACAAATCTAACCAATGCCCAATACATCATCCAGTCTGGGATATTGTAATACCCTGTGTATTATCTCAAGTCCCTGAACACAAACTCAGAGCTGCAGATACTGTACAACTTTATGCGGGTGTGATTCCCAGTTTGTACACCAAATTCAGCCCCCCACACACACTCCCTCCCAAAATAATTAAGCAAAAATATGTTTAAAAGGAAATTCATTACTCTATTAGCTGTAAGTAGTTCACATTGTCTTAACCACTACCAGCACTACACTCTGCCACAAGGTGAGCAGTCAGCAATACAGTTCATTCCTGTAATAGTCTGTGTGAAAAAGGTCATTCCCCTTTCATAAAACCTGTCTATTCCCTTGCATTTTCTTTTAATTTGAATTGCGGGTGCAGATGGGGATAAATGAAGGTGGTAACTACAGGATTTATCAAGCAATGAAAACCAAGACCTTGTGATGTTTAAATATAATTCACATACAATTACCAGTCAGAAAGAACAAAGCAGAAAAGTACCAGAATAATGCACGACTTACTGTATCATTAGTAAATCAATACAACTATACAAGACAGGCATCTACAAAAAAAAATAAAATCCCAGCATATATGAAAAAAAGAGAATGTCAGTTATATTTTGCTATCTTTGGTGAGTCATCAAAAGAAGAAATCAAAGTCTATGCCCTTCAAATCTATTGTCTCTCTGGTGTTTAATTTTTTATCACAATACACTACAATTCATTGGGCAAGCTCTTTGGTTTCAAGCACCCTTTAGCTTTGTTCTTTCGTTAATTACTGCCAGGTAGATTGAATTCTTGTTAGTCTGCCAAATGCAGTAATTTTAGAATGGCACACTTTATACATGAAAGCACTGTAAATGCCCATAATGTCAACTTTGGATTTTCCTTTCTTTTTTAATTCATTCAAGATACTTTCACTTTTTTCCCCCCCAATGTGTATTTCACTAAGACTTTCTTTTAGAACCACTCTAATACCAAAGCACTAAAAAGATAAAACAAATCTCCATGGTAACACAATCTTGTTAACACAGTCTCAATGTGGAAAATAGAGAAAAAACCAATTATTAATCCCCCAACTCTACTGATTTCCCTAATGGGTCTTTCCCAAGAGAAAAATGGAAATTTATGGTATCTTCTAAGGAAAAGTGCTAAAGAAAAATAGAGAAATTTTGCCAGGGCTAAATTAAATGTGAATTTTACATATGACTGAGTAACATATTGTGCAAACCTCACATTTACTTTAGATATTTTACAAGCTCTGACCTTATCCATTCTAAGGTTTTATTGCAACTATTTTCCCTCATCCCATCACATTAGTGACCATATCCTTTACTATATAATTGTGCCACATGTTCAATACCCTACCTATAGTGCATATTAGCAAAAGTGCCCTCTCAAAGCCAGCCTAAAAAAGGCCCACTTCTTTAGAACTAGGAAGTTGCTCATTAATTTTGAAAAATTGACAAAGTGCTAATTGTTGATCTGCCTGCTGCTTGGCATCATCACAGTTCAGAGCCAGAACACATTAACTGTTTTTTTTGTCTCAATTCACTTTATTCCTTCCCTTGTTACTCCATACAAAAGATACACATCAACTAAGTTACCAACTCAAACTGGGACAGAGCTCATGGTTTGTATCTTTACACACACTGAAACTCAAATCTGTTATTTCTGGGTTGTTCAGTTCACCCTCTGGATAATGCCAGCTCTATATTCAGGAAAACGTAAGTGAGCAGCACAGAGGAAGGACAGCAGCCTGGCCTCTCCTCGGTGCTGCACACACACGTCAGGCTGAGCAACCCAGAAAGGGAGGCTAACAGTGCACCTTTGCTGAGAGCAATCAAGCA
Organism: Scytalopus superciliaris; assembly: GCA_013400415.1. Taxonomy (NCBI): domain Eukaryota; kingdom Metazoa; phylum Chordata; class Aves; order Passeriformes; family Rhinocryptidae; genus Scytalopus; species Scytalopus superciliaris. The sequence goes on along the minus strand of VXBX01008409.1, from coordinate 253,531 downwards.
ATCAGTTGTAATATCTGTTAGGCAGGGAAGCGCAGTCGAGGAGCACAGCACAGGCACAGGCAGCAAAGTGCCTGCAGCACGGCCACGGAGATGGATGGATTAGGGACCCGGAGAACAGGGCTGGCCCGCGGCAGGGAGCATATTCTCAGAAGTGACAAAGCGAGGTTGCTTCCCGAGGGAGCTGTAAGGGGCAAGAAAATTCAAGCAATCCAGAATGTTTCATGCCTGGATGGACAGAGGACTGACGGGAAAGGATCCGTGCTGTACTGTAGGCAGGCTTAACTTGCTTTCTTATTCCACTGAAACTAAGTGTCATCTCTTTACAGAGTCACTTTCATTTAAAAGTCTAATAAAAGCACTTTAAAGATTAGCACCTATTTGTATTATATTTTGGCATGCTGACATTAAGAAATAGATTGGGAACTCAAATTTTAAAGCTCCAGCTTATTTGGAGTCTCACCAAAAAGTACATAAAAACCGTAAGACTTCTGGCGTAAAGTGGTGGCAGAAAGAAATACTAAGTGTGCTTGTGACTACATAAATTACTGAAAATTAGCAAATAAGCATATTAAAGGGAACGCATTAAAACTTTCTTGATGTATTTTTTAAGTGCATCAAGACAAGGTTTTTTCATTTTACACGTTCACAAAACAGCTGAACAGACAAACTTTTATTTACTTTACTGCATGAAATTCAGGAATCTCTCCCTCTCGATATGTCTAAACTTCAGGTTAAGAATTTATAAATACATTTCAAAACCTGCCATCAGCACAGCTGCATAATACTCCAGGTCACTGACACTGAAGTTAATACAACTGGTTAGTTTCTATAAAGATCAAAATGGAACTCAGAAGCAAATTTTGCCCAAGGTTCATCATTTGGACTTACAAACTATAGTTAAACAATTAAAAACTTCTGAACAGAAAAACAATTGTGCTCTTTAAAGTCCACATCTATAACCAGAAAATAAATGCTACAATTACTTTTGTTAATTCTGACATAAAAATCACAAAAATATTCTTACATCATCTTGGTGAAGATACTCCTTTCCACAAAAACCATTAGTTAACTATGGATCCAAATTAGAAGAACATTACAGAAAAAATTTTTATTTCAAACTTCCAACTCTGGGTCAGATATTTTAGCACATTTAATTAACTATCGGTCTACAGCTGTGATAGTGCAAATCACATTATCATAGAACACTAGGTACTGTTTCTTCATTTGCATATTTTTTTTCCCTTTTTTATCAGTAGTATCTATTGTGGCCATAAAAGTCATCCCATCTCTTTAGCAGAAGTTCCAAAGAGGCATCTACTCTAAACATCTATTCAATTCCTTTGCCTGAAGTGATCCAAATGTTGTTGGCTCTGTATTGGCAGGGCAGAAGCTTATGCCACAGCACAGATATTTGGACCAGAAGAATTATGCTGTGGAGTCACTACAGAAAAATTATTTCCTTTTTTTCATTCACCTATCTGTCAACATTTCACTAAAGACAGCTTCCCAAGTCAACCAGATTAGAAAAGCCCAGGAGGCCTCCATATTATCCACTCTTTTCTATTTGGCATTAACAACTGTCAGTGACATCAGGAAAATGATACAAGGCTTAAAACTTTGCAAGCTGCCACCTAACCACAGAGTGATTGTCATTGTGTGGCTCCACAACATTTACACTTATTTAAAGCACTTATGTTTGAAGTGGTCATCAGGACAGATAGCATTACCTTTCATAGACAAAACAGTGCCACATATCCTAATTTATATTTTCCAAGTCTGAAGCTACATAAATATGAAACCCAACCCAGCAGTCAGCATGGAAGCTCTTGGCTGAAGGGCTATGACCGAATTTAACACAAGCCTACATTTTAGCTGCTGTTACAGTAGAACAAGCTCCTCTTCACAAGGGGAAGTTTGTTGTATACTGCAAAGATATTTTTACATAAACTCTTTGGATCAGGTATTTGCAGATAAAGAGACAGTAATACCCCATGAAGAACCATTTTTTAGAGCTTAATACATACAAGGCAGCAGTCTCCAAATTTGCCTCACTGAACATGCAGGTAGGCTAGAAATTAATTATTGTGGAAAAGATGACAGGACTTGGAATCACTTTGGATCTACACTAGTTATTACAATGGAAAACATTGCTTACTGGAAGCCATCAGATTTTTTACCCATTCCATAACTTCCACTGAATACCCGCTTATGTTTCTAAAGACTTAGCAATAAGCAGAACAGACAAGGTTTAAATTTTCTCTCAGTACTTTGGACAAAGGAAGAATATGGAGAAACAGCAGCTATTTCAAGAAGTCATGAGTGCAACACAGTAAGGAATGCTTAAAAAGCTTGCTCTTGGAAGTTACTGATTCATTCTAATTACCTGAGAGACAACAGTATGCTTCTATTAATTTACAGGACTAACTTACAAATTCTTAACCAAGATCCATATTAGAGTATTTACTTAACATTAGACAGAAGAAAATGAAACTTCATTTGACAAGACATATATATATTATAAACAATTCAAGGCAGAAAACTGATTCAGAACAATTCAATCTGTGTCGCAAGCAGAGCCCCACACAATGTTGGTTTTACAATCACCTTTCAATGCACTTTTTCCACTTACCAACTCTGCACTAGTCCAACTGAAGGCCTGTTCAGTAAGTTATCAGGCAACAAGTTGACTTCTCTCATGGTGTTCGCCAGTCGCACAGGGAGCTCTTTCCGCAGAAACATGTACGACGTCTTCTCACACGCATTGTCACGACCTGTGAGAAGGAAGGAAAAGCAGATGCCCATTGCAGCAGGTCACATTTTAGACCTCCCAGTGCTAGAAGATTTAAAAAAAAAAAAACCCACTTGTGAAAATAAAGTTTTAGAACAATTTCAGTACCCACCACCTTCACTTCCCTCTCACTCCAAAGACACATATTGAACTTTTACCTTCCTAGAGCTTAACCATTTTTGTCTGACATTTTTCCTCATTTCACATCACCTCATCTTCTCACCTCTTAAAAAAAATCCCTCATCCTAGAAATAAAATTCATCAGATATCAAATACTTGATATTAGCTGGAAATAAGACCCCAAAATATTCGCTTTCATCCTAAAGTGAGCTTTAAAAGGTGAATGCTGCACACTTAATGGCAGGTAGGGAGTGAAAAGGAGGGACTAAAAAGCATGACAATACTTCAAGGACGTTTCACACTGTCACAAGTTCTTCAAACTTAGTAAGTGCTTAAACATTTGAGCAGCACCTGGAGCGACCAGCAAAGGTGATCAGCCCTCCCAGGTCCAGCCTACAAAATTCTCACTAGGATGTGGAAGGAAAGCGCAGTGCTCATCACCACATTCCCACGTGGAAAAGCAGCAGCTGAGATTACCTTTAACTTTCACTTTTAAAACAGATTTTTATCCAGCACAGTATTTTGAAAATAATATATGTATATAAAAAATCCAAACAGTCAGAAAGCAAATAAATGGATCCTGCAAAGGTCCAATACCTTCCTGCAGACCTAGTTGAAACTGATAATTCTCTGAAGCCACCCTACACAAACCAAAAGACATGACATGACTAAGAGCAATCTTTAGCTAAACTAGTTACTAAAGATACCTATAGAATTTTAGCTACAAATATTTAAAAGTACAAGATGTTAAGACATTTGCCCAAATAGTTCAGATAGAAGATCAGACCTGACTTGACAGTTTTTTTGAATTTTGCAGCATTTCACAAGTGGGGGAAGTCTGCATAATAACTAAAGAGTCCAGATAAATTTAAATAAATTTTAAAAATCATGTTTTGCTTGTAATGAACAGTCAGTATTCTGCTTTCATCTAGAAAGACAGCAAATGTCTTTTGTGATAACCAGTTCAACTGCCTGCAAAATTTGTGAGTGAAGGCATAATGCAAGAGCTACAAACTATGCTCAAGCAAACCAGGAAGTGTTAAAAGCACTGCTAAGGCACATAATTACTGAGATTTGCAACTTGAAAGGCTCAAGTACAGTGCAACCAGCACAATCAAGGTGATACTTTTTAGGGCAGTCCCATTATAATCACAGTTTTCACTTTCTTATCATAGGTAACATGCATTGATAGATTAGTTCCCAGACCCTAAAACAAGCTTGGGGAATGTGCAGGAAGGATTAGGGCTTCCCTTTTTTCTGGCTCATTTAGGTATCATCAATCAGTGGATCATTAAATTCTGTTAGTGTCAGCAATTCTATTACAGTTCTTCCAGCAAACATCTGGATGTATTTTACTTACTCTGATTTTCACATCTCAAATTACAGACACACATGCTGTCAAAATTAGACAAAGGAAACAAGACATTATGTTGTTTTCTGTAAAGCACAGTAGTGATTTCAGAGTTCAGTCCTTCAAGTAAGTCAGATACTAATCCACTCACAACACAGGACAGACCCCTGTTGTTCCCAGCAGTCTTTAAAGACTGTGGCTGGACAGCAGGAAAGACTCTGATTAGCTCACCCAATAGTTTCTGAGCTGGAAAACCCCTCAGAACAAAGACAGCAACTACTTCTTCCCAACAGTGACTGAGAGCAAGTTTAATTCTTTTCTAGGCAATAAAAAGCAAAAGGAATGAAAGCCCAGACAGAAAATGATGAACAAAAACACAAGGTTGGTGCAGGTCTGTGAGAGGGTGTGGGGGCCCTTCCCAGACAGTCCCCAGGTTTGTGCAAGGGAGATAACAAAGCTGCTACTGGAAAGCAGGACTGGCAGAAGAGACCCACACTTCCTTCCCTACCCCAAGCCAGGGCACATCCCTATTCAACCTGTCTCACTCCAGCAGCTCTAAACTGCCTCTTTCAAGGAGCTGCCTGCCCTGTAACACAGCCCCATTTTAGGTACAGAGCCCTTCGGGGTGCCTTTGAATGCTCAGTGCGGGAAAGGGAAAGGGAAAGGGAAAGGGAAAGGGAAAGGGAAAGGGAAAGGGAAGGAAGCTCTGGTTTAAGCCTTCCTAACTTCCAAGTTAGCTTCAGCATAACTTCAGGTCATCTTTTCGGTTTGGGACATGTGGTCAAAGTATCGCCTGCTCAGCTGGAGGCAATTTATCTGAGAGCCTCCAGAGCTTCAGCTTCTAACATAAGGTCAGTTACCTGCCTGCCAGACAGCACCAGGACAGCAGTAATTAAGAGATCATCCCACTTTCGAAGCAAAAGCAAACTACGTCCTAAAAACTGCTCCTTGGCTGCTTTGTTCTTCACAGCAACACCTGTACAACCACTTTTACTGCTAAGTAAAAAAAAAAAACCAACTCCTAGGTCTATAAGTTAGGTATTCTCTTAATATAATGTATCAGATACAAACCTGATAAATTATGTATGTATGATAAAGTGAGTCTAAGTTCAAAAGATATTTCCAGATATAGTATTCTAATAAGTTCCAATGAGACTTCTGTAGGCTTAGCCTACAGTCAGACATAATTGTTTTTCATAGGCTGACTTTGTTTTTGATCTATTCATTCCATATATTTTTCAAAATATACAGCATTCTTTCTTGATTTTGTTATGATTCCAACTGAGTCAATATGCATTGCCAGAATTAGGCTTTTGTCTTAAACACCACCAGCTAAAGCCAGTTTAAATCTATCAATTTCAGTGTAAGGGAATTTAAGGTCACTCTCTCAGGGTTAAAGTGAAAGGTAAATTTGTGAATTAGCTCTCCCTGATTTATGCTGCAGCCCTCAAGAAGTTAATCAATAATACAAATATATAAAAATTACCTGCTCACCTTGCTATGAATTCAAATTCATCTTATACCCTAGTGCAAACTACACTGCACTAGGCATGAAGGGCTGTACTTAGCTTTCTTTCCAAACTCTCTAAAAGCAAGCTTTCAAAAAACTGAAAATGGAAATATTAGACGACTCAAAGTGAAACACTTCTTATCCACAAAGCCAATAAGAAAGGAAAGCAAGACATCACATGATACAAGGGTTTCACAATTTTACATGCACTATCGACATTTGTGTCCCAGTGTCTCTTAAACAGCAATACTTCATTATGATTGAACAAAAATTCAGTTTTGTGGTTTTTAAGTGGAAAAACTGTGCAGACCAAATTCTTAAGTCAGGCATTGGAACAAGTTTCCTTCCATGAGGAGCATCACATTAAGGCAACATAAAGAACAGACTATACGAAACACAACCTCTGTTACAGGTCTGATCCACTACAGGGAGCAAAGCAACCCCATGCTCCTCTTCATGGTAAAAAATAACCTTATAAAGTAACTGTTTTCTAAGGGATTAGGTTTTAGTTCAGGGTCAACAGGCTAGATTATCTTCAATAAAATGAGTAAAAATCTGAAGTTATACTTCAAACTGACTAAAAAACTCCCAGATCACACCTATGGCACTTGCAACTTCAACCCAGAATTTGACATGAGGATAAAGGAAAAGCATGCAAAATATCCCACTTTGCTGGTATTTTCCATCAATTTCCAAACATCTTCTAAAATCACAGATGGACAAAGCAGAAATCCAGATGACAACAACAGTTGAACAGTCTGTGACAGAGGCATGAATCAATCTGATTGGATTAGTTCAAGGATACAGCAATGCTTTTCAAAGCCTCACCATTCCCTACAGAAGAGGCAGCAGCAACCTTGTCCAGCAAGAACCAAACAACTATTACACTCAAACTGCAGAAAACTCAAGCCAGAGTAATTTGCAGAAGCTTCCTGATGATAAACACTGTGAAAGACAGCAACCCGCTCTGATTTTTAGCCATCTCTTTTAATAGTGAAGGTAGACATCTGACTAAAATTACATTAAGCTAGTTGATTCAGTCTCTGAAATGGAGATTAGACTGAACACTGCCTAACACTCTTTGTGGCCCTAATTCTCCTAAAGAGAAAGAAAGGGATCACCTCATATATTATCAATCACTAGGAAGAAGAAGGCAGTGCAGTTTTGCACAGGGAGAGAAATGAGCAAAAAGTGGGAACTCTGAAGCAAGTCAGAGTTAGCAAAAACACAGCACAGACTGCATAAATTAAGTTATACAGTAATAGCTACTTTGACAGCAAAATTGAAATAAAAAGCAAGATATTTGTGAAGAAAGTAATCTTCAAATTATTACTATTGCACACATACCTAGTGCAAAACCTGAAAGAAATGTCAAGTGTCACCACAGTAGGTCTTTACAAAGATTTAAAAAAACACTGTTAAATAAACGTTCTACTGTCTTCAACGTTCTGAACAACCTTACCTGTCAGGCTCATCAGTCACCCTACACAAAAGTCATATAGAAAAGCATATTCATGACCTCCTCTCCACCATTTTCAAATCTTCAGGTCAAAACTATCACCAGACTGCAGTACCAATCTTGAGACTCTTGTTTAAGAATAAGTCACTGTAATGGACTGACAACAGATACAGCCTTAAACGTAGTGAAAATGAGAAGATACATTAGGACAAGGATCTAAGCAGTGGTTTCCTGGACTTTACATCAAACTAAGGTCAGTGAAGAACATTCTATGGAAAACCTTCCACATAACAGCTTTACATATGACAGAAACAAGCCAGGGTTTGTAATAATACAGTGGGAATGGTACCTGTACAAGTCACCATCCACAAGAGAGTGGATGTCTCTAAGTGATGACAGATTTGCTTATGCAGTGAAGTATGATACATCTGAAGAATGATTTAATTTCCCTTGCTCAAGTTTAAGTTGAAAATATAGTTAAACTTATTAAAATAAGAGTAATACATTACAATTTCATTTAAAAAGTTCATCCACAAGGTGACATTGAATATTAAATATTAAATCAATTTTCTTAGATGTGAAAAAGTGTTAGACGTTTCCACCAAAAAATATATCATGCCAATTATTTAACTAGACAGGTATAAGAGGACAGAAAAAATGAAGAAAAACATATGAATAAAACATGAACCAGAATCTTTGAGGAAACATAGATGACAAAAGCAGGCTTGAACACACTAGGTCTTCTAAATGTAATACCATCAGAAGGGAAAAGATAAAAACTGCACTATTTTGGGGTTATAGATCAATATTATCATGGTGGACCTTCCATCCAAAGGAAACTCAGGAAATGGAGTTCTGTTTTCAGACAGTTTTCTCTACTGCTCTCTTTTCTCCTCTCCAGGATTCAACTCTTTTCTGAACGTTTGCTCATCTCATCTGTTTTTCTTTCATCCTTTACCCCACAGTGCTAAGAAACAAAACACTAATCAGACAACTCTTGCAGAGCTGGACTCAGACAAAACTTTCTTTCTGGGTCCTGCAACAAGAAGCGCAAACAATGCAGAGGTTATTGACACACATGCAGCAGATCTGACTGAATTATGGCAAACTCTACAAACTGCCAGAGCAATAGTGTGCTGTCCAAGTCAGATTACAAAAGGATTAGTTCCATACGGAAGGCTGTACACAGACCTCCGTTTTGCTGCAGAGGAGGGCAGAGACTCAGCATGGGACCATGAACTCTGGTTCCAGTGCTCTCAGTTCAGCTGCCAGATTCCCACATCCATGAATACTCATTGGAGAACGGACTACAGCCACAGCCCCTCACAAGAGAAGATCAAAGTCACCTGCTTTGAAAACCTAATACAGCTGTCACATCCCCAGCAGTTACTGGCCTGCCAAGGTCACACCAAAACACCATCAGCAGTTTCTGAATATGAACAGTTATCTGTCAGAGGAGACAGGAAAGGAAGAAACTAAGTGCTCCTTCCAGTCTCTTCAGTGCATGCAGAGGCCCAGCTGCATCCATTAACATGTATCGAACACCAAAGACACCAGATACTGTATTACTCTAAGACTCTAAAGCAGCAAAGTCACAACTTGCTGTGCATCAGAGACAAGGGACTCAATTTAGAATCCATAAAAACAACACCAGAAGCCTCTCATTGTCAAACTGCTACTCCTGCTTTCAGATAGAGCAAAAGGAAGACAGACAGGAGTGATGAACCATCTCTACTTGCTTCTCTTGAGCTTCCAGAACACTTTATAGCTCCTGTACAGGCAAACAAACCAAAACAAGTGATGCAGTGAGATGCAGAAATCCTCAAAAGCATACTCAAAAGATCTGTGCATGAGAGCAGACTGAGCAGAGGCTAAAATGAATAACTTGCTGTTGAAGCTGGGAAAACAGAACTTAAGAAGGATTGTTGATTCCAATGACTACACACCATTATTACCACTATTTATTAAAAGACAAGCTATGCTTGCACAGCCCCAATAAATGTGGCTACAAAACAAAACCCAGCAAAACAACCCCAACAGCATTCCTATTCCCCAAGAGAAACAAAATACATTTTCAGCATACTCTCTAGGTATTTATGCCAATCCCACAAAAAGCGTACAGGGATTTGTTTGTTTGGTTCAAGACAGGGCTTTGTAAAACCCAATGAAGATGATGAAGCAGAGGGGAAAAAGAACACACAGAACATCACTGAAGATGTTGACCCATGCTGAGCCTCACTCTCTACCACAGGCTGCATCTAAAAAATCTGTATTTTGAAACTGGACTGACCACACTGTGCTGCAGAACCACAGCCTGTACAGTTGTTCCAACACAGGTAGTTTGCAGACAGCCAAATTTAAGGACCCATCCCACACTAACCTCAGGTACTAAGCCTCTTTTTAGACATCTCAGAACTAAGCTTCAGCCCAAGTTCCATCACTGCTCTATAAGGCTGCTTCCATAAACCCTTGCAATTGTCTCATGCAAGTGCCCTATTTTAAGGGCATGGTTTCATTTGGCACATCTGACTGGCGTATTAAGAGACTGATTCTACGTCGATAAGGAAATTGGAGAAACTCTGAAGTTTCAAAAAATGAGACTTGAAGAATTAGGGACAAAAAAAAAATTTAGATTTTACTGAACTGTAATAAATGCATCACTTTTATGAAGTCTAAACAATTAAATTCTGTTAAACAACTCGTGCCAGAAAACCAGCTAAAGCCAGAGGAACTTAAGTCTTTCCCACATCCCATTTCCCTTCTTCAGCCCAATTCCCATGACCAGTTGGGCCTTTACAGACTAAGGGAAAGCACACTGAGAGTTGCTCGAATCTCCTCAATCTTCATGATTTATGTTCATAGCTGAAAATCTAGTTGTTAACACTGCACAACCATTGATTTCCACATTTCCACTCTGTGCCATTTCATTGCTAAGTGCAATCCAAATTGGCAAGCTCACATACTAGTTAGCTTGCCAGTTAAACTTTCCAACAGTCGTGTGGCACAGCATATGGATAAATCTAGAGCTAAAGTACTGAAACAGTTGGGCTTAATAAACCATTTCCAATTTATGTGATTTAAATAACAACAGACTCAAACACTCTTTGACTGCCAGGGCAACTGCAACACTTACCTTTTACTCCAAAGGAAAATCTCAGTATACCATTCACTCATGAGAATGCATTAGCCTGTATTCTGTTGTCTAAATGAGCAGAACAAATCCCACTCATAATCAAGGTCTAGACTTTTGAATTTAAGAAGTTCAAAAATAATTACTCTCAAATTTGTATATAGGAAAAAAAAAAAGCCCTTATCTCCACTTATTTCCAAAATCTCTGCAAGAGTGAGCCAGTTTATGTCATATGTGTATTAATTACTCTGCCCATATTAAAGAATATCAGTGGCATCAAGGGAAAGTCAGTTCACATTTTCATGTAAATGCAGGCTAAGAACAAAATGTCAGCAAGCTGTGCTGAGAGCAGCTGGACAGCTCAACACGGACTGAATTGTTACATTTGTTATTACATTAGTTATATCTAATTTCATAATAAATAATGCAATAACAATAATCCAATAAGTTATGATACATAACTTGTGAACTCCAGTAAGCCTGTTTCAAGTAAACTGTCCTCCAAATGAAACCAACTGTGCCAGAAAGCAGCTTAACTTACTGCTGAACTGGAACAGATAAACAGAAGGAATTAACAGATGCACAATACACTGCAGATCTATCAAAGTCTTAGTCAAACTCCAATCACTAATTTTAACTCTTAAAGCCACAGCCTTCCTGTCATGGAAAAGACTCAAGGGAAGACATTTGTCTGTCTCTCTCAAGAGGAATGGATTATCAGATAACCACTTGCCAAAGCTGCAAACCAGCACCATGTATTACACAGAAAAATCCAAATTAAAACAAAAGCATGATTTTTTAAAATAAGCCTCCCACATATAAAACTAATGTTTAGCTGCTTACCACTTGGATCTAATAAAGTAATTTTTTGAGTAATTTAATGCATTTGCCAAGAGACAACACAGTAATCAGAAGCATCTACAAAGTTTAATGCACAGGCACTCAACCTGTATTATTTTTAGACACAGAGGCCCAAGGCTGTCTTTTCTTTGAGTGATTTGGGAGTAGGCTGAAAGTCAGATGAATCTTTTTGGCAGCAAAACTGTCTCACCCATACTGTGGGCACTCCCCACAGCAAATGACAGACAAAAACGACCCAGGTCAGTTTCTTGGTCTTACAGCTCTCTGTCCAACCCAAAGACTCCCTCCGTAACCAGGCATGAGGAGCTTCTGAAACAACCAACCAAATCGACCAAAAAGAAGAGGAAAAAAAAAAAAAACAACAACTCTTCAGACTGTACACAAATGTCATGTCTTGTTCTGGTGAGAATCAAAACTGTAAAACAAATTTAAGACTTTTTTTTTTTTAAAAAAAAAGAAAAAAAAAACCATACATGAGGCTTAAAACATCAAGCCAAAGAAGCTTTACTACTCTTTGGTTGCTGTGATCAGATTCTGTTCCACTAAACTGACCAGAAAAGACTGAATTTTGCTTCTTGGAGCTCATAATCATCTCTTCCTCCCATAAGAGGTAAAAATCTAATTTCACACTGAAGGTTATAATTAGATAATCCAAATTTTTAACATTCTCCCTAAGCTATCACAGTTTTGACAACTTCCTTCCTAACCTTTATGAAAAACTTCCATAATTTGCACTAACTGTTCCAGAAAAATACAAATCCCTGCTTTATCCTTTAGCTCCTGTCAACCTGCCAAAGGAAAAGCTATTTCAAATCTCCAGCATAAATAAAATTAATATTTGTGAGCAAAGACTCACACAGTTAAAACCAATTACATAAAAACACTGCCAATACCACATGCTCCAGCTTCCCTTCAGCCTCAGTGAGGTGAAATGTGTTAGACTGTTAAACATCTTGCTACCAAATGCTTTTGATCATTAACCACATTACAAAAAAAAAGATTATTCCTCTATGTTTTTGCTAGTTACCAGAGTTTGAAAGTATTTATTCAGTCTATAAAAATCTTTTAGAAAAACAAACAAGGACTAAAACAAATAAATAGCAGTTAAAACGCAAACTCCTTTTTAGCAAAAAGTAATTAACTTTAACCTTGCCTCTCTGCTCAGTCTTAAACCTAATTCTGAAAAACACCAAGTAGAATTTGCACAAGACTACTATTTTAAGGAAAGAAATCAGTAAAAGTATAATACTGTGTCACTTATTTTACATTGGCTACAAACTAATGTGACAAACTGAGATAGACAAACACACAGAGTAAGAGTAGCCTCTCCCCTGGACAAGAAAATATTTAAAAAGAAGACAGAAACATGTAAGAGAATGTCACAGTTACATAGAAAGGTTTATAGGAAAAAAAGGCCAGTAAGAGTCACTTGTAACACACAATTCACTAGAAAAAGGAGAACTGTATCTCAGAGTCACAGTTCAATGCCCTGATCCACCTTTCAACCTAGTATTCCAAAGAGAAAAGTTACATTTAACTGACTCCAGAAAAAAAAAAAAAAACCAAAAA
>VXBX01008409.1:194573-240670 GCA_013400415.1 Scytalopus superciliaris | reverse complement strand
AAAAAAAAAAAACCAAAAAAAAACCAAAAAACCATAAAACATATTTTTAAAAGCGTAAGTAGCAGCCTGTAAAATACTTCAGCAATTTGGGGGAAAAGGCGGCTTTTAAAAAAAGCACACCATTATATTAAGGACAACTGGCAACAAGAAAAGCTGTTCTAATATAGTAACTATGAAAACAGATACAACACTTCCTAAATCTATGCCTAATTCTAGGAAGGATATATTCTTCCGGGCTATGGGGGACTGGAGACACACCACTCATTCAACACAAAACAGTCCTGGTGAAGATCAATGACTGCCAGTGAAACCCAGAGTATATATGAAGTGTTCTGCATAAATATTTGTACCGAGCCAGCTTTCCTCACAGTGACCCCGAGGGTGCTTCCAAATTGTAACTACAGGCATTGATGGCACACCCGTGTTTTGGCTATGGCTGAACAGCATCTGCACAGCATGGAGGTTTTCCCTGTTTCTCCTGCACTCAGCCCCTACCAGAAAGTAGGTTTGAGGGTGTGCAAAAGGCTGGAAAGGGACAGAGTCAGGAGAGCTGACCTAAGCTGGACAAAGGGATGGATGTTCCACATTACATGATGTCATACCCAGCAATAACAAACCAGTTGGCTCTGTCTCCCAAGACAGCCATCACGCTGAGACATCACTCTGCTTGTCGGGGGTGGTGACTGCTTTTGCATCACTTGTTCCTCTTCCTCTTTTCTTCACTGTAAAACTGCCTTGTTCTCAGCCCGTGAGTTTTCCCATTTTTGCCCTTGCCATGCCAGTGAGGGATGGGAGAAGTGGAGTGAGCACCTGGGTGGATGCTCAGCTGGGAGGGTCAAGAACAAGAAGATTGAATATCTACCCTATAACCATATCACCTTGAAGTTACTCCATTGTTTTGTGTGATGTTTTGATTTTCAGGGTTTTTTTTATTACGAGTTTCACATGGAACTGTGACAAAACTGCATAAAAAGCCAGGTACAGGGCTTAATGCTACTGCCTTTGCAAATATCAAATTAACTTGGAAATCAGACCAGGCAAACACAATTTATTATCTCTTTACCACATTATTTTCTCTTGGTGCTTATCCATGTATTACTTCATTATTAGCTCCATTATTTTTTCAGCTACATCAGCCAACCTGACTTAAATCTAATGTCCTCCCCTTCCATTTCCCTGAAAGACAAGTAGTGTATTTTCCCTCTTTCAGAACCCTGGGGCCATCACCATCCGTTATTCCCATGAAGCCCGTAAGCAATAGCTGTGCTGCACCAGCCCACTCACATTTGCAGAAGAAACTGTTCAGCTACTCACAGAACACAGAACTGACTGACTTCTACTGGAAGCCCCTAAGCCAAGAGGATGAAGACACATTTCAGCTTATCTAAAATTTGGGTTGGGGTGAATTGTGATTTCCTTTACATTCCTGGATACAATTCACCTTTTTCTGAAGACCAAAGCAAAGATGAATTCCATGGTCTTTATCATTATGTACTGACTTTAACCAAGCATTCAGCATTCTCCCCAATTACTATAAATTATCTCAACATCTTTTTATCTGCTTTTCCATCCCATGACTTTTCACCTTAGCTGTTATTTGTACTGTAACCTCAGGCAGATGTCCTTGCTTTCAGCTTTCATACTTATTTTATACAGTATTTCTGGAATCCCTAACACTGTTCTATCCTTTGCACCAGAACTGCTTCTTCCAAAGCTGACAAATCATCTTATACTCCTTATGTCTTACAAGAGACCCTATCTACTTATTTTCTTAGCTTGTAGAAGTTATGCTACTTTACAATCATCACTAGTGTCATTTCTTCCATTCTGGAAAGGAAGGAATGCTATCAAAGTCATGTTCGTTTTTGTCAAAATTTAATTAAGTTTCAGATTTTCAAGTACCTTCTTATCAGTCTAAAGCAGGCATTTCAACAATTTCTACCAGCTGCTGGAAGAAAAACGTGTCCCAAACATTTTCAGACCTTCAAGAACTACAAATCCTATCTTTCAGTCCTTCCAGAAAGAAGTTTCCCAAGTCTCCAATTTCTGTCAATTTCTCTGTTACTTCCTAAAAAGAAGCAAAGAGAACCACTGGCATTATTTACTGCTTCATGCCTTCTTGTCCTCTTTCTTTTAGCAACTACATCCAACTGTTTCAATGCCTTATCAGCTTCAGGGAAAAGAACCAAAGGACCACGAGCATGCGGATGTGTGTGGAGTGTGCAGAGTAACATTATCTCCCCTTCCCAGTGCCTCTGGGCAGTCCAAAGACAAACACAGCACAGACTAAGAAGTCTCCTGCTATTTTGGGAAACAAAACACGAGGAATTCCATCAGCTGGAGGATACTCACTTGCAGACTACAAGCCTATGCTTACAGACAAGACTGGCCAGCCAAACCACCTACCAGAGGCAGAGTAGATGCTTAATCTTTCTAAGGAAAAAAACAACCTACCTTGGTGATCCAGTTCAATCATCTACAACAACTTATGCAATTTGTACTGTAACTATGCTAAAAAACTGAAATCAGAATATACAAAGTCTCAAATACCCACAGAAATTAAGTGCTCCTTTATTGAATAAACAGCCTCAAAAATGACTGATACAGATAACACTGTAAATGAAATGCACCGTGTTCTAATATTACCTGTACTCCCACACAAAAATACCTCTATCATATCACAGTTCAACAGTGACTGCTGAACAAAGTTATCTAACCACAATGACTCTTCCAGACCTTCAAAACAATCAATATTAGGCTTTACAGAACCTGTCAATATTATATATAGTATTGGAACATCACTGCCTACCAGCGACTGGCAGAGTTGTAAATAGGAACAGGTTATAAATAACAACAGTTGCATCAAAAAGGTTTCCAGCTTACTTGCTGTGCTACAGCCCATTCAAAGAAAACCCTTTTTAAAGTTATGAAATGTAAACTTTATCCATGCCCAAATCTAGGGAATGAAGGACTGAATATGGAAAAGTGATAATCCCAAAATAATTCAGGAACAAAAGCAGACAGACAATCCAGCTTGCACATCAAGCTGCCACAGTGACCAAAGGGTAGCCTTTCAAGGTAAAAGCTAAACAGCAGTAAAATGATTCTGTTCTAGTGTTTGGCAAAACTCCTAAAGGGATTCCATTTAAAGCTCTATCAGACATATTTGATGAACATTACTGAAAATTCTGGAAAACCCACAAAAGATTATTCCATGGCATTTCCATAAGGCTTGAAATAGCTCACTTAATGTGTTTAGCTTTACAAAATAAAATAAACAATACTCCAACACAATATACAAATACTTCATAGTGAAAAAATTCGAGACATCAAAGGATCACAACCTACCAACAAAAGCTGTAATGAAACTGCTAGATGGAAGTTGAAGCCAGTCAGATGGAAATAAAAGACAGTAATGCCTGAATAGCATTTGCCTTTCTGATCCGATTCAGTGGTTACCGTACCAATGGCTAACATTCTAGTTAAAATAGATTTTTTTTTTTTTTGAAGATGCATTTAAATCAAGCATAAGGTTTTATGGTCAGCGCACAGACAGCAGTAGAAAAAACACAGCTGCAGACAATAAATGGCAGGTAATTACTTAATAGTATCTTTGGTGGAGAGACTGCAATGTTCTGTGGAAAGAAGAAACAAGAAAAATCTTCCCATATCTTTCTGTGTAGAAAAATCTTCTGGTTATCTTCCATAGGAAGATTAATAATTATCTTTGGAGACATAAGGCTGGTTTAGATCTTCACTTTCCTACCCCCACATCTTGTTGTTCAAGTTGAATCTACCAGCTGCCTTTCCAGTGGCACATTTTCAGCTCAGTGCTGCTGCCTCCGCCAACAAGGCAACGAAGCATAAACTCTCCTGCAGAAACCTGATCACCTACAACTGTCAACAATCAACAGTGATGCCAATAAATGGTTTACTCTGTATCAGTTTTGGAAGAGGCCTAAAAGTCTCCTCAAGACAGCTAAGTTTAATAGATACAATTTTTGGTACGGAATTGTTTAGTTTATGCACTAATAGGCATTTAAAAATGGGAAGGATCCACTGTTCACCTCTTCCTCCAGATACACCCCAGAGCACAACAGTTTCCAAACCACATGCATTCACTATGATTATATATTGCATGCTCAGCTGTCCATAGCACAGTGAAATTATCAAATTACAACCTTTGTGATATTTTTCCATGCCACGAGCTGCAGCAGTTGCCACAAGTATTTTGATTATAACCTACAAAATCAGGATCTCCTAAGCCACATTCCACAACAAGAATTCACTATGATTCACTCTTATCTTCAGCATATGCATGGCCTTTTTATCCAAATTCATTAGTAACTATGTGGCACATGAACATGTGAAATGTTCAAAAAGCTAACATAAAGCAAAGTTCAACCACGTAAGTACAAAACTTATCCAAAACACTTGGTTTGAAACATGAAACAAAAAAGGGTTATAATATAGCTAAGGACAACTGGATGAGACAGCTTTAGTAGTAAACAAGCTCCAAAAGCACCACGTATATGTTTCTGATGAAACAAACCTCAGACTCACAAAGTCTCAGGCGCTTGGTCAGCTGAGCAGCAGCAACGAGAGGATTACACGAGTACAGTACATTGGCACACGGTCACAGCACTGCTCGAGCACAACTCCAAATGACTCTTTCCGTGCACGATCAAAGGCTTGCACAATTTACAGCTCGCTCATGCCTTTATTTGTGCTTAATTATATGTAACCTTTGCAGCACAATCATTCATTTCCCACAACGTTTGTCAGTAACTTCACGGAGGTACCCTAGGTGACCGAGCAGCTGTGAGCAGCCTGCCAGCTGGGGCAGGGTTCAGCACAGCTCCAGGGGGATGGCTCACACCCACCCTCAGCAGCACAGCTCATGGCAGTGCAGGCTCCAGGAGCTCAGGGCCCTGTGTGCCCGTTTTAAACGCCAGGACACTCCTAGAAAAGAAACTCTACTTTCCTCAAACAAACCTGCCTGATGGGTTATTGCTTTCCCCAGGCACACATAACCCACTGGGTATCCATGTGGTTGCTGATTAAGATTACTGGGTATTTGGGATTAACCTGTCACCCTCGAAGGCCCACTGTACACACTGAAGCAAATCCAAACTGAGCTGCACTATCAATATGGATCTCCAGTACGGGCATTTCCTTTTTCAAACAGTCTAGTCCCCAAAACGAACAAAGATCCACGTATCTGGACAATCAGATGACATCTCTACTTAAAAGTTCATATCAGAAAAGATATTCCAGTAATTTTATCAGTCTGGGTCACTAAGGAATGCCTGCACTTGGAAATCTATCAAACCTTCCAGAAGAACTACCCAGTTTGGAAGCACACAGCTGAATCCGGTTGGTTGGTTTGGGGTTTGTTTCCAGACCAGAATAATTACAGAGGCCTGGATGAACCTGGAGTGACACAATAACATTGAACAAGGTCAAAACTTGTTTATATTGAAACACAGTTACAGAAGGTCACCCTTTTGCAAAGGACCGAAATTGCACAAGAATCTTGGGAAACAACAAAAGAAATTGCCTGAACGGCACTCGGGAGGTGCAAACAGAAAATGTACACACAGCAAAGAAAGAAAAAAGCTGCATAATGTGAGGGCCCAGACTCTCTGACACAGAGGGCCGGAGCCCATGACACAGTAACCTCTGACACAGTCGCGGCGGCTACAAAGAGAGCTGCGAGCTCAACAGAGAGCTCATCACACAGCACGGCATGTGGGCACAAACAGGGCTCAGCTACCAACACCAACGGAGAGCTGAGGCTTCAACTATTGCTTTCTGCTTGTTTCACAGGGGCTTAGTACTGCCCAGTCACCTTATACAGCCAGACTGTCTTTTATAGTGGTTCCGTTACCTGAAATATACTAAAGCCCCCTGAGAAAGTTTAAAAGAAACATCATTAATTTATATTGTATTTATAACCCAACTGCTTATTCAGTGATTAAAAAAAAGCCCAAGCTGTACCTCACTGCACACTGCCACCAACTGTCTCTGAAGACTCTTCAGCTCACAAGAAGTTACTCCAGCTCACAAGAAATATAAAACATCTCTTTCCCTGCTCAGCAGAATTTTTACAAAGAGACAAATTTACACACCAACTTAGTCTAAACCAATATAACCAATACAAAAAAAAAAAAAAAAGGTACAAAGAACACATTGTAGTTTCATTATTGTCAGAACTTAAGTCAAAGAACTTTCTTCAAATAAATCTGAATCACAGTACATGCAAATTCCATACAAGAAATGTACATCAGACAAAACCAGACTGCCACGAGAGGGTTATTCACACGTTTCCTTTGGGCTTACTCTTCTTCAACATTTGTTGAAAATTCAGTCATGCTTTTGTAAAATAGGCACTACATTCATGTAGCTCAGCTAAAAGTACCCTTTCTCTTTAAGTGAGACATTTTGTAGCCTCTATAAGCTGACCACAAAACAGGGTCTTCTTTCCATTAAACATTCAGGCTGGGCAAATACAACTGAACTGCACCTTGAGTATCCTGCTCCTTATGCTTGGTGTATTTGTTCTCTTGAATACCTGTATCCTGTGCTACCAGCAAAGTCTTTTTTGGCTAATTCAGATTAAAGCAATTGGTGCATGTTGTTCAGGCCTTCCAAACCTCAAGTGGTAAAACTCTTGTACCACCACCTTACATTTTGAT
Organism: Scytalopus superciliaris; assembly: GCA_013400415.1. Classification (NCBI taxonomy): domain Eukaryota; kingdom Metazoa; phylum Chordata; class Aves; order Passeriformes; family Rhinocryptidae; genus Scytalopus; species Scytalopus superciliaris. The sequence goes on along the minus strand of VXBX01008409.1, from coordinate 233,972 downwards.
GTCAATTTTTCCTTTAGGCCTCTGAAGTCCCCAACAGAACTTGAAATCACCCAAAGCCATAAACACCCAGGATGGTATAAGTTAAGTAACTACGATGTTTTTAATCTATCTGTTTAAACTGTTGTAAACTTCCTACTTGAGCTTTCCCCAGTAAATACTGGCATTAAAGAGGAAGTCAGTGGAGATGTTAAGTGGCCCATAAGGCTTATTAAGATCAAGCTGATAGGTTTAGTAAGGTTGATACAACATAAAACTACTAATTTTAGAAACTCCTGGTGACCTTCCAAGACTAAACCACAGACATTTTTTTTCTTTAGAGGTTTTAAATGTCAATGACTAGATACCTTCCCCTCAGTCTTAAGACATGAATACACTTAAATATATAGCCTGCACACACACAAGATTCCAATGACACATCCAGTGACAACAGACTGGAGCAAATCCAAAGAATAAGGCTGGCCAGGCTGTAACATGCCGTTCTCACTCTTACTTCCACTAACATAAACCAGGCTTACAATCACAAAATAAAACTCACTTTTCCTGGAGAATCGTGAAGCGTTTTTCAAACCATAAAGTAATACAGATACTAACAAAGTTAAAACAAACACAGCATTATTGAAACGCTGCACAGAAGAGATCTCTAAAGGCAGACGGTAATGCAGGGGCACCACAGAACTGTAGAAATCCTTACTAAAAGGCAAAGTTTTGTCACAACAACCAAGTCATTACAGCAAATTATGACATTTTTGCATTACTAATTACAGCTGAGAAGCCTCACAAACATCAGTACTTCCCCACCAGCAATTTACAAACCCAACTTTCAAAGAGGCAACAGTGACACAATTTGTTTAGTGCTAGAGATAAAATAAAGATACGTTTTAGGCCATTGCCCTGACAGTACAGAAAGACACGGCATAAGAAGCACAATTGCCAGAGCAGAAGCCCATCAGCACAGGAGAGGGTGGCAAAGTGAGGAAAGACTCAGGTGAGTGAAGATCAGAGAAAGAAAGCATGACTTCTAGTCAGGTTGTTCTTTAAATGGAGACATGGTGAAATGGTATTTTTGGGGTTTTTTTAATGGTACAAAACTCTACTTCACTGAGACCCAGCACTGGCTTTTTGTACTTACAGCACTCTTTCACTAATACCATGGCCATAACTGTGCAATTGTTTCCCCTTTTAATCACTCTCTGGCTGAACACCGCTGGCTCATTTTTGTCCTTTAGTACCTTCAGTGTAACCACGAAATGAAGGAACGCTCTGTTAAGCTCCATGACCTTTACATTTACTCTATCAGCAATATTAATCTGACAATAAAATCTCAACAGCTCCTGTATCAGAGAGCAGGGGTCGAACAGCCTCCTATAACACAGGCAGGAGTTTATAGCTATCTAGATGGAAGCATGTTTATTAACAGCACCACAGGCCACTCCCGGGGCTCATTTCAGCGCTTCTACGAAGAAAAACGCCGTTTATTCTGATATTATTATTATAAGTAGCAACACTATTATTATCTATACTGAAAAGAAAATCCACCCCCCCACACACAGACCCGCAGCTCGGGGAGTGCAGGGCGAGAAGGAAAGCTCGCAGAACGTGTGGCCGGAATCCCTTATTCCGACCTCCGTGGCCCNCGCGCGGGGCGGGGCGGGGCGGGGGGCTGAGGGGAGGATGGGCCGCGCTTGTGTGGGGCGGGACGGGCCGAGCCGAATGTTTGATCCCGTGTGTAAAGCCGCGGAACGGCAAACCCGATTAGGTTGGAGAGGGTCGGTGGGTGTGTCGAGCCCGGCCTGATCCGAGCGCCGCGTGGGGGCTGTCGTTAAACACCCCCCAGGGCTGCCCGCAGCGGGAGGGTCCGCCACCCACACCGGCTGTCACAGCCCGGAGGGAGACGGGGGGTGTTCCACCCAGAGCCGTGCCAGCCCCGGGTTTGGGTCGGTGCTCAGTGAGCCGCTGCCCGTGCTCTCCCCCCTGCCAGAGTTCGCCTGTACCCACCCGGAGCCGGTCCCAGCACAAGCGCTGAGCTGCCTGTTGTTTGTTCCTTATCCCGGGGGTTCTCCCGGGGCTCCTCCTGGCCCGTAAATTCGGCATTCCTTGTGCCCACTGTCAATGGTCATCCTTCCCCCCAAGCTTTGTTAGCCTCCCCCTAGGTCTGAGACCACTGAACTGCCTCAAGCCCTAAACCTTGACAAGGCCATTCTAGGAGTAAATAACATGTTTGTCTGTTTTGGCTACAACCTCCTTCCAGGTTCTGGGTGGACCAGCCGGTGTGTCTCACAGTGGAAGCTCCACCACCCCCTAACCCCAGTCCAGGTCCAGCGTCTGTCAAATCTCAGCTCTTGACGACACTTAAAATTTCCTGAAATGTCCATTTTTATCTGGGAAAGCATCTGAACACAATTAAAATTAATTCTGATGGCTAGGGTCAGGAGTGAAGCCAGGTATTTGAGAGCCAAAGTGTGCCACTGAATTCAGTCACTGGCTGGTTTTTGCTATGATGTAGTTTAGATACATTTAACACAAATAACTCATCACAAAATCCTTAATTTTTCTCCAGTAAGTTCAACATAAACTTCGGCTTGTACAAGATAATATTGCTCTAATTTAATAACTGACTCAAAAAAGAAACCAATACTCCTCACTTACTGAAAGTCTCTCTCCATCCTTCCTACTGTGATCGTCCTCACAGAATTTGAGACTGACACATAATGACCTAATGTACAAAATAACTGGGAAACGTTTTAAAATCACTTCAGTTGCAGGTTGTAGGAATGACTGTTTTGAGGAGGCATGACATGCAATTAAGGCTGACAAAATGAAACATCTCCTGTCATTCTGAAGGGTTTTTTTGCAAATGAGGACAAGTGTTATAAAACTTTTGTTATAGACTGATCAGGATTTTATTGTAATTTATTTATAGCATAACTCTGAAATGAGTTGTGGAATTATCTGACAGAAAATATATTTTTTTTGTTAGACACAGAACAACTTTTCCCAGGTTAAGGTGAAATTAGCGACTTCAAAGGTTGCTACACTGTCAAAATTTAAGCCACTTGATTTTTTATGTATCTTTCAAATTTTAAAGTAATCCTAGTGTGATTTCAGCTTCAAACAGTAGCAACACAACAGTTAACTACTGTTTTTCTAAACACAAAACATTATTTGCAATATAAACAGCATTACAGCAACTTTCTTTGGGAATATTTTAAACTTATATTAACCAACCCATGTGAAAATTGGAATTGTTTTTGCCCATGCTGATACAGACTAAAACCATAGTGAAGACACATACAAAGTCACTGGAAAACACAAATGTGCTCTTGTCATAAATGGACACTCAACAGCTTCTCTCAGCTTTGGATAAACGACGACATAACCAATATATCGAATTCTCTGAAAATTTTCATACACACTCTTAAGATAAATTCAAATCCCAGACTCACCCAACAGCCCTGCACGGCCTTGTGTGTAAGAAGACCACAAGACTTGCTTGAGAGAACATAAAATACACATAGTTAAATCTATGGTTTTACCAATGCAAGACAGCAACAAGCATACATGTAAACCTAGTTCTTAAACAACCTATCAAAATAAAGAGAAGTTAGTGGAATAAACCATGCAAAACAGAAAATGTCGCTGGGATCAACAGGTTTAAATTATAAGCTGAGTTTTGCAAAGAGCAGGCTTTTTGGACCAGTTGGATTTCTCCTACCTCATGCCTGCCTTCTTTATGTATTTCAGCACATCTCTGGTGCAGAAAAGCTTCCTGCAGCTCATTCTCTGAGAGCCTCCCTGAATGTTTGAGTTTTTGTTGGGTCATCACTGTGACAGAGGAGATGGGTAATTAAATCTGAGTTGCCAATCTTACCTTGTTTTTCTTGGTTTTCTCTATTGGAGTTGGTGTAAAAACAATGCTTCTGACTCACAAACCACAGAAACTTTGAGAGGGGGAAAGCAGTAATATCAGATTTAGCTGCAGAGTGATTCCCTAAAGCAGGGGATCTGATGTAGAGCATGTTTGCAAAAGCAAAAGCTCTTTGGTGTTTCCTACTCACTGCATTCAGTGCCAGTATTTTAAAACTGGCCTCCCCTAGTTCTGTGTTTTAATATGATGGGAAGGTGAGGCTGTGTACCCTAATGACAGGGTGTACATGGAAGAGCCTTTGCTGCTCCATGGATAGGACTGGTCTTAACATGTTAATTCAGTGAAGCCAGAGGGATAAATAAGGAACACTTGTATGACTAATAACCAGAAAATTAAGTTACTGGAAAAGAAAATCCTCCATAAGTTCGAGTTTTCTTAGAATTTAGAATTAGAGCTTCACTCCTATAGTTATTTGTAGCAGAACTTGGTCTGGAGATTTTAAAATATGCATTTTTTGCTACATTTTTAGATTTTGATCTTTCTGGACCTTTATTATACATGCACTTCTGTTTTCAGAGATCAAAGCTTTTGCATGTAGTGTTTCATCCAATTAACATTAATTCACAGCAAAAATTTCAGACAGTTAAAACACCAGAGCCATAATCTCCTTAACAAAGCTTGTTTTATTTCACCACAGAATACATGGTAGGTCTCTAAACTAGCTGCAGGGGATTCAGCATAATGAACTTCTTTGTAGGGATGTCAGAGAAGGGGGAAAGGAATGTTGAACTGTAAACCAAGAAAACATGGTTATTAGTGTTTTCTAGACACATTGACTTTATGGAATTCATAGTAATTTTTTTTTAACAACAACAAAAAAATCCTGCATTGAAGTTAATGTAACCCCTATTTCCTAAAGTTCAGAGGCACTCATTGAGAATGGGTATAATACAATTGAAACACTAACAATAACAGTAACCAATAACAGTTATTTGGGGAAAATTCACACAGAAAATTATAGTCCCAGAGTGCCTTTTACAAGATGACAGAAAAATCAGCACAGAACGGGAAAAACTAGTAGAGGGTAGTGTGATGTTTCACACAAATTCCTCCTCTTTGTAGTACTAATTTTTCTCAATAACTCTGTTGTATTTTCCCACCTGCCATTGTGTGCTTTCAGCGATAGATTCAAGTAGTGGAACAAAGCCACACTGGGAACACATGGAATGAGAAAGGGATAAGGTTTCTTACTGAGGCGTTCCTAAACTTCAAAAAGGATCTGGTTTTATTTTTATTAGTGTATCACTTCCTAGTATTTGTGTACTCAGATGGGTAAGCCTGGAAGGACTGTTACCCATAATAGTCAGAAGAGTCATAGTTATTGCATTTGATAATGCACATGGAGTATTAAATTTCACAGTCTACATTTTCAGCCATTCTTGTCTATTAACCAAGAAAATAGTTTATTCATGCAGGTTTTTTGCCAGCAAAAACTGGTAGTCATTGCACTTACTGTTCCTCATCCTGGTTAGTTGACCAACAAAGTTCACCAGTCTTTCTACAGGAACCATCTGGGACTATGAGAATATATGTTCAGCCTGGAACCATCTGGGACTATGAAAAATATGTTCAGCCTATCTAAGAGCTGGGAAGTTAAAGTGAATCTTGACTTTCTTTGTAAGTAAAACTGCCATGGCTTGTCAGAGTGTTTATAATTAACTGGTTCAGATGTGTTATGCTTTTTTAGAGTATACACTCCACAAGTCCTTCAATTACAGAGCTATCCTCAGTAATTTGCTTTAGAGTAAGTAGAGCTGGTGACACTATGCAGGTGATGACACCATCTGTGTGTCCAATATTAACAGACAGAGCTGCATTATTCTTTAATAGTCCAAAACCATTTCATCTGTAAAGAAAAACAAATACGTGATTTTCTTTTGAAATTGTTAAGGCACACAGGAGGGAAAATCCTTACCACTGAGATAAAGAGAGTAAATGCAGAGAAAAAGAGTTAAGGAGCATCCTTACTGCTGTGGTATTTTTGTCCTGCCTGTGCCATAAGGGGTCCACTGGGACCAGTGAGGTAGAGCTATGAATGAGTAGCTCAGAACCACACCAGAACAACCCCTTCCCCATCAAACTGTGCCTTGGTGCTTTTTTATCATTTAAATGTACAAAAACAACTCCCACAGCCAGATCCTAAATTGCATTTGATGGGTGAAACTGAATCTAACCAGCAGCCAGTACACTTATACCAAGGATTTACATTTAATCTACTTTTCCACAAACAGCTTGAAAGAACACCAGCTGAGGAGGAGTCATTGGCATGTAAGAAATACATCTTTGGGGTTTGTACTAGATCCTTTAAAATGGGATTGACACCCTACTTTAGGGAGGAGAACAGACCTAGTTTGCCACTAGTAGGAAGGGAGTGTCGCGGAAAGAAATTCTCTTGGGTTTTTTTTGTTATTTTTCTTCCCTTGCTGGGGCATCTCCTAGGGGGAAACTGAAAACTTTATTTGAAATTGAATTGCTGTAACCATAACCTGGCATACCTTTATATTTGGGGGATATCATCTCAGCATCTTTTTGTTTGCAGCAATTGAAGCCTGCAGGGCTGTGAGGAAAAAAATGAAGAGGAGTTAGAACTTGCTACATTAAATTTACCATGCATCAGGAAATACAGGAAGTTCTTGTATCCTCAGATAAATGTAATAAAATCGGCCGTTTAGGGAGCAGGTTTGAGTCATCCTGGCTCTGAAAATTCTCAGCTGGAAAGAAATGCACTTTTTATTCCTTTTCAATAAAAGATTTGTTTCCCATGCACTCACATCTTCAAGAAGAAACTGTCAGTTTTGTCTGAAAAACACCGTAATTTCACAGGAATTTGTTCCCATCTATGCTGGTACTTGTCACCCTATGTAGCAGCTGGAAGACTGGAGAAGCCTGTTTCCCAGGGCTTTTATGCCCCAGCCTCCACGGCTCTGCTGCATAGACTGGCCTGAAACGGGGGTATTTTGTTTTCACTGCAACCCACGAGGTGAGAACTAAAGATTCCAGGAAACACCGTAGTGTTTAAACATAGAAACGTCAAAACATTCTTCTTTGAGAATCCACCAATTTCATGGGATTCCTTAAATAAAGCAGCATAAACGTTCAGCTCCAGAAACAACTGGGAAAGAAGAGTTGTCATGTGGAGCATTCTGAATGTTAAAACTCTTTCAGAGAGTAATTCCTGCTTCCCGAGCTGCACTTCCAGAGGTATCTGTGTGCCAAGAGACAAACAAATGAGTAAAATAATTCTGAGTCCAAATACAAACTTTGTAATGAATTATCAGGCATTTTCCTCTCAAAAAAACCCAACCAAACAAGCCATATTAGGGAAGCACAACAGCATTTTCTGATGGCTTCCTCTCCCAGGTCTTGGCAGTAGAAAATGGGCTGAGAAGAGTCTCTGTTCCAGTAGCAGCTCCACCCTTAGAGAACAGTGATATATCTGCATCGACCCGTCTTCTTTTCACCCCGTTATGATATTTCCTTGTATCTTGTGCACCACAAGCTAGAAGTCTTATAATTCAGTATCACAGCAAGTGCTTTTCTGAAATCAATAAGCATTACATGCACTGGAATGCCTTTATATAACACGTATGCAATTACAGTGAGTTTGGGAATCAGGTTTGTCTGACTTGATATGTTTTATTAACCTGTGGTTCTCACTGTTCATTGGGCTTTTTCACTCTATAGATTTACACTTGAATTGGTGGGGTTTTTTAGTCTTGATTTGAGCCCATGGGAAGTTTAAAGGAATGTTTGTAATTTCTCTAATTTTTCTGTTAAAAACACTTTACTGCATTTATTCAACCAATAAGCTTTTCTTATCTCCATTTTCGTATATTCCTTGTATTTAGGACTGATTTGAAAGTGCACAGCAAAAAAAGGGTACTGGTTTGCATAGCACAAGTTAAACATCATATTTAACCTTCTAGTGACATCCTGGACTTCAAATAAATACTTTTTGCTGTCACTGCTTTTTGCTAGATTCTGGAGTTTCTCTTCCCTGCAGAGTAAAAAGCAATACATATTTTGCTTGATTTTCTGGACCAGTTTGTAGGCTGGTGTAGATGAGAAAACAGACGAACACTGGTTATGTCTGTGGACACTGACATAGCAAATTAACCCGAAGCACAACTTCTAGCAGATGAAGTTCTGCAAGGAGAAGGAAAAGAAAAGAACAATTAAGAGAGGATTGTGTTTCCTCCCTAAAACAGGAAACTTTTTCCGGGGTTATAGTAGCACCAGCCTTTGGTTAGACACAAGCTTTTCTAGTAGGTATTGTAAAGATATTCTTGCACTACTACCCTAATTTTCAGTTCCTTTTAACAGTGGGGAGTCACATCAGTGTGCAAGTGTGGTTGCTCAGATCCATGCCTATAGTGGGGCTCAAGACCAATGCCAGACAAGAATCAATTTTAATTTTCTTCCCATACACAGTCCAAGAGAGAAGTAAAAGCATCATGTTTGTTTGGTATATCCATGCACCTGATCCTGGTAAATGTGGTAGGGCTCAATTCAGGCTTGAAGGCCTGCTGCCAACAGCTGGTGGCTTCTCCAGGAGCTCCACTGGCAAAATATTCTGGGTCTCTATACAGAGCCTCCTCAAAGATGATGAAATACTGTAATTTAGCAAGATAAACAAACAAAGAGGTTTTTCAACTGCTCTACATATAAAATATAATATGCAGCTTGTTTTGCCAATAATTCTGATGCTCTGTGGGAAAGCATAGCCCGAGAGCTTCATGTGTGGGAAGAAAACTTTTGCTCTGGTGTTTGCTTCTAGATGAGTGCCTTGTGATAACAGGAGTAATAAAATGTCCTTCTGAGGTGAAAGATGGATTCTGCTCAGACACCTGACAACCTGGAAGTTTTACTTTCTCCACATTGCAACATTACTCAGGCCTACACATTTGTTGTAGGACGGATTAGTTGGAAGATTAGATATCAATATGGATGTGGACATGGATAAGAATGGAATTACTGATGATCCAAAGTCATCTTTACACTTCATTAAGCAACTGACTGCTAAACATGGGGTTGTCACACTCAAGGGAGTAACATTTCCACATCCACCTAGTTTAGTGCCTTTCTTCTCAGCTGAAGCTGGGAGGGGTGTGTGATGGACACACTGAAAACCAGAATGAAGAGCACAGATCATTTTTATTATGAAGGTTGCTGAATGCTTGCCTCTAGAAGCCATTTTCAGTTGTGTTCAGCAGACATTCACCAGCTCCTGACCAGTATTGACTGCTGGTAGTTTGATGTTACACATGCATAATTAATAGAATCAAATACAAGATGACTTTTCTAAGAGAGAGGAAAGGAAAAAAGGGTCCATCTGGTGCACTCCTGGCTTAAGCTACATCATAATCAGGCCTAGATATCTATACCCTATACCTCAAAGGAACTACAGCTCCTTGGAGGAGCACAATTATCGAATCTCATGTTTCCAGTGTCAAACCTGAACTGGATTTCTCTACACAAGGTGTCCAGGCAGCCAAGGAATGAGCAGTGCTGAGATAAAGCTATGCTCAAAGGAGTTCCTCTCCAAAATTTTTCATTGCTTAATACTTTTGCATGAGACTGAGAAGGATGGAAGGGGGTATCACTCCATCCTATCCTTTTTTAATGTATCTAAGTAAAACTGGAATCCAATTTTGTTAACATGAGAATAATCTTTCTGAGCCAGGTACAGTCAAGGGAAAGATAACAATACTAGGCAGGCATAAGGCTGCATTTTCAGGTGCTTTGTGTTTGTCTTGTTGCCTAAAATGGAGAAAAAAACCCCTTTGCAAACAATATTAGTATAGATACAGTAGAGAGCAGTTCTTTTATGAAAGCTTTCAGGTGCACAGAGTACATAGGCACACACACCATAATATGGGGTCCTTACAAATTTATAACATGACTTAATTATCACATCTAATGGACACATCCAACTCGAAAACCATTTGCCTCTGGTACCACCCTCAGAACTGCCCCACTGGAGCCTTTCCAAGGGTTCTGGGCCCTCTATTTTGTTTTGACTACAATATATCTTATTATTCCTGTCCAGGTGCATGTGTCCCAAACAAGAAGTCCTTGCTAAAATCTTTTTCCTTGAAAAGAATGTTAAACAGAATTTCAAGAATGTGGCACAAACCATGAGAAAGGGGTTTAGAAACTGTTAACTGCTATCTTAAGAGTGAAAAAATATACAGCTATATTAAAATCTACAAATATATAAAAAAATCTTAAGGCATGACTCATTTGTTACAGTGGAATGGTGTTTACCATCTTGTTTGTCACACTTAGACCTGTTGTGTAATTTTTCTCCCGTTATGATCAGACTGTGTTTTATTGTACTTTGCATTTTTACATGAAAAATGTTTTCATTGCTGTTCAGTAAGAGATGAAAATTAATTCCATAAGAATCTTAAATATTTTCCTCCCAAATAAATGCCTTTCTGTGCAAGGGAAACTAAGCCCTTTTCCTTCTCTTAGACTTGTTATAAGTGACACAAACCAATTATGTGGCTACTGTGTTTGTGAAATGTTTTAGATGTGCTGCAGTGATGGTCAGCAGGGTATTAGAATCTGACTGTCAAAACTTTTGGCAATGCACACCATTTGTAAGATATTTCCCTGTGCTTTTCATTCAGACTACATATGTCTTCCAAATCAGGTCTCACATGTTTGTGAATATCATAGTTGCAATTCTGATCTCACAGGTTTGAGTTCACAAAGGTATCAGAAAACCTAAATGTAAAATGCTTTTCTTCTGCAAAATAATTTGATATCATCCTTCCAAATAATTTTGTTTGCAAAAATAAGTATTTCAGTTGTTATGCTTATTGCCAGCATTGCCAGCAGGTCAAGGGAGGTGATCCTTCCCCTCTACTCAGCACTGGTGAGCCCAGAGGTGGGTTGAGCTTGGCTGGATACCAGGTGTTCACCAAAGCCACTCTACCCTCAGGTGGACAGGGCAGGACAGGAGAAGATACAACAAAAGGCTCATGGGTCAGGATAAGGGCAGGGAGAGGTCACTCACCAGTTACTGTCAAGGGCAAAACAGGCTTGACTTGGGGAAATTTACTGAATTAATTGCCAATCAAATCAGAGTAGGGTTATGAGAAATAAAACCAACTTTTAAAAGCATCTTCCACCCAACTCTCTCTTCTTCTCAATATCTTTACTCTGAAATTTTCTGCTTCTTCCTCCCCAGGGTGCAGGGGGATGGGTAATGGGGGCTTTGGTCAGTTTGTCCTCTGTTGCTTCTGCCACTCCTTCTTCCTCACACTCTTGGCCTTCTCCAGCTTTGGGTCTCTCCCATAGGAGACAGTCCTCCATGAATTTCTCCAACCTGAGTCTTTCCCATGGGCTGCAGTTCCTCCCAAAATGCTCCAGCTTGGGTCTTTTCATGAGGTGCAGTTGCTCAGGAGCAGGGTGCTCCAGCCTGGATCCCCCACAGGGTCACAAGTGCTGCCAGCAAACCTGCTCCAGCATGGGCTCCTCTCTCCACAGGTCCTGCCATGAGCCTTCTCCAGCACTGACTTCCAGCATGGTCACAGTCCCCTTTGAGCATCCACCTCTCTGGCATGGGGTCCTCCAGGGGCTGCAGGTGGATATCTGCTCTGTTGTGAAGCTCCATGGGCTACAGGGGCACAGTTGCCTCACTGTGGTCTTCACTGTGGTCTCACAGGGGAACCTTTGCACCAGTGCCTGGAGCACCCCCTCCCTTCACTGACCCCCGTGTCTGCAGGGCTGTTTCTCTCACATACTCTCACTTCTTCCTCCAGCTGCAATCGCTGCTGTTTCCACAGCAATCTTTTCCTCTGTTCTTAAATATGCCACCACAGTGACACCACCACCATTGCCAATGGGCTCACCTTGGCCAGGGGCAGGTCCATCCTGGAGCCAGCTGGCATTGGCTCTGTTGGACATAGGGCAAGATTCTAGCAGCTTCTCACAGAAACCATTCCTGTAGCCCCACTACCACTACCAAAACACTAACCCTTGTCACACAACCCCAATATGCCAGCCATATATACATTTATCACAGAGGCTTTTTTTTTTTTATTATTAAAATATAGATGTTCCACTCAATTGTTATGATTTGATGTATGGATCACATAGACACAAGGGCAAATATGAGGCACACCTGTATAAACATGTGCACTTGCAGTATATGGAGAACAGTTCACTTAAAACATTCGGCTCAATACAGCACAGTATCAGTCTTGCCACACTGAACTAGGCAAAAGTTGCTCCTAAAAATAGTATTCATGATATATAAAACCAGCTTAAGACATCTCTTAGTAAACAGTTTCAGGGAAGGTAGGAAGTTGAGACAGATGTGAGGAAGAATCTGCATCCTGGCCCCAGCCAAAAGTCACTCAGCTGTCTTGCTAATGCTCAGGATTAGGAACCAAAGGGCACTCAGCAGTTATTGGCTCTAGATAAGCCAGTCCTGAGTTGTCATGGTGTGCTGTCTGCATTGGCTGGACTTTGCAATGCCACCTAATTTTGAACCTCAGGTACAACAAGCAAAAAGTACAGCTGGTGTCTGTATCAGGCTCACACCTTGCCACAGGCACTTCAGCTGCAGCGAGGACTGTCCAACCTCCACTCTTCCCTCTCCCAGGTGTGTCTCCTTGCTCTGCTGAAGGCACAACCCCAACCTCGGGAATTAATCTGCAGAAGCAGAGAGTGCTCCTACCTCTCCACTCCTCATCACAATAATGAAGAGAAGAGGTTACAGATCCCCTCTAGAGCTGCAAAGGAGCCCAGAGGGAGAGTAGAGCCATTGCTCTCAGTGTGAGATTTGTTCAGCCGTGTTATAGAATCTGCTCTACTGTAACTATAGCAGGAACTCTGTGACTCTCTGATGCAGACATCAGGTGGGAATTCACTGAAATCAGCAAACTGTAAAGGAGATTTAGGAATGTGACACCAGTTACTGCTTTCAAAGGACAGCCAGGGTGAGGCCCACTGAAAAATGGTGTGGTCTTTTCCACCAGCTACCACCTAAATTGCCTTCTCTTGAGAAGACTACAAGTATCTTATGATAAATCCTTTTGGGAAACACTACATCTCATTATAAGGCATCACCAGCACCAGTCCTGTACCAATCAAGATTTTCACTGAACTGATTAGAAAACCTTTATTGCCCGGTAGAGCAATCAAGACAAGTACACATCCATTTTAAAAACAAACAAAAACAAACAACCTTTGTAATCTTATGACTGTAAACACTTGTTTAATTGAGTGACTTACATTCCCCCTATGGAGCAAAGCAGCTTTTGCATCAAAGAGTCAGTCATTTAGTCAGAAAGGCAAACATTGGCATGGCCAGGTGAAAGAAGAACCTTTAAAGCACTGTAATATAACTGCACCTCCTGCTCCCTTTCCAACTGGTAGTGCAGCAGAAATGGATTTTAGTCACTGCTCTCTGATATTGCAGTGGGAGCATCCAGTTGCTACGGAGTTCAGGGTAGCGTTACTTCATAAGAAGACTACAGTCATTACCCTAAAGAAGTAAGAGAACTAAAACTGAAGTATCTCCATTTTATTGTCAAATACAATGTTTTAAAAGTCATGTGGATGTAATTGCAGATAAAAGCAGGCTGAGTGGGACAGGGAGCATCTTATCAAGTCATATTTGCATGACTTGGCTTCAGAGCACCCAGAGCGGTCCAGTTCTGCTGTTGTGGCACCAGAGCAGACTTACTGCATGCTCCATTTTTTGTTAAAGGAGGCACTTAAAACCAGTTACCATAGTTTTGTTTTGTTTTAATCATTAATCAAAGGCAAATAAAATGCAACGAAGGAAAGCAAATATGCAACCATGGCACAAATACAAGCAGGTATTTGAAACGCAGGCCAGGTTACCGTGGCTAAATCTGGGAATGGAGGTGGGGAGAGGGAGGAAAGGGGCTTGGAAAGCAAAAATTTGCTTTTTTTTGGAAGAATTGCATTCACAGTAGAGATTCCTGCATTTTCACTTCACATGAGCAAAAAATATTGTCTCTGCAGAAGGTGGCTTGACATGTTACAGTATGGGACCAGGTTGTTTGAGCTGTGAGGTTTTATATGCACTTGTGCTGGAAAAATTCCTGAGACTAACTCCTCAGGTCTCTTTCCATCAGTAGGCACTAATTCTCCTGTATCCCTGCAGCCTGGCTTGCTCAGCAATACACTGCTGCAAATTTGTTTTGTTTGCAAGGAGTATGTCAACACTAGAGGCAAACCTCGCTGGCGATGCTGACAGTGCAGTCCTCCAAAAACCAAAGGATTTGACAAGGAAGGGAGTCCAGGCTCTCTCGCAGTCAGAATCTTACTTTACAAGTGTTTTTGTAGCTGTCAGTCCTGAAAACTGAAAGTGAGATCTAAAAGAAGGATTAGCAAGGGGGAGAGAAAACAGCTTGTTTCATTGATTGTTAGATTTGTAGATTATGGCTATTAGTAAAAATGACAGCACCTCTAGTTGATGGGGTACAGGCTCAAAGACTATTAATGCACTACGAGTAACATGATCTGGGGCTATGAAAAGAGAAAAATCACAGTGTGAGATTTAAATCCTAGTTTCTGCTTTGAAAGCCGCTGTTTCAAGAGGGAGAAGTCCAATACTCCCCATTCACATGCTAATTCCCTTGTTTCAACAAACTGGTATTCTCCTTCACCTCTTCACATTAGCATAAAATGAGAAGCTTGAATCTGCATTTTTCAAAAGACAACCAGATTTCAAAATTTCCAAAATGCAGCTACTCAGCGATGGTTCATACATGCTAAATGCCAGAGTATTGTAAACGCAATACTCATTTGCCTCCTGCATCCAGAATGTAATTTCCATTTTTATTTTAATCGCTAGTGATCCATTGTTCCAAGTTTCTTTAAATAAATGTCCCCCACTGCTGCCCATAGCTTCTGCAGAAACAATTTTGAATATTTTGCAGGCAAAAATAGCAGAAGTGTTGAAATTCATGCCATTCCTCTCCAGAGTAGATGACTGATGAAATGCATATATCCAAGCCAGAAATAAATAGCAAATGAGATTATCCCTATATTGATTTCTCTGCAGTACATTCTGATTAACCAGCAAATCAAAGACTTTTTTTTTTCCATCTGCTCCACCGAGATCACATTCATCATTCTCTGCATGTGTGGCTTCTGGTACATAAGTGCTTCTTTAATTTATCTGATACCTGGAGGCTTTTCTGCTCTGCTATCCAAAAGCCCTGGTCTGCTTCCTGTCTATTATAACTTTCAAAAGGCGGATTCTAATATTCTCTTTGTTCTTCTCAAGAGACTCCACCATGAAAGTCATTGCTCAGATCTTTTACAGCCTGTTTCAAAACCAGCAGTCTTGCTGAAAGCATTCTGGTGGACTTGGTCCTTCTTAAGGTGTTAAGGCAACCCCCAGGGCAACCCGTCTGAGCCTGTGGGATGTTTTTTATCACAAGAAGACTTTTTTCAGAAATCAAAACCAGTGTGTTTTTCTGGTAGACTATCTGCCATATAATCAATGGTTAGTTCAAGGACTCTCTTGCTGGTGTTACAATGAGCTGTCCAGCCTGAACTTCATGATGGTACCAAAATATCTGGAGCCAGTAGTCTAACCTGCCCTAATCATAATTTAAGCCCCCCAATGTTAATAATCACTGACACCAATCTAGATGTCACAGCTAAGAGCAATACCTTTTACCTTTGTTCTGGTGCAGCTAATTTTCAAACACTAAACAGCAGCCCAGATGTGACACAAGGCTTTGCTTTTGTGGTGGCACAGCTGTAACACCATGGCTGAGTTTTGCTTAGAAAGTTGTTGTCTGGATGCAAGAAAGAGTGTAAACCATGTGAAAGTAAGTTCAGAGACAGAAGTGAAATTGTAGAGGCAGTAATGGCCAGCTGGAAAATACTGAGAAAGGGCAAAAGTTGCAACACCCTCAGAAAGAAGGCAGAACTCAGCAGACAGAACCTTGGCCAGGCAAGGGATCCAGGTCCTCTCCAAAGAGGCATGAAAATGAAACCCCCCTGACCAACAGCTGCTTGCCTGCCCAGCAATAGCTGAATTAGCCCATATTTAAGTCTTTATATCAAAGTTAACACTGAGCAATACTTAGCTGCATAGCCTGTTGGCTGTACCTGTGCAATGCATGTGTTAGTTGATAAAAGTAGTTGCTGTGTGGTTTTAATCCTTGTGGTCTTTTGGCACAGTACAAGGTGCTCAAGGGAAAATGACCCACTGGGAGAAGGTTGCAGCTGTGACCCCTAGTCCTGGCTCTCTCCCTCTGCCCCTCCTCATTTCTTCTTGCCACACAGTCACACTTCAAAGCCTGAAGTTACCAGAGACTAAACTAGGACATCAGATTCAGACAGTGCTTCTCTTACCAGAAGAAGGAGGGAATAGGCTCTCACTAGAGGTCACACTGAGCTTGGATTTTATACATCCTGTTTCAAACCAGAATAAGGTGAAAAACAGCAAGGCTGAAAACAGCTACCCTGTATGACTGAATTTGCCTACGTGGCAAATTGAAGCATTCCTTTAAAATACTTCAACACCTTGGCATCATAGGTTATGAGGTACAGCAATGAGGTATGTTACTTTTCTGCATGAAATAGAATCTTTTCTGTGTCTGGAACCATGTCCATCAACACTGCAGAAGAACAAATCCCCAGGACAGTCATGACTGGGACTTCATACAAGGGCAAGTAGAAAGGAGGAAATAAAAATATTGCTAAGTAGGCACCTTCTCACTAATCGATGGCAAAATTCTCTAAAAGCTTTAATTTAAAGGAAACAACATACAGTATATTGAGCTCACTGATGGACAAATTCAAGGACTGCTCCTACACAAAGACTGAGGGAAATTTCACATTAAGCATCAGGAACAGTATTTCCACATACATTTGGCCAGTAGAGTTGCACCATATGGTTATGTTGGTACAGTACAGGGGTTTGCTTTGAGGACTTGGTAGCTCCATATTCACATTTTGGACTAGCTCTAGGCTGGTCCCATGGGCTGGGCCAACCTGATGGTAGCTGAGGAATGTTAGGTGCACTCCTAGAGCTTCCCACAGCAGACATCCCACTGCAGTGCTTGGAGATCAGCCCCCGGGGAAGCCCAAGGCATTAAAAACACGATTAAGGAGATTTGCTTCACACACACTAATCCAATTTGAAATGTTACTGTAGACACATCCAGACTAACAATCTGTAAGAATGCATCCCTGAGGAGTTGTTTGCCTTGTGCCAGGCAGGGAATGGACTTCAATACAAGCTGGAGAACCAGCCCCAGGTCCCAGCACTGTCTCTCTACATGGAGGGCAGGGTTCAAGAGCTGCACATGTACATAAACAGCTTCACATGCCATTCACTGTCTTAAATTGGCAGGGTTGAAAATCAGAGCAAAAGGTGATAGAGGAGTAATTTCATTGAATTTGTGATTATTGCAACGTACAGGTGTACTGTACAGTAAAAGAGAAGGGGTGGCCACCTGGCAGGACTAATACAGGAGGATCCCAGCAAGAGCTGAAACTTCTGCCCATCACCTGGTTTGATTTACATTTTTCCTCTACAGGGATAGTTAGAAGGTAAACAAGTTTTGATTCTCACTGTTTGTGCTATTGGTATTGGTGACAGCAACACTAAATCCTACTGAGTATTTTTGGGACCATCAGTAAAATGATGGAATGGATACAAATATTCTGTAGAAACTTCTCTTTCATATCAGTACCCGGGAGGGGACACACCACCCATTATTTCCCCCCAAATAAATCACAGATCCCCCTAACCCTCCGGCTGTGTGGCCGCTGAGGGAGTGGCAAACAGGACCGTGTAATCACTATTTGCGGACATTCCTCAAAGCAGCTGAAACGGGGCGCGCTCCAAAATTTAAGACGGCAAGACTCACTTATTAACTATAAGCAAAGGCAAAGACACTGCGTGCTAATAATAAATGGTAAGCATACCAACGAAGGCAGGAAACTACAATGAAAGTACAATACACCCAGAACGAGACTGTGCGTCAAAGAATTCCCTGTCTCCCGTGGGAAAGGCTGTCCCGTATCCCGCAGCACCTGCGGAGCGGGGTCGGGAGCGCGGTGAGTTGTTTAAGTGTGCCATCTAGTGACTGAGACCGCCCGTGGGCGAGGCACAGCCCGCAGGGCTTCCTCGCGTCTGCAAGCTCACAACACCTCTGTGTTGCCGCAGTTGCTGCTAATCCGGTTATTAGGGAAGGGAAGAGGGAAAGGGTTCTGCCTCTGGAGGTGGTTTATCCTCAGGCAGAGTCACTGAGCGTTCAATCTGTAACCTGTGAAATAACTGCCTTAATAATAACTGTGGGTGCCAGTCAATTCTTCCTCTGTGAAGAAACGTGGAGATGGGAGGGAGAGAGTGCAAAGGTGTGACACACAGTTATTTTATATTCCTTTTTGTTTATTTGCTGTTGTTGCTCCTTTTTAACCAGAGTGGGAAATTACCTCAAACACAAGTGATTTTGACTTCATGAGCAGGATGAAGTTCCTTCTCAAGGTATAGTATTAAAGCCCCTGGAGAGACGGTAGAATAAAAATAAAATAAATGAGTGTGAACTATATTTCCCATCATAGCCAAAGAGACTGTGTTTGTGCCATCCCAGCGATGCTGTGCTGAAACCTCAGAGGCTGAGGCTGCTGGGGAATTCCAGCTGCAATCCTTGGTGACTGGCACTCCTTCACTGATGCTTCTCTGGCAGTTCCCCTTCCCATGACCTGCTGGCCACTTCTACACAGGCACATTGAAAAGCTAAACATGTTAGCTGCAAAAAAACAATCAAATTGATTTAGCTCTTGCTGGTGTACAGAACCACCAAATACTGGACTAAACAAGCTTTTCTTGGGGACATGCACAATGCAGATTTTACACATCAGGAAAAATTTTTAAAAAAAGAAAAAAAAGAGGCATTTTTCTCATTGAGAACACCATGGGGGATGCTGAACTTATTTCCAACAAGAAATAGTTTCTTTTTCTGATAATTATTTTCACAATTAAAAAAAATTCATACTATCTCCTTGGTTGTGTTCTAGAAAAGTAAGATGGGTATTGATTCTCTAAAAAAAAAAAATATATATGTATATATATATATGTATGTATATATATGTTATTTCAAAGACAGTGTAGAATACAGTCCCAGGTGGTGTTCTACCTGCAATATAGGAAAACCAGAAAGAGACACAAGTGGCAGAGGAAACACCACATTGCACAAACTTGCCATTTTCAAACACTACCAACAGCTGGAAAAGAGAGAAAACCCTGCAAGTGGCTCAGGGATGGGGATAGCTGTTGCACTTTGGCAGGAAGTCAGCCTGCAGCTTCCCAGGAATACAGGACAGACAGGGAGAAGATGGTAGGTCAAATGTTACTAGTTATTTCTCGCTGCAATTTTTTTAGTGTGACACAATTGCAGGTGTTCCTCACCCAGCTTCAGGTGGCAGAAGAATACACTCAGAAGAGAGGAAAATTTAAATGCAATTAATCACATGGTTTTAAAGGAAAACCAAACACTTAGTCACACTTGTCTCACTTCTCCTCAGGGGAGGGTTTCAACAGAGATTGCTTACTCACGTGGAGGGAAAGCAGCAGCAGCAGCAAGTCTTGTCTCAGCTACAACTGTTTACAGAGAGGATTTGCTGTAGTGTCAGGGAAATCTGTTTAGACTGTTGGTGGAAATCCAGCTTGAGGATGGGATAAGGTCAGTAATATTAGCCAAATCCTATTAAACTAATAAAGGATTCAGATCACTTCCTCAAAGAAAACCATTCAAAGGGTGGGTTTAAGTCTAGAAAACTAAGAATGATAAATCCAAATCAAATCCTTTTAATCTCTCTCCATTTATCAGCATTCTTTTCCTTCTTGGAGAGACAGGCTGAAAACTATAATGGGGTGGTGGCACAAAACTAGCATTGTCTCTTCTTTAACATTACAAAAGCAGTTCAAAATCCCATTGCAATCATTACAGGGAAAAAATTTAATTAATTCATTTGCAAGGGATTTGTGAAGGTAGTTTTACTGAAGAAGCTGTAGCTGAGGGCGCCATAGGGCAAAACTGAAGCTCGCCTGAGAAATGGTTTCTTATGCCACCTGGCTGCTGTTGGTTGCTGCCTTGTAATGTGACTATTGGCTGTTCGGGAGTTGGAGGATCTTAATAAAACATGCATCTGCCTGTTCCCTTCCAAGGGATTTTGTCTGCTGGGCTAACACTTAAAAACAAGGAAATATGTATTAAAAGCAAAGAATGGCTTGATAACCCGGATGGTGATTTGGAAATATCAGTGTAAAAATTCTAGTCAAATAATTTTTGTGTTGGATCAGACATAAATAACTCCCCAAAACCTCCACTTGACATGCTTAACTTAGTGTACATGTTACTTCATATGACTTTTTATACCAACTCTACATGTAACTCAGTTAAATCTGCGCAAGTGGTTAAAAATAGAGAAATAATAGGAGGGAATTTTTTGTGTGCATACTGGGAGAATCATCAGTAGTTCATGATTTTTTAATTATTTTTAAAATTATTTTTTCCCCAGTACTACCAGGTAGCAAAATAATTTACATTTGACATCCACAATTTGCAGGTAAGAAACTAACATTTAACTCATTTTTAAGAGACCGCTATTGGCTTCCAGAAGCTGGCTGATTTTCTGACATATAATTACACTGACAGCAACGACTGTTGTAACCTCACAGCTACTTACCTGAGGGCTCTGAGCTGCCTTGGGTCCTCAGCAGGCAGAATCTCACAGGGGGACTTTATCAAACATCCCGTTTCAGTGGTAAGGGCTCTTCTCTCCAGGCAATCTGCAGGCAGGAGACCTTTGGGTCTCCAATAGGAGAATTTCAAAGGGAGGAAGGAGCATGAAAGAAGAAGTTGCCCGGTAGAAAGCAGCTTGTAACCAAAAGGATAGGAGAAGAAGAAAGAAGCTGTTGGTTGAGATTTATCTCCTTAATGTTATTCACTGGCAGGACTTAGTCTGGCAAATTACCTTAGCAGCTTTGACTTTCCTTTCTTATGCAGTGTGGGTTCTCCAGCAACTCCCAAGGCAGCTGGTGCTGCAGGAAAAAATTACCCCTGAGTTGCCAGGTGTGTCTTTTGTAACACAAGAGCTACTCAGTAAGAAGCAGAGGGAAATGGCCAATGTATTTCTTGTGAAATAAGGATTACTTGAGCAGAGCTTGAAATCTGATCTTTTTTTGGAAGGCAAAGATAAGGTACATAAGGAAAATAAATAGCTTCACAAAAATAAGCAACCATCTCCAATTAGAATCATGAATTTTAATGTATTAGCCCCTCTCTCTCTCTCTTGCTCATGCTCTTTTTTCCATATTGCACATGAGCAGCGAGGTCAGATGCTCCACACCAGAGAGGGAAAAGAAGATGCTCTCACAGCTCTAGGGATTTGGCTTAAGAGACATTGTCTGTAACCAGAGCCATCAGTTCAGATGTGAACAATTTCTTCTGAAGCACAGAAACTGCAGCAGGTGATGCCATGAACAAAAGTAGGCAGGTGAACAGAAGCAGAGCAATAGGAAAAGGGACATGAGACTTGCAGCCCAGAAAATGAGTGACAAAAAGCAAAACTGAGCAAGAAAGGGAGTCATCATCAGTTTGAATGGAAAGGCAACCCCTTACCACCTCTGTGTAGCATTTCTGGCAGTGTGAATGCTACTGTATGGGCATGGACACAAATCACAAATGCTTCCTCTGTGAAAGAAGAAGAGCAAGCTCTGTTTACATTCATCCAAAAACTCATTAAAAGGAGAAAGTTCCAAATAATTGTGATACTGGAAGTGTTCAAAACAGGTTACCTAAGTCAGAGATATTAATCCAGTAAGAGAATTCCCGAGTGCTGACTCACATGTACCTGAAACACAATTCCTATCTCAGCGCAAACAGTTGCCATAGATATCTGTGGACATGTGAGACAACAGAGCTGCTCAGAAAGAACAATGTTTCTGTCCTAGGGCTTCACAGGGCAGCCTTTCTGCCTAAAGGATGCTGCTTGACAAAGCTTTGGTAGATCGGATGCCATTTAGAGCTTCCCTACCCTGGTTGGCTTGTTTTTTTGTGGGAGGCTCTGCTTGGAGGTCTTGGGGGGTTTGAAGGCAATGCTGTGACAAGAGGCAAAGAAAAGCCCCACATGGCAGTCGTGGGCAAGCAGAGCTTACACACCACATACCCTCTGTGCCACTGCTCCCGTGGCAGAAGCTGGCCTGCTCACCTGGAGAGGGCTCCTCTCCTTGTGTGTGGCTGTCAAGTCCCACCCTTCTTGTCAATAGCCACACTAATACCCGGGACCAGCGACACCCTGGGGTGGAGGCGGCTACCAGAGATTAAATCTGATCCCCTCCCTCACAAACTCCACGGTGACAGGTCACTAATGCACTGGTTGTACTAGGGCCATGCTCTATGATACAAGGGTAGCATCATTTACCAGAAAAAAAGAATCTGGTTTAGAGCAATTAATGTTCTCCAACAACACACAGAAGGGGCGTTGATCAGGATTATATCAATAGCTGAAACTTGGGTAGAAAATTCGTTTGGGTTTTCCAGATGCATTTGTTTCTACCATGTACACATCTGCTTCCCTGATTAATTGCCCTGTTTGTACATCCTTTCTTTCTAAATATTAGAGGACATTCATATTTCTAGGAATGCCTGAAAGACCAGAACATGGCTCTCCCAGGAACTTGCATTTTAAAGTTTGCACAACTCAGGCTAAAGCCCCCATCAATTTCTGGCCTCTTTTTAGGGATAATAGAAACAAGTAATTCTGGGAAAGTCTACATTGATAGGAAGAAGAAAGAAATGCAGCACTTTCAAAATAATAATAATAAAAAAATACTCATAGCCTTGAAAGATAATGGCTCAGTTTTTCAAAACTAACATTAAAAAGTACAACTCTGCAGAGAATCAATCTAAATAAGTGCTAGAATGCCCTACACAGCAGATACTAATACTGAAAGGATAGTAATAAAGCTCTGGGGAAACCAAGCATGCCACTTTCATGCCAAGGAAATTAGCCCTTCTACCATTAGCCTTTACATAGGTTTTGATGTTATACCATGTGTTAATTATTTCCAAATCACAAGTGCAAACACTCACCCTGATTGGAAAATTAGCAGATTTCAAACTCAGGTAATTTGCCCCTAATGAGGAACTTGTTGAACTGAATTTAACAATTAGCTCACACCCTTTGCTGGCTGGGTATGGCAAGACTACGAGGAGACACAGAAACTTGGAAGTCACCTTTTTCAGTAATTTGCAATAAAGGATTAATATAAATTCAGAAGCTGTTTCCATGCTATTTCTAGTTCTTCGTTTGGTTCTTAAGGCAGCAATTTTCAAAGGGTGATAGAGGAGAAGGTGCTGCCTATACTAAGTAGTTCTCCCTTGTTTTCTAACCTTCACCCTTTAGATCAGTTCCTTTGGGGGCCTTTTGTTACTTACCAAGCCTCTGCAAAATGGATTTCACACCTTAAAAGAGTTAAACTTCTGATTTATTGGTCAACACACACAGAGCGTAGGCAGAGCTAACAAGCTACAGTGCTCGCCACCCCTGATAAGGCACCTGAGGAGCCCTGGCTGGCTGAGCTGCCTTCAAGTCCAGAGGGGAAGGGTTGGATTCTGTGGCCACTTGGAAAAGGCTCATTGTTGATGCAGCTCATCTGCCATTCTTGGGCTACTTGGTTTTGTTTCTGTAGGATTTCACATGCTTTTTGTGTTGTTTTGTCTGGCTGAGAACCCTTGAGCTGCTAATTATCCCTGTGTCAGCACTGTGCCCTTTGCCAGGAATCTTACCTTTCTCCTTAAGGTCTGCAGAACATCTCTCAGCACTTCCTCACAGCTTAGCAGTTCTCCAAGATGCCCGAACCAATTTCAGCTTGTATCAAAACTATTCTTTAGTTCCCAGATGGCATCTGTGATATGATGCCTGAATCTCTAGAGGGCAAACTGACACTTTACAGCTGCTAAATTGCATTAAAGGAAACAAAAGTAGTTTTATCCTACCGAAAGTTTTCTACCTACACTGTGACCCTGTCTGCATCGTGGATGCTGGGCAGACAGGTCTTAAAAAACACAGCCTATTTGTGAAAGGAAGAAACATCCACAAATGAAAAGGATTTTCTCCCTAGAACTGACCAAAATTGTCCAAAACATTGCCATAATTTTTCTGATTTCTCCCACAAAATTGTAAAAGTTATTGAATAAAATTTTCTTCCAATTTTCAATTGTGCTGTCTGCAGTAGGATTTTCTTTTTCTTGTTTGAAGAACAGTGAAGAATATTCTGAGACTTCAAGCTGCCTTAGCAGCATGCCAGCTGCCTATTTGTCAGTAAGTGGCATCAGGTATAGGTGTAACACACTTTTTTTGGATGTAAAAAAATTGAGAAATTGAGAAATGGAGGAAAAAAAGGAAAAGAATACGCTGCAAAAGTAGGTTCTGAGCTCTTTCAGTGTGCTGCTTTGATTGTCTTCATGATGTCAAGCAGCAAAATGTATAAACATAGTTCTCTAGATTTCCCTGCTTCAGTTCCCTTTTGCTAAAACAAAGACGATCATGCTAATTCAGACATCTGTTAGCATCACCTAGTTAAGACTTTTAAGGGGAAACAGTGAAAAAGGCACACAGTGTCTTAGAAACAGTTATCCATTTCATCTGGGAGCTGGGGAGGTGCAAGCAGATTCCTGAGCTGTCCTGTGGGAACACATGAATGGCTGTCAGCCAAAGCAGCACTCAGGCATTTTTCAACAGGGTAATGAAGCCAAGTGCAATGCACTGAGTATGTGGAGTTGTAACAGAGCTATTCTATAGCATTTGCATTAGCTGTGTAGCAAATGCGGTGTAGCCCTCTTCTCTCTTATCCATGAATCTTCTTCTGGGCTTCCCTACTGCTTACACTAAACACACCTATTCCCTAACTTGTCCTATTTACCACTGTTCATACTCTATAGTGTTATCTAACTTCTTCCCCTGCTCCAGCTCTGAGAACCATGGGATCACAACTGTTGTGATTCTTTTTTGTTTTGGTCTCCCTTTGGAAACAGACATTGCACAGAAAGTAGGCTCTAGCTGTCCTGGGTCTGTCCTAGGGCATGAGCCTACACCCTTGTACCTCCTCCCTGAGGAGCACTCAGGTGGGTTTTTTCTCCCTTGAGCAGAGAGAATGAGGCGGGGGCAAGTGTGAGGGTGCAGGAGCAGACAGGATAGTTGGAGGGTGAGGTGTAGGTTTATAAAGGTCTATACCCAGCAAAGCAACCTCTTAACACCTGAAACACTTCCTTTGGGTATTAAGTTAGGAGGCCTTTGCTGCTGAGACATGAGAAACACAAAGGCATGACAAGCTTGCCATGGCAAGGAGGTCTGCTGGGGGAAACTCTGCAAGGTTCCAGCACTGCCCGTGCTGCAGCCAACATGAGCCCACACCATGGTCTGGTTTCAGTTAGTGGAGGGTTTCAGTCAGTGTTGCTTTAAAAATAATAGCTTGAAGGACAGATGGAAAAGAAGAGCACAGAGCAGATTTCTGAACATCACAAGGTGCTAGAGTTCATTCTGCCACCTCATATGTGGGTTGTCCATGTTACATTCCCCTACACGACACTCCAGGAAACTTCATGGTCAGTGTTCACCCTCTTGCCTGCATCTTTAGCACATGGACACCCAAAACATGTGACTCATCTTTTCCCATGTCCTCATGAATTATTTCCAAATGCCTGAAGTCTCTTAACCCTCAATCACACACCTCTGTGTATGCTTATCTTTCTGTTCAATGTTGTTAATCACAAAAGACACTGATAAAGTTACCTTTGCCCTTCCTCCCATGATAATCCCAAGCAAATATGGCATAAAGGTTATGCACTCACCTTAACACTCATTACTTTACAACAGCTGTATAAATGACTTGTGAAATTTATCTTCTATCTTTTGTTAACTGTTTTCAAATTCTTCAATCACAAACATGTAATTGAAGTGAATTTTTTTTCACTACCTGAAAGGGATTGTTATCAGAACTGAGACTGGAGGAATTTCCGGCTTTCAGGTTTTGTTTTTCCATACTCAGACTGACTAACAGCCAGCTTGGAGGTGGTGATTTGCAATGTTTTGATTTCAAGAGTGCCTGAATGAAGGCACTGCAATAAATGCCACCTGCTGCCCCTGCCTGTTGGCATCCAGGCACCTCTCTAAAAGCTCACCTTGATTAGGCAGCATATAGCTCTTGGTCTGAGCCAGAGGATGGCAAGAAAGTCTTTATTAAAAAAATAAAAAAAGAGAGAGAAATTTGTGGCAGTAAGACCCACACATTCTGCTGCATTCACACAATCTGTAACTCAAGAAAGCTCTGAGCCATGTGTTTAAGAAAATGTATGTCTAGTTTTGCTGTGTGTAATTAGGTGATGTTTGGAATGAGATGCCCGTGACTGTACACAGTAAAAAGATTTGCTGCCAGTTCTGAAGTCTGCTTGACAATCACCACAGTACAGTTCATTGCTGAAATATGTCAGATGAGGGTCACAACAAGTATTAAATATCTACCCAAAACCATATCAGCTAGTGATACCTGTGGCTAAATCAGGCCCACACTGATGTTTACAAGATATATTGACCAGCCCAGAGACTTGACAGATACCAGACCAACAGTGGTGAGTGAAGCCTTGCTGTGCCCCAGCACCTGCCTTCTGTGGAACGACACACACACCACTTCTTCACACACTCCATCTGCTTTCAAAGGCATTCTCTGTGCTACGGAACATGGATCTGCTTTTCCATGCAACAAATCCCACCCACCTAGACACGCCTCTTGCAGAACCACCACAGAAAACACAAAGATGCCTTACCAACTCAAAATATTTTATTTTCCAGTTTTGAAGCTGATTGAACTCACAGCCAACCATCCCCAGTGCTGCTATGAAATTCAGTATTGCTCTGCATGTATGTAACTGTGGCCTAAACTACACTGATATAAAGCAACATTAGAATATTCTAATAGCCATGATGTTAAAGTACACTAAGAAGATTTCTCATGTTACAAATATGTTAGCTGATCCCAGTTAATTCTAATGCACACACTCTCAATGCAGAGTGAAAATTTTCACATAGATTATTTTTCAAGGGAAAAGTATGCAGATTCTTTCAAATTAATGCAGTTATTAATTTCCCAGACTCCCTGCTTAGAAGAAAAGGTTAAATATAAAAACTGTTTCAACCACTTCAAAACAAAAATAATTCAAGTTTTCCACTATAATTTGAAATCCTTCAGTTGTTAAAGAAAATATTATTTCTGACCTCAATCAGAAAGAAGAAAACATTTTGTTTAATTCAGCCCCACTTTCCACTCCCAGATGGTTCACTGGTTATTTTCAGAATATTTCATTTCCCACTAATTCCCAAACTGAATACATTTTTTAATGCAATGTAAGCCAAAAATAAAGCCTCACTATCTGTTGGAGTGGGTCCAGAGTAAGGCCACAAAAATGATCAGAGGGCTGGAGCCCCTCACCCTCTGAAGACAGGCTGAGGGAGATGGAACTGCTCCGCCTGGAGAAGAGAAGGCGCTGGGGAGACCTTTTTGTGGCCTTCCAGTACCTAAAGGGAACTACCATAAAGATGAGACAGACTTTTTAGCAGGGCCTGCTGCAATAAAACAAGGGGTAATGGTTTTAAATTACAAGTGGGTAGATTTAAATAGACACAAGAAAGAAATTTTTCATAATGAGAGTAGTAAAACACGGGAATGAGTGATCCAAACAGATAGTTTCCAACCCTGGAAACATTCATGGTCAGGCTGGCTGAAACTCTGAGCAACCTCATCTAGGTGAGGATGTCCCTGCTCCCTGCACGGGGGTTGGGCTAGATGACCTTTAAAGACCCCTTCCAACCCAAAGTATACTATGATTCTATCTGCCTAGCTTTGCTCTGATAAGAAGTTGTATTCGATACAACATTTTCCCAACCCACCTATGGAATCAGCATTCTTGCTACATGGATTGGGTATTTCCCTCTAGGGATCAGACTGCATGAGGATGCACAAGGGCTCATATGCAATGCTGCAACTCCTGTCCCAACAAACAGAATACCCAAATGCATACTGAACACAGCATCATTTTATAAATTATAGTGAGCTAAACCAATGCAATTAGGTTCATCCAAAAACAATGAGATCATTTGCAAAAAGTGAAAAAAAGTTTATGCCAAACATAGCAGTGGTTGTAAATTGGAAAGACCCTCTAACACTTTGAGTTGTACTGGATGCCTGGCAAATTTGGGGTGAAGAAGCTGGGGAGGTAAGAATTTTTTGGAATAGATTCCACAGAATCATGAAATCATTTAGGCTGGAAAAGATCTTTAGGATCATCAAGTCCAACAGTTAATCCAGCATTGCCAAGTCCACCACAAAGCCATGTCCCCAAGGGCCATGTCTACACATCTTTTAAATACCTCCAGGGACAGTGACTCCACTGCTTCCCTGTTCATCCTGTTCCGATGCTTGACAACCCTTTCCATGAAGAAATTTTCCCTAATATCCAATCTAAACATCGCCTGACACAACTTGAGGCCATTTCCTCTCATCCTATATACCTTGTCACTGGGGAGAAGAGGCTGACCCCCACCTCACTACAGCCTCCTGTCAGGTAGTTGTAGAGAGTGATAAGGTCACCCCTGAACCTCCTTTTCTCCAGGCTAAACACCCCCCTCCCTCAGCCACTCCTCAGATTTGTGCTCCAGACCCATCACCAGCTTTGTTTCTGTCTCTGGACTCGCTCCAGCATCTCAGTGTCCTTCAGTGAGGGGCCCAGACCTGGACACAGCACTCAAGGTGTGGCCTCACCAGTGCTCAGTACAGGGCAACAGTCACTGCCCTGGTCCTGCTGGCCATGCTATTGCTGATACAGGCCAGGATGCCACTGGCCTCCCTGGCCACCTGGGCACACTCCTGGCTCATGTTCAGAT
The DNA here is from genome assembly GCA_013400415.1 of Scytalopus superciliaris. Lineage (NCBI taxonomy): Eukaryota > Metazoa > Chordata > Aves > Passeriformes > Rhinocryptidae > Scytalopus > Scytalopus superciliaris. Next base: position 205,087 of record VXBX01008409.1, on the reverse strand, counting down.
GGCTGTCAACCAGCACCCCCAGTATTCTTCTCAGTCACTCTCATCCTCACAACACTGGTAGCTCGAGGATCCTGAGTATCCTCATTCCTGTTTTCCAGGCAGAGAACCAAAGCACCATGTAACATCACAGAGCAGTGGCAGAAGACATCCAAGATTCTAACTCCTACTTTCTTCTTCCAGACCAGTGACAGAGAACCTGCCATCCCTAGGAAGTGCATCTGTCAGTGACATATTTGCAAACAGTAATTGTGTATTTACCAACTTAGGAGCTGAATTGCCAAGGAATGTAAAGGGTCCTGCCCTAAAGAGATCATCATTTGTGTAGGTGGAGAGCCCACACAGGTTTGGGGATTTCAGAACAAACATATGCAACTGTATTTACTGATCAGAAGAACCTATGGTGAACTCATGAGAGATTATCTATTGTAATGGAGAAAGGATGGGAAAATGCTGTGTTGGACATATGACAGCAATCCAGGGTGAAACTAGATTTTAAAAAGTCAAAAAAGATGAACTAGAATGACTCTGGATTAACTCTAAATCATACCCATTCTAACAGCTAAAAAATAAAAATAAAATCACATTGTGAGACAGTTTGGCACCATCGAGTGCTCAGTAACAGCATAAAAGTATATGGTATAAAATCTTACTAAATTACATGGTATGAAAACGCTCACACCATGTGTACATCTGACAGGATTAATTTTCCACTAGTGGTCCTTTCAGTTCTACAGCTCACAGGCATTTATGTCAGAGGTTGTTCTGACATGGACAGTGGCTATTTGCAGTGCAAGAATATACAGATTCCTGAGCTGAGCTTCCAGCTCCTACAGAACAGGAGGGCTTCTAAAACTTTGGCAATTCATGGTCAACAACTGCACCATTCAGGATAATCTTAGGAGTCTGCTTCTTGTCCCCAGCTTCTTCATCCACACACTCCAGAGGATCCAGGTCATGGTATTTTCTCCTGTAGACCACTCTGGAGATTACAGTTATCAGAAACATTTCCATGATGAGGAGCTGCTGGGCTATATCTGCCAAAAGAACAATAAAACAAAAAAACAAAGGATGCAAAGAAGAGTCCCCAAAAGGGAGAGATCATTGTCAGATGCAAAATGAATACCTGTCTTACTACTTTTCACCCGTGCAAAGGGAACAAACTTTACCACCCTGTCCCCATAACAGTGTCTCATACTCAGCAATAACATCAGTCACAGAATTCCAGTATTGCCCATCAATAAGCAAGCAACAAATTATGCATCCAAAACACAAGAGAATTAACAGCAATTATGCATGGTGATTTCTGTTCCTCTCATTTGTGATTCCAGCTCTTCTCATTAACAACTTTTTCTCTGTAACTATCAGCTATAAAACTTCTGGCCTTGGTTTTTAAGTGAAAACTGAGATTCTCCAAAAGCTAATGATCCCAGGAAATTGGTACTTTGAGAAAGCACCAGATGTTGCAACTAGCAACACTGAACTGGCACCTTTACAAGTCAATGAAGAAGATTCTTCCCCAAAAAACTTACATGACCCTCTTGCTGTAGAGGAAAGTGGTGGAGCACACGGAATGACTTTTTGTGTGGCCAACATGTTGATAATAGAAGTCTGCAGGTGGTTCAAAATGACAACAAACTGCACCAGAAAGAGAAAACAAATGCCTCAGCTACCAGAAAAGGGTTTATAGTTCACACAACAATTCTGCTTTCATAACAGAACCTCTTTTTGCCTGGTTCAGCCTTTCTTGCTCTCCTTCTCCTCCCTTCTACCGGCAGGCTGCCTGCCATTCTGCAGAATGCATCTTAAGGTCAGGAGGATACTGCTCTGAACATGAGTACTAAATTAAACCTCAATTTAAAAAATGCTTCTTCTCAGCCCTTCATTGGGAAGGTACAAAGCAAATAATCCAGCTGGGACTTCAACTAATACTGAGCTCTGAATAACAGGTAACAGTGTTTTGAAAACTGCCTGTTAATTTGACCTATGAGCTTATGTTCTCCTTTAATGGAGGAAGGACTCAACAAATGGTTTTTCTGTTGTCTCCTCTTTTCGACACAGCAGGGAGACATCGTAGTCCCCAAGTTTTTTGGGACTGGCTTCTGTCCAGAAGGTATGAAGGACTCTTTGCAGCTTGAATTCAGCAACCATCGCTTGTGCATCATATGAGTGAGGCCATTGCCGCTGTGGAGATATCAAAGTATCTCTGCAGCTGCCTGAGTATAAACGTTCACAGTAGCAGAGTTTGCCACCCTAAGCATGAATTTACCCTAACAGAGCTTTGCAGGTGTGACCATGTTATAAGAGACCCTGGTGCACCAGCCTTTCTGTATGTCCTGTTCAAGAAGGACGCATATCCGAGGATTTTTCAGCACTCTTTTCAGGGTGATGTGGAAGAGGGTGGCCTTGTCCCTGTGTTTTTTCACTCTAACATATCTAGTTCTATTCCTTACTATTTAATGATTCCCAGACAGTATTTTCATTATTATCTAACTCTGAAGTGCAGAATGGACAAGAAAAGAGTGTTAAAACAGAATATTGTGGCATGCTGAAACAGTTCAAACAACAGACACCCTCATAATGCAACACATCCCCTCCTAATTTTTAGAGAAACACACTAGCATTTTAGCATTGCATATTGAGATGCCACATCTACAAAGCTTCCTTCAAGCCCCACAGAAAGTGCTGTTGTGATTTCAGTGGTATAAAGATAAACAGAATTTACGTGGCTTTCACATCTCCAGCACTCCTGAGACTAGAGATAAATTGGCTCAAGAGGAAACTGAACAGCAGCCAAGGAGTGTGCTTCAAAGGGATGCAGTTTTAATCAGGTAAAAATATGCCTTTGCACAGTGTGTTTAATGGGAGAAAATATTACAATTTTTCAACAAAGGACCAAGAACTGGAAACTCAGTGTTGCAGCAGCAAAGAGAAATTCTTACCAGAAATATTAAACTTCTCACCTGATACAGAGCAAACTTTGGCGTAATGTTCTTACAGGTAAGGACAGTCCTAACTTGTCGAAACATGATTCCAACTGCCCACAGAGCAAAAAGGGTGAGGACACCCATGAAGCAGCTAATCCATAGTGCAGGTTCCTTGGGAGATAACTGAGAAGCAAACAAAACATGAGTGCCTTGTGGGACTTTACTTTGCATTTTCCTGTTTCCAGTAGAACCTATGAACTGCCTGATCCAGATGTTCAAATGCTTGCTTCTCTCTCCATGAGGGCTGGTGGCAGCAGCAGCTGCTGGGCTTTGCATGGGGGAAACTGCCCAGAACCAGCTGGAGTGCTGGCTCATGCTCTCACCCATCGGGCACCAACATGGAAATCTGCTCAGCCTGAGAAGGTACCAAGTGGCACAACCCCTCAATCTGACCTCAGTGGCACCTGGCAATGCTCAGCAGCTCATGAGAGCATATCCAGCATGACATCTCAGATGGGTCATTTATTTTACACCATGAAACAACAACAAAAAAGTATTATGTTTAATCCCATTTATGTAAGAGGTACAAAATTATCAGATATTTCTCCACCACCTTGCAGCTTTCATAGGACAAAGCAGAAGTACAGTATTATCTTTTCTACTTTGCACAGATATCTGTGATTTGCAGAAAATTATAGAATTAGGCTTCCTGTTTATTCACACTAGTACATACACCTTTTTAAGGCAGTACCTTACAAAACACAGGGCAGGTACATTTCATAGGGCAACTTGGAGTCCTGCTATGCTAACCACACAAACTGGGAAATGTACTGGAGTATAATCTGATGCCAAGCACACCCTGATGCCCAGTTTCTTTCCCAGAAACTGGGAAAGAAATTTCCTGGGAAGCCAGGAAATTGAGAGTCTGGGGGAAGGCAGAAATTATATGCTTCAGGGTCACAAGAGACTACAGTAAGGACTCACTTGGATGTGCTCTCAGATTTCACAGTTCAGTTGTAGGCTAAGACAATAACATCAACTCTAAAACCTATGGATTTTCTGGGCCAGCTCTGATGAAAATATTTACTTACATTGTTAAGGGCGTAATCACCATTACTCCAAAGCACTATTGATAAAAATATGAGCACAGGTCGAGAGACAGCAAACTGAAAGGTGCCCACCTGCAGCCAAAAAAGGGTTTGCCTAGCCAAAAAATAAAAATAAAAAAAAATCAGATAGGCCAAGACATTATTAGCAACCTTAATAACATTTTTTGTACACTGCCAACTGCAAAACCTTTCCACTCTTGTAGCATGTGGCTGAAATCTGGGGAGGAACAGCTTCAAGATTAGAAAATCTTTCCAAGAATTTCCCAGTGTTTATTTAGTAAAGTCTCTACAAAAATAGTGCTTTTGCTGCTCTGCAGCAAGTCCATACTAACCAAAGCTGGGCAGAGGCTTTCTTTCTCTGCCCCGAAGCTAACCAGGGAGCCAGTAGCAGCATAACCGGTTTGTGAACAATAATGCCATTTGCTCTTGCCTTGCTGCATTACTAGTTCAGGTCTCCGATGAAACTGGGCAATTCAGCCTTCCTGTTCAGACACTTCCTAGTCCTGTGGCAGATCAAGAAGGGGAATCATACAGACCTAGGTGAAAGGACTGGTAGTTTTTCAATGTATCATGAATAGCACCCTGTCAGCATCTGGTTTTTGCTCCTCTGTGGTCTAACAGATGAAAGGGACTGTCTTTCATTTGGCAAACTGCACGAGCCCAGCAGGACAGCTCAGGATTTCCTCACTTCTGTCAGTGTAAACTGAGCCCAGAACACAGCCCATACACAGTAATAACCTGAACGGGCTGCATCAAAGGCCAGCAGGAAAGGGGCAGATGAACTTTCTAACAGAGGTAATGAAAGCTGACTGACCTGAAATCTCCTTCAGTCCTCACAGGACAAGCCACAGCTGCTACAGCTGGCTCACATTTTACTCTGTTGCTGTGTATTATTTCCCAGACTGTCAGTGTTCACTGTAGCTCCTTGAGAGTGCCATGAGAGATGCCTCAGCAGACAGCAATTTAGCTGCCATTTGTATGCCACAGGATATAGCCAGGAACCAGGAATTACTCAGCGAATATAGCTAATAACTAAAGGATTATGAACAGCACAAACCATGTGGAAAGACCTGCAATGGGCCAGCCATGTAGCATGTGCCTTTTAAAAGATTTATTATTTCCAAAGGGCTTTAAAGAATAATAAATATGACAAATAGTGAGGTCATTGCAATGCTGCAGGTTGCTTCCCTTGTCTGTCTTTATTGAGAAACAGATTTCTTCTTCCACATCTCTCCCCATTGCACTGCTTGTTACCTTGCCTTGTCTGTACCTTGTTATTTTTCTGAGGACCGCTCAATAGTATATGTTCTTTTAAAAGAACAAATCCCTCCCTTGGAGTAGCTCCCTGTTTCCCCATTAGATACCAATGAGAGGAACATGAGACTGACTTTTCTCTGGTATAACTTGCTCATATTTAAAAAAAAAAAAAAAGAAAAGCATCTGTAATGGGAAAAGGCTGGAAGTCAGAAGCAGAGAGCAGATGGGTTTCTCAGTACTAGAGACACCAGAGAAGAAGCCATAAAGCCCTCTGCAGATCAAAAAGCCTTGTTTTAAAAAAGACAGCTGTCCAGCAGTAGTAGCCATTACTAAGGTCCTGAAATGAGTCCATATTAGCCAACATCCCTCCCTGCACAAGCTGTTACTGGACTGACCAACAGCAGGCAAGGCATAGTAGAAGATCCTCTCCCAAGCTCCCAGTTACCACAACCTATACAGAGGGTGACAGGCACAGGAATCAAAACAAACAAAGGAACATTTCTTGGTTGGTTTACTACCTCTTGTTCTGGGTACCTCCTCCATGCAAATATTTACTAATATTTTACTCCATTAAAATAAAATTATGGAAACAAGCATATAAATTCTAATACCAAATGAGGAGTTTAAGGAAGAATTATTACAGTAAAAAAGAAGAGTGTTTGAAAATGCATCAGAAACCATTACACTGTGTTTTGTTTGATGCTGTCCTCGAACAGATCATAAAGTCCCCAAGGTCCCTCTGGCACTAAAGTCCATGCCCTCACAGAATAGTCTCTGTCTTACACGTTCAGTCCTTCAGATTTTGCTTATAACAAGAGAAACAGTCTCATGCTCTGCGCCAGTAGCAAAGCCCTGGGAAATACATGAGGCTTCCAGGCTGTGAAGTGGCATGTAAATGACAGGGTGACACGAGCCACAGCAGGAACCCCATCAGGCAAGGTTTATGTTATAGCATAGTGGCTCCTGTAGGTGCATCTCTCTGTCCTTACCCCACTTCTTGAAGATGCTTTAATAGTAAGTTCAGTAGAAGAAAACATTTGCTTTTGCCTCATCAGACAATGCCATTTCATGGAGATCAAAGCTTTACAGAAAATATAACTACTTTTTGTTGTAAAAATTATTTTAATCTGAAGTAATTTTAAAATCATAATCAGAATGAAACATTTAAATTTTATCAAAGTGAGAGAAATTTTCTATCAAAACAGCCTCCATTTGACAATTCTGGTTGTGAAAAATACCCAGTTTGAAGACATTTGTTCCCCTCTGGAATGAAAAGAAACTGAAATCTCAATTATTAGGTTTTCCAGAGTAGAAATTCCTCCTCCCACAGCCCCCCGCACTATAGAAACAAAATTAATTAGTGCTGGTGTACAGCCCCGAAGTGATGATGCTGCTTAAAAGGGACAGCTTGAGACCGACTTTCGGGAAGCAGGAGAGGCCCTTTGCTGTCAGGCTGGCTTTGCCAAACTGGCTGAATTCCCACAGCCGTTTTCGAGCTGGGAAATCTTAAAGGGCAACTCACCTAGTGATGGGCACACGAGGCAGGCAAAGGCAACAGCAGCAGCAGGGCCCGGTGCTGATCGTGAAGCGACCATTTTCAAACCTCTTGAGGAGCACCTTTTGACCTCCGCACTCTTTAATCATCATCATCAGGAACTTGTGGATAACTATGGCAAAAAATCTAGGAGAGGAAGACAATTCCAGCTTGAGTTGTCCAGTGTGTCTCTCGTGTGCCTGCACAGGCCAGTGCTGCCTTCTGTACAGGTTTTTTTATTTTTACAGCTTATGCTTTGCAATCGACAAAAGTTCTGGCACTATGTGTGAGAAACCTTCCACTTCCCTTCAACTTGGAGGGCCAGAACGGCCCTAACCTCTCTGAAAGAGGAATAAACTGAGGCACAGAGCAGCTGTGGAATTTCCCAAAGCCACACTGGTGGCTGGTGGCAGAGTCGGTATTGAAACACAGGCTTTTCTAGCCCAAGTCATTATGGCTCTACTTTTCCATAAGTTATCTAGTCCTGACTGGTCCAAACTTTTGAGAACAAGTCCTCTTCCTCTTCAAACACAGCTTCCAATCAACAAACATGGCTAGGTTCCCAGATACAGCTATCATTGAATGTGTTGGCCCAGTCAGGGTGTGGTTCCTCTGCAGAAAAACTGATCCAAGTACCCACTGCTTCAACCTCACCTCTCCCTCCTTCCTCATTTGCACATTCTCAAGCCTGCCCAGGAACTGATTAATGGAAATCCAACCAAATAAAAGAAGTGCCTGCACCTTCAGCAAGGGAGAAGGGGGAATTCAAACACACTTAAAGTGTCACAGGACCAGATCTTTGCAAGTTTCTGGCAATCTGCACTACCTGCACGAACTGTTGCATACTAACAGTGTTCCCTGCCAGTGTTTTCCCTTCACTTTTACTCTACTCTTTTAGTAAATGCAGTGTGACATGGGGTGAGACAACTCATCAAAGTCTATGATACTGTCTTGCAGTCTGGTCCACAGTCACCTGAAAATGTGGAGTGCTCAAGGCCACATCATCCCCGCACCTGGTTCTGCCCATCAGGGCTGTGCCACTGCATCCACAAATCAGGGACCACATTTCTCCCCTCCTCACTGTGAGTGCCAGAGCTGTCATGCTCGTACAGAAAGTGCTTTTATCAGGAAAACTGTGGACCGTTTTTACATTGATATACTCATTGGAGGTTCACTTGCCACCATTAATAATAGACCTCCATGGCTCATCATTAGTAAAGTACAGGGAATAAGTCATAGGTCAGACTCTGATTCCACATGACAGGCAGAGAGAGGAAAGAAAGCATTACTTCAAAGCCACTGTCAATCTGAAGGATCAATTACATGCGAGTCACAGATCCTTCATGCTGACGTTCCCACACTAGGGGACTGTAGCACTGGGAACTGTTTCAGCATTTTCCACCTCCCGGGAAGGAACTGCCAAGAGATTTCAACTCAAACAAGAAATTACTAAATTGCTAAATTTACAAAATGACTGTGTTACCAAGAGCAGCAGATGTTTAAAGGGAAGAAATTCAGGGTTTGGGGCAACACCTGGAAACAAGCAGAATACTCACATTGCTGCTGTGAAATCTGTAAACATTGTTGAGCGAGGTATCCACATGCCAATGCATGAAGTAGTGGAGATCACCTGCAGAGAAAGGAAGGAGGGTTGTACAAAGGGCAGAGATAAAGCAGGTTCATGTGAATTTTCGGGGAAACCCTATTTTCATTCAATTTTATCTCATTCCCATGCTAACTCACTGGAGCTGCAGCATTAATCCAAATTATAATTGATCTTTTGGAGGAGGGGATTTTCCTGTAGATATAGACTGCTTCCTCTATAAACACCAGAATGGCAATGAGAGTCATCAGAGTCAAGGTTGCAAAGAGAAATCTTCCCGGTAGGTCAAGGCCTGCAGAGAGAGAAGAGAAAACAGACAGTACTGATTTATTCCATAAGCATTTCAAACATTAATGTAAGACACCATCTCTGAGGGGCTTCTTTGCCCTATTCCTACGAAGACTTGCACTCATCCTTAGTTACACAGGCAGACCATTGACTCTACAGAACAATTCAAATACTTAAGTTCATGACTAAATCTTTCCAGGATTTACAGACAGCGTATGGGAAGAATACGCCTTCATGTTCTCAAAGTGTTATGCAATAGTCCCCTTCAGAAAGGTGGAGTTCCAGGACAAATATCCGTAGGTGAATGTAAATATGTAGCAGAATATAAAGAAACACACAATACCTAATATAAATAAATACAGTAAATACATATTCTGGGACCTTTTCCAGGCAGGCTACAAGCAAACAGTATTAGTTCTTTGTTTCCATTGTATGTCAACAGGCATGTTACATGTAACTTCCTTAGGCAGGTAAACTTACTAGAAACTTGGTGGAAATTTATGGCACAAGGAAAAGCCCCTGATATACCTAGCCTGAGATAAAACTTGGTATCTTCACCAAAATATTTTTTAATTCTCCCTTAATGTTGGATATTGATATCAACGTGTGATGAGTTTTATGTCTGCATTGACACTGAGTATGGACATCAACTTTTCCCCACGGCTGTTGGCTGATGTGCATTTTTTTCCCAGGGAAGGTGTTTCCAGAGTCAGAAGAAAGCACTGAAGTGGAGTCATGCTTAATTTAGGGGAAGTTCATGCTCATCTCTGGTATTAACCCCTCCCGAGGCTGCAGCCTATCTGAAGGCAAGGGAGAGCCTCTGCCGCAGGCTCTTTAACCTAACCTGCTTCCCAAACCCCTGGCACTTCCAAACTCGGCTGCAGGCGGAGCAGTGCAGGTCTCATCGGACACCTCCACACCTCCAATCCCAGCGCAGGGAGCCTGAGACCCGGCACAGCTCTGCGGGCCGGCTCNAGGGACAGGGACAGGGACAGGGAAAGGGAAAGGGACACTGGCAGGGGCAGGGGCAGGGACAGGACAGGGACAGGGACAGGGAAAGGGGCACTGACAGGGATAGGGACAAGGGCACAGATAGGGGCAGGGGCACGGGCGGGGACGGGGACAGGGGCCCGGACAGGGCAGGGGCAGATCCGGGGTGCCCGGCGGGCGGAGGGTGGGCCCGGCCGAGGGGCATCCCTGGTCCCCACCGCCCCCACTTACTCCGGAGAAGCTCCGCCGCNCTGCCGCAGGCTCTTTAACCTAACCTGCTTCCCAAACCCCTGGCACTTCCAAACTCGGCTGCAGGCGGAGCAGTGCAGGTCTCATCGGACACCTCCACACCTCCAATCCCAGCGCAGGGAGCCTGAGACCCGGCACAGCTCTGCGGGCCGGCTCGGTGCGCCCGGCGCCCGGCGAGCCCCCTGCCCTCTGACAGCCCACCCGCAGCTCCGGGCTGGGGGCCGGGCTGTGCCCTCGCCTGCCCCTAAACCCGGGGCAGCTCGGCCCTCTGAGCGGGGAGGGCGGCTGCGGCTTCCCTCGGCCCGGGAATCCCCTCGATGGGAGGGGACTGCGGTGGGGCAGGCAGGGACAGGGACAGGGACAGGGGCTCTGGCAGGGACAGGGACAGGGACAGGGACAGGGAAAGGGAAAGGGACACTGGCAGGGGCAGGGGCAGGGACAGGACAGGGACAGGGACAGGGAAAGGGGCACTGACAGGGATAGGGACAAGGGCACAGATAGGGGCAGGGGCACGGGCGGGGACGGGGACAGGGGCCCGGACAGGGCAGGGGCCGCTTCGG
>VXBX01008409.1:153618-194322 GCA_013400415.1 Scytalopus superciliaris | reverse complement strand
GGGGACACGACCCCGCTGCCCCCCGCGCCCCTGCCCGGCCTCGGCGGAGCTGCGTGCGGGATCCAGCCAGCCCGGCCCCATCCTCACAACCCCAGGCTGGCAGGGCACCGGGACGGGGATAGGGCCGGGAGCCGGGACCGCCCTCGCCCCAGCCCCGGCGGAAAGCTGCTCGGTCAGTGGGGCAGACGGCCAGAGGACTTCCCACGGAGCCCTTCACAAAGACTTCCCGATCATCGTCTCAAGGTGAAAAGTTGAAGGAGAGCACAGCGAGGGCAGGAATGCACCGGGGGATTCTCCACTTTGCCACGTTGCCCCTGCTGGAAGGGTGCTTTATACAGCCTGAGCCCTTTCACTCTGTTTCCAGGAAAAGGATGAGTGATGAAATGATGGAGTTCGGTGACCCACTGAGCTGTTCTGGCTGGTTGGACGGAAAGCTGGCTGCAAGCAGCAGCAGAGGAGGGATGGTTACAGCGCCGGGTGACAAAGACCCACTGTAACAGTAAGCACAGAGTGGTGTCCCAGGGGCAGGGGCACAGCCCTAACCATCTGTGCAGTGATGAGAGATTGCCACTCAGGAAAAAGACCTTTGGGGGCACAGTGGATAGTCCTCAGAAGTGACAGCTGAAGAATCAGCATGGAGCAAAACGCAAAGGACTGCAAGAAATTTATGAATAAAGAAGGGGAGACACAAACTGGCTAAAATACATATGGAGGCCTCCCCTCACCATGGTAGTATTCCAGAAAATTGAACCAAAGTGGGAAAGTGGGGAATTTAGGGACCGTGGGACATTTTTAGCTACCATGGGCCCTTGTGGTAAAGGCTGCCATCTAGCATTTTTCACAGGATTCCCAAAGGTTTTACGGGAAGGACAGCCCAGACACTGAAACACTGCCAGCAAGAGCACAGGGATGCAGAAGAGAACTGAACTGCTTACTGTCTAAAACCAGCAGGTACTCAATTGAGAGAAAGATCCCTTCCAGAGTGGTGGGATTTGGGAGCAAGACAGGCAAGGCTACTGACAGCCTGTTCTATTACCATCAGGATGGCTTGGTTGCAGATCAAAGTCATTTATTTCAAGTCCTCCATGGCATTGCTCATTGTTTTCACTGCACTGAAAGCTGAAAAGGAGGGCTTTACAGTTTCACCAGGAGGGATACAACAGTAACTGGCTGTTAGAATGTGGTGTCTGCCCAGTTTTCACGGTGTGCCCAGAGCATCCTCCATTCAGTACATCTGCTGCTGCCCAGCTGCACAGAGATACAGACAAAATTCTTGAAACACCATTCCAGCTTATTTCCTGTTTGAAAGTCTGTGTACTTATCCTTGAGAAACAGTTGTTAGTAGAGGAGGAAAAAACCTTAATAGACCATGCATTTTCTCCCCAGTTTACTTGTTTTTGGTTTGTTTTGTTTTTTTTTTTTTTAATCAAACTACTTGCAATTGATCACATAATCCAAAATGTGACCAAAAGCTCATTAAGATTTCAGAGATGAAAAGATGGCCTAAGGCCTTTGGAGGTTCTTCCTGAGCAGACACAACAGATTCCCATCTGCTGCTGTTTTGGTTGGAAGCTCCTTGTATTCCCTGAAAGCTAAAAATAAAAATCCCTTACCTGTGAATCCCTTCCTTTAATGAAGCAGGTTTGGCAATGGTTTTGTTAAAGAAATTCACATAATAAGTACAAGAGTGACAAAGCTTGTGGCTATTTTACAGTATTTCAAAGAAACCCAGAGTCTACTTTGACTTAAAAATTCCTTGAAGAACCCACACAGTAACAGTTTGGGATTTGATGATCATATCTAAGCCATTCAGTAATACCAGTTTGGAACAAATACTGCAGTGTACACTGGGCATGGCATTAGAGAGTTTCCTGTCTCAAACATATAGAAAATTAACAGCTTGAAGTTTAGTGGTTAAGGATTGATTCTCACCTGCTGTTGTAGAGATCCATCCAAATCTTTTTTTCTACTGGAGTCTCTTGTGCAGAATAGAGTCTAAAAAGAAAACCACAGACCTGCTGTGATTCCTTTCTGTCAGATACAGCATTTGCCATCTTTGGGTCAAACATTGGATCTACTGCCTTGAGAGCTGCCATACATCTGGGGGAAGCATACATTACCTCTTCCTCACGTTCTAGGCTATGTCCTGGCAGCTGTATGTGCCTGACAGTGCTTAAAATTAATAAATCAGACTGAAGAATGTGCCATGATCCCTCAGTTACCACAACTAGAAGTCTGCTGTTCTGTGCACACTTTCTTAGCCTGGACTCTTCAGCAGCACCTTCTCTGTGATGGCCTCTAAGGCAAGTGTTGAGTCTCTACACCAATAGCAAGTCCTTTAACTCCCCAGGAGCATAAGTGTGTTTTGCTCCCAGCTTCACTATCCCAATTTTTAGTTTAACCTTTTAGTTCAATACATTATATTTTCCACAAAAACCCCTCTGTCTCCTCCAGCAAAAAAAGGAATTTATAAATGGATCACCTATCTGTTTAGATGCATCAAGAGATTCTCACAGTTCGTCAGAATAAAACCCCCCTGTGAAGGGAATTCCCCATCTCTGTTGACCAGGGGCTTTCAAGTACTTTGTGGTTCAGCCCCTTCCAGACACTGCAGAGCTCAGATTTCTTTCTTCACAATAAATGTACCCCTTTGCTTCTACTAGTGTGCTCATCCTTTAAAGAGCACTGTGGGTGTTTGTCTTTCTTCCATTTTCATGATGACTTTCATTTTCACCTGCCTCGCTGCAGGGGTACCTGGGTCCTCTCAGCTCTGTGGAGCAGGATGCCTGGTGTGATCATTGCCCCAGGCCGTGCAGTCCATCGTGGTTTCTCCCTGAAGAAGGACCACTAACCTGCAGAAGGTGACACAGCCCCTCTATCCCATGTTGGTGTGCCAAGCCTAGAAAGAGAAATCCCGATGTCAGCCCTGGCTCAGAAACTGAACAGGACAAACTCAAAACTCCATTGCACAGGACACATAGCATAGACTGTTGTATTTTGGTTGTAGGAAGTCTAGCAGACATCAGCACCATCAGTGCAGATGGAGAAGACAGATGGGAAATGCACCCCTTTCATAGAATCATTTAGCTTGGAAAAGACCTTTAAGGTCATTGAGTCCACAAACCTACACTGCAGTCCCGAGGCAAGGTTACCTTACCTGCTGGCAGGCTGCATGAACTGCAAGACACTTTCCTTTAGTCAGTGAAAATGCACATTAATTGGAGAAGGTTCCAGCTGATTCTGCAAGGGCCCCAGCAACTTTGATCTCCAGGGACAGAAACCCACGTGTGGAGCAGCTCGTTTGCCGAGTGTAATGCCACTTTAAAAGCAAGGCAGGCATTCCAATTCAGCCGTAGGAAGTAAAGGATTCAACTTGTGGATCAACATACTCCAGAGGTACCAGAAGGAAAAGTTCCCACGCCTACCTGATTGTCTTCACACATCTGCTGACAGACAGTTCTGGTCATAAACTGCTAATCACACGGATAAATCAGCCAGTTTGTCAGAGACAGGTGATTTGAACTGTTTAACCTCATCTCAATGCATTTGCTTAAGACAATTTGGAGACTAACTGATAAAGAGTAGTAAACTAATCAGCCCAGAAAGAGCTTAACACTCATTAATGGGTAGGGGTAATTATCCTTTTCATTGCCTCTGCTGGATTTGAAATGCTGCTTTTGTCCATGACCTTCGTGGAAAAGGAGGTAAGAGCTCCAACAGAACCTCTGCTGGAGTGTGAACACAGGGAGCACTACAAAAGTGCTTGCAGCCATGACTGTATGAAAAAAGATTTGATCTATTCTGATACAAGAAACTCAATAAGGTCAGCAAAAAACAGTCTTTAGACTTGTGTTCATATTTCAGTACAAATGAAAGCAACTGTTTTTTCGTTCATTTTTCCCTGTAATGGACAGAAAGAAAAAAAAATAACGTAAAGGAACATTCACAGAAAGGAAATTAAAAATGAAAGATGAGTGGGAAAATAATACTAATTGATGATTTAAAATAATACCCTAAAACTAAACTTACTTAATTCCCTCTCAGGAACACAGGTAGTTCCAGTTTCCCTTAGAAGTCGTCTAGATTCCCTCTATGTGCTTGGCCAAGATGAAGCCAAGGCTTTAGTCAAGCAGGAAGTACTAGAGGAAAACTCAGAGGGAAAAAAACTGTGTGAAATTAGAGGGAAGAAAAATCAGCTTTTTGAGCTATTTCCTGGGGGGAAATTATGTTCATTAGAGTTCAGGACAACAAGAAAAATTTGCATTAGGAAAGTAAATCATCAATTTTCAGTGCCATAGGGGACTGTACATACATACATAGGGAACATTTCTCACAAATTTGGATACCCAGACAGCTCAGAAAAGTCAGCTAAAATTATTCAGCTTTCAATGGCATGTACATGTTTAATAATGAAATTAATTCCTGTTTTAATTCACATACAGCATAATATACAGTTGGACTTACATGCAACTACAAATCCATTGACTTTTCACCTACTGCCAGTAGTAAAATATCCATTTCAGGAAAGGTGGCTCATTAATGTAAGAGAAGGATCATCTGTATCACTGTAAAAGAAACTAGTAATGTGATTTGCTTGGTATTCAGATCCTGGCTGCAACTATAAAAATAAAGAAATACACTGACTACAATGAAATAAATTAAGATAACAAAACTAAATTGTAATTTTAGTGCTTATTCAGGTGGACAAATTTCTACATGAAAAAGAGTATCACGTGTGCCAGAAGCTTTGCATCTGTGCTCTTAAGAGGAAAGCTTAGACAAAGACTATTATCAGTAGAGAAGCAATAAAAGAGAAGAGAGAGAGGCTTTCATTAAATCAGAAGCTAACAGGTTTGATTTTATCTTACTTCCAAAGTAGCAAATCAGTTCCTGGCAGTCAGTATAAGGGAGAAATATAAAGAGGAAGAATCAAACTATTGTTTTTGTAATATATTGTTACACTTTCCTCCAGATAGGTAATTATTTGCCTTGTCTTACATTTTTTAAAGTAACTTACAAGCAATTGCATGTGGTAGTAGAAAAACAGAAAGGAAATTCACAGTACTTTATACTAGAACAAAGAGCTGAAAGAACCTTATAAAATTAGGACCCCAAATTGGTGGTAAGGGGGGCAGCCAACAATCAGCATCCTGAGGGAGAATAGAGGCAGGGAGTGCATTTTTCCTACCATTGCTCTGATAAAGTACACATATTTGATTGCAGAGCTTTTCAGCAATGGAAGAAGTTTTTCCCCAAAGGAGTGTTGATGAGCAGTAAGACAAATATGCCTTAAGGACCAAGTAAATGCCACTTTGAGAGCTTCTCGTATCTGTCCAAGGGCACTGATGGGCAAAGACAAATCTCACAGATCTTGAGCATCAAAAGGAATAGATAAGGATTAAGAAGTTCTGTCCTTAGGGTGAATTTCTGTAGATTTTTCCTTTCCAGTACTGATTTATAACCTCCAACTTCTAAAAGAGGGCTGCCAAGAATTTTGAGGTTTTTTTGTCAAAAATGCCAGTTCATCTGTAGGAAGACTTCTGATAAGAGGGCTGATTTTTAAAAGATTTATTGACAGGAAGCTATTTTTTGACTTTGGTTTATGTTGACATTTCCTACAGGAATTGTTCTGCATCTGCTGTTCAAAGCAAATTTTGAAATATGAAACATTTTGAAAATCGTTAAAATGAAAAAGTAATGGACATCAAAATGCAATATTTCAAAATGAAACACACACAAAGTCATTGATTTATTCTTTTGTTTACAGAAGTTTCTGCTTTTCAGCTTAATTCGGGACACCAGATCTTAAGAAAACCTAAGGGTCTCTTTATGGAAGAGGGTGTGCAGAGCCAAAGTGACTGTGCTGGAGATCATGTTTTACAGCAGTTTCCTGGAGGGGAGAGCAGGACTCTTTTCAGAAGTTACTGGCGTTAATCTGACTTGAAGCATCTCAGGCACAGTCCCATTAATGACTCAGCCTGCTTTTTTCACAACAGTCAGGTGCTGGGCAGGACAGATCATGCATTTTTTCCCACAGGTCATAACATGACAGAAACGCTTTCTGCTCTTTCTGTATTGCTTTTACTGGGAAGGGGAAAAAAAAATAAAGGAAAACCAGAACACGCACACACAACAGTAAAACTGTAATATAATAATATTATTGAAATATAGTAATGTAATTTAAAACCCAAAACAGAACACACTCCAAAACTAGAGGTATGGTTTTTTTCTGTAGCAAGCAGACCACCTGCTAGCAAGCAAGGAGAAAAGAGCATGCGTTTTTGAATGCAAAACACTGGCAGTGTGGGTTTTAGTCACCATGGCAGTGAAACTGCCTGTGCCAGTAACCTGGGCATGGGTGAAATCCTGCACTATCTATGCACCAAATCAGTGCTACAGCCTGAAACTGTATTTTCTACCTTTATATAAACACGACTTATGGAATACTGAAGCTCCTAAACTTTTTTTTTTTCCCTGTAAGTAATTAATAGAAATTATATTGCAAAAGTTACAAGTCAGGAAAAGTGATGTTTTCAGTTTGGTGCTGTTTGAAAGCTACCTCACTGCTATAGCTCTTGCTACATGCATGGGAAATACATGGTTTAAAAAACATTGGAAAGCCATAGGCAATGTCTGGGTTTGTAGTGAGCTGTGAAGGTGAAAGAAGAGCACAAACACCCTGCAAATGACATTCAATTATGGATTTTTGTCCTGTAGTTCATACACAAACAGAGCCATACGGAGAGGTGAATAGATCTGCTAGAGATGCAAGAGCATCTGGAGCAGAGTTTGGCTGGAAAGGAAACACAAACCCCTTCGAATGAACATGAGGGACAGGTTTGTGCCTCAAGGTTACACTGTCTGTAGGTGAAAACTGGAAATTGGGCTTCAGACAAATACATACAGTGGACAGGAATAACTGCATGGTCTGAGTTGTTATGAAACAATACACGGGTCACCATACCCCAGAAACCCATGAAACTGTTAACAAGAGACTGCCTGTCTGTCTCTAGACATACCCCTTCCTTTGGGCACACGGTGCCTGTACCTCTGACCTGTGTGTGCTGGCAAATGTGCCCCAGCCATAAAATTGCAAATCCAGGGGCAGCTCTTTTCTTGCTGAATTGTTTGTGGTTCTGTAGAATAGAGGGAAAAAAAAAAAACCCAACCTGAAAGACTAACCTGAAAAAGACCCAGTAGTTTCATTTGTGCACCCTTGGACATTTTTGCAGCATCTGACAGCTTGTTGCAACCCGTGAGGGGTTTCCCTTCCCGAAGTCGGTGTGTTTTGTGTACCTGCACTGCCGCCACCAGGGGTTTCTGCTGACTCTCCCCCAGCTCTGAGACAGGCAGAGGCAGCTCAGGCTGCCAGAGGGAAGCTAAAAGGTCCTTCCCAAGGGGATGGCCATTTTTGTGTTTTCCGGTATATAATAGCTATATACTCACACTGGGCTGATATTGCCTTGATAATGAATAATCTGTACCACTCTGGGGGTTTATGGTACAGTTCTCTTAAATGCTTTTTTTTTTTTTTCTTTTTATCTTCATTTGGACAGAAATCGGGGTCTTGTGAATACAGTGATGGAAATTCACAATAGCCATGGTATTTTGGTTTGGGCAAGAATTTCTTTCATCATGTTATAGAAGTCAAGTAATCTCTCTCTGAGTCTGAGGTTTTTCATCTCTGCAGAACTGCACTTGCCTGCAGGGCAGAACAGTAGAGGGGACCCTCCAGAGATGGATGCAGAAGGACAAGAAACATTAACATGCTTTTTGATCACCCCACAAGTAGACAAGAGAATTCTTCTGATACTTTTCTTATTTGGAGTTGTATCATCCTTCAATAATTCTGTGAAAACTACCCACTAAATTCAAATTATTAGCTTTACTGGGCAGAAATGTTATGATTTATTCCCAAGTATAGGGTTAAAGTCCTTGTTTGCAGGAAGGGACTACATAACTATTAGCTGGCATTTGTATTAGCCAAAAGACTGGTTCAGGTCAGCTTATTCCTTGAGCATAATGAGCCACAAATTATTACAAATATTCACATCCTATCAGCAGTTGTTACATCATCTTAGCAGCTTTCAGGGGGTACAGCTAGAAATTTGTGACAGTCCAAAGAGGAAAATGGAGTCTGGAGTAATATAAAAAGTCATCACCAAATAATTGTAAGAATTAAGTTCACACCACCCTTAAAAAACAAGCAAAGAGCATCACTGTAGTGAGCATATATTTATATTTAGAAGTTTCATTTTCTGTGTGCTTCTGTCAACTCAAATATTTGAATGGAATCTGATAGCCATGATTTAATTTCTGATGCTCCAAACAAATATGCTACAAAAACGTCACCTTCTAATGCAGCTCTGCCTAAGCAGCACTGACACACTTCTGAGAGCCTTAACTCTCGTGATCCATTGATATGGAAGATTATGCTTGAAGCAAGTTTGCAAAGAGTTGTCAGAGATTAAAAGCAATTTGAAGTGGAATAGGTGGAATGAGTATTGTCATCTACTATGTACATATCTCAATTTTATTTGAGTGCAGTTTTCTTCTACTCCTGGCACACATTCATCTCACTTACTTCAAAGTGTTAATTTATCATCCTCTTCCATCTGGATTAAACACACAAGGACATAGGCACACCATAGTCATCCTTGTGAATTAGGGCTCCAGTTTTCAGAAGACTGCAGAGCAGGACTTTCAGCACACCACACCTGGCTTCACTCAGGAGGGGTTTTTTTGCAAAAGCTCAATACCCATTTCATCAGGTGAAACTCAGAGCCTGTCTTTCCATAACGAAGCAAAAGCAGTATCTTCCAGCAGACAGCTGGGAAGGTCCTAACTGTGTCTTTCAAGCTAAGAGAGAAATTCCTGCTCCAAATGTCAGATTTTTGGTACTCCTATGTTTCCAGAAGGTCCATACTGATCTGCTGGAAGACTGGGGCAGAAAAGATGCATTGAGGTGAGTCAGCTTGGGGTAGAGTCCACCTTGTGCATCCCACAGATTGTGTAAGGCCAGGCTGATCTGCCCCAGACAAGGCCTGGCAGCCCATCCTGGTCCAGCTGCCAGCGTGAGCTGTGGCAGTAAAGTGGCACCAAAGTGGCATCAGCTGGACACAGGCAGGCTGTAGCCTGGGAGGAGGATGTTACTCCCATGCAACGCAGCACCCGGTGCTTGTAATTTTATGAACAGCTACCCTGGCACTTTCACATCAAACTTGAGAGGGATAGGGAGGCTGGGGCTGAAGAGAGGGAGAAATCCATGTAGTGTTTCTGGTCAGAACTGGGACCTCAACTGTGCAGGACTTGCTTTGGACTTTCACCCACAGCCAGCAGCTGAGATTTAGTAGAAGACCAGCCATGTCTCTGCAGGCTCCTCCGAAGTCATCACACTGATTTCCACGGCATTGCTGCACGAGTGAGCAGCTGCAGCAGCATATCCCAGATGTCCACTTTGCTTTAGCATCAGCAAAGCCTCTTTTCACACCTGTCTCAGGACTCTATTTTCCCAGACAGACCTGTCAGTGTCAATGCATACACTGTATCAAGGTGGATTTCATCAGCATGTGCAAGGAGGTGGTTGAGGGCCACTAAGAACTGCACTGCTGGCCACTTCTTGTTTCTTGAACTATTTTCAAAGCAGCTGTTACATATTCCTCTTGCATTTCATCATCTTCATCTCAGGACGTGCAATAGATATATTCCAGAGTTCCTAAGGGGACAAAGATCCTTATAAACAGATTGTTTAAAAAATAGGAAAGAGAAAGAGAAACAGATGTTTTGCATGCTAGTGAGACACATTTGCAGGAAGAGATAATTTAATTAGCCTGACTTGAGCAAACTGGGAAAAAACCAGAAAAGCTTTCAGATGTGAAGAACCATCAGAGACAGTACTATGTCAGTGACGTGGCTCACACACTGCAGCCTCAGGCAGCCTTTTAACTGCAGCTCAGCTCAAAAAGCAGAAGCAATTTTAACATACTGCGAGCTAGCCTGTAGAGGGACCTTTCCCACACATCCTTCTCTTGGTTTGACAAATTCATTAAATATTTTTAGATACTTCTTGCATTCCTGATAGCTTCCTTTTCTCTTCCCCTCATAATTTTGTTGTTTTCTCAGAATACATTTTTGGTTTACAAGGCAAATTGCTTGTGTTAATCTGTGAGATGCAGGGTGTGTGGTCTATGTGAGACCCAAGCAAGCTTTTCTACTCCTGCCTGGCAGTTCCCATGGCAGCATCTGTTAGCTCTCCCTTAGTCTAACATCCTTCTGATTTATCTCCACTTGCCTCTTCTATTATCTCCTCTTGCCACCAATTTCCTCTTTTCCAGCATCTGACAAGTTGACTAGCACCTTCATACAGCAACTATCACAGCTCCCCCAGCATCTTTCAGCCTTTGCTGTCAGCCGAATAAAATGGTGTCTGTCCTGTTTCAGAACTGTCATTCCCACATAATAATTTTCAGAGAATAATTTCCCCCGTGCCCTTTGTTTCTTTTTCCTCTGTCTCACAGTTTTACCCAGTCAGTTTACAGTCTCTCCAATATTTACTCCCCAGCAGCTCATGGTGACTTTGTAAGTGGAAGTGAGGAGTTGAATAAGTTCCACCCGAATGTTGAGCTGTGGATTTCGGTGGGAGGAGGTGTTCAAGTTCAATAGAAAATTATTATCTTGTCTGACTGACAGGTAATACTTAGGGGCTGATTTCTGCAGTGCAAACATTTGCATGTCCAGGAAGTAATTTGTATCAACATTTGACAACAATTGCTTGGAATTTATTATGACCAAGAATATTCACGACAGCAAAACTAATTCAGTGAAACGCTTGCAAAAAGCCCCATTGTTACCTCTCTAGAAAGAACAGAAGCTTCATAATACTTGGTATGTAAGTATTAAATTATTTTAATAACTTAAAATATTCTGAGTTGGAAGTGACTTACACGGATCATTGAGTCCAACTCTTAAGTGGAGACTTTGAAGTCTTATTTTCTACAATAATCTCAACTTTAGCTCAGAATAGAAGTCCAATTTTTAAAGATACTTCTATCAGAAAAAAAATACTGAAAATGTGATCTATATCCTAAAAATAAATTTAAAAACACCCCACACCATAAAAAATTAACAGACTACAGTGAAGGGTATATATGTATATTTTTTAATCTCATAATTGTCTGAATGAGGCTTGTTTCAGCTTAGTCCAACAAACTAGAACACTGAAGAAAATTTATTCAAACCAAAAGCATATTTTTAATGATTCTTGGGCTATTTTTGCAATACTTGACAAACCTATTCCCTTTTTAAAGTCAGGTATAATGCCTCTGCTGTTTAAAAACAGACATTAAATGTGATGACTTGTTTATTCCCAGCAGATGTTAATACACTTCAGGAAAAACAGAATGGCCATAACATAAGGGACACTGTCAGGTATTGGAGAAGCTTTAAGGCCGTTAAAATAAAATGCAAATAATTAAAGCTGCTCAGGTATTCTTTAACTTCTTCTTTGAGACACAGACACTGAAGACTGCAGTGATGTTATTCTGTCTGATGTCTAGTAAAAGGCCATGCTTTCAGCCTGCCTCTTTTGTAGGAATAAGGAAAATCAAACAAGCTGAGCAAACACATTATTTGTGATGCTGTGATTTATAATATTCATGCTATGTAATTCAGTTAGGATGTTAAACACTTTTTACATGCAAAATAGTAGCACGGTGTCCCTCTTGCAGCAAAAGGATATAAAAAAAAATAAACAGCCTAATGTGCAGGGTAGAGTTGAGCCCAGATGTGTTTGGTAAAGGAGGACCAGCCAGTGCCCAGTGTGGGAGGAAAGGGCCAGACTAGAGAGAAAGTGATGCTGAGGCAGAGCAGATGGGGAAGGAGTTGTTGGCTGGACAGCCTGGCACAGGCACTGCAGCTGCTGCACAGAAATTGCAAAAAAAAAAGGGGCTTTCTTTGCAGCCAGTTGAGAAACTGGATGTGATTTTTACAGGTGAATGGTAAAAATCCTGTACACAGGAGTGTCTTTTCTCACAGAACAATGAGGTTTATAAATTAATTCAAAGCCACAGATAAAAGGAATGTGAGAAATGCAAGGTGCACCATCCACAGTATGTTTCTGAAAGATAAGCAGTGCAGCTCAAGAAAAAGAACCAGATGGATGCCTGGTAAAGAGATTTGTTCTTACAAACTGTCTGGAGGAAAGAAAGACAGTAAATCAGAGTCCTTTAGGAACATGATAACTATCTTTTCATGTGTATCTGCTGAGAAATTATGACTTTTGCTTATGCAGCACTGCCCATGTTTATTGTGAAGAGGTTTCCAAAGGCTGCTGGACTCCTTTGGCACATCACTCCTTCAAGTGTCCTACAATCACAATGGAAATTGTCACACAGCATGGAAAAAGAAAAAAAAAAAAAAGCCCTGCATCAGGTATTATTCTTCACTAGAAAACTATATTGTAGTTTAAATTACCCAGGTGCTTCTGACCCCTTATTTAAAACGTGTTTGCACTGACACCCTGAGAAAAGAGTTTCGTTATTTAATTGCACTGTCAGTGCCAATGCTTTCAGCTAAAACCATTTGGAGTTAGACCTTTTAATAGAAAGTGACAATTTAAATTGCTGCGATAGCAGCATAAATGGTGCTTAAAGTCATTACTAACTTGGCGCTGCAGTTGGCTCCAGACCAGTTTATTAAAGCAAAAGAAAGGTGCAGAGAGTAGGGGAAGAGGAAATTAAGTGATGAATCATTAATTCCTTTGGTATTCGCTGTAACAACAGCAGCTGTGATGAACGAATTTGCCTGGGTGATGGAGACAATGTATAATCCCCTCCTCACTTTGCCTTAACCAGCATCCCTGGCGAGGGAATCAGTGGCTCAGGTTTGAGCTTGTGTTCCCAGCCAGGAGCATCTTGTGCTGCTGGAGCGTCCTTTGTGGTGACAGAGGAGGAAAGGCCATGCACTCCTGAACATTTGGTCAGTCAGCAGTAAACCCTGTTGTTTCTGTCCCTTGAACTGGGCAGCCCCAAGAGGGAACGGGACTCCTGCAGGTTCCTAATACCGGTTCCACTAACAGGATCACTGATTTAAGAATCACAAGCCTCTTAGCGCTAATGAGCTAAGCACCAGCACATCCGATGAGGTTTTGGATGCAGGAGTTTGTTTCCTCCCTCCTGTGGTGGGGAACAAACCCCCAGCAGCGGGGGAACTGCATGTTTGGCCAGGGCATGCTGGCCCAGAGCTCACCATGGTGCTCAGTGGTTGAGATGGTGTCCCCAGCACTGCCAGGGTGATCTTGCACCCCAGCAAGGATCCTGGGCATCCAAACCATACAAAACCCACCAGGATGACTAAAGGGTGGACACGGAGCCCTCAGCATTGATCCACTTTCTCTACAGGTCCTCTTCTAGTGATCCAGCCTGCTGGGTAATGTAGGCAGAGCCTTTGGGACTAATTGCATGCTACCTGCAATTTGCATTACAGCTCATTGTATGCTCTTGAAAAATTAAAGATAAATCAATAGAAAGGGGGGGAAATGTTATTTTTAGGCACTTGGAGCTCAGCTCTAAGAGGGTCCTCTGTAATCTGGAATCACTTTCAAGTTTCAAAGTCAAGATCAAGTTAGTTTAGTTTTCTTTTAAGTAAGAGCTGAGACATACTGAGCAGACATCCCTTGCCAAATATTTCTGCCTTTCAAGCACTGATGTATTTCACAGATGGGTGTGTGTTCTGGGGGACATCACTTCTCCCACTTGTATTAATTTGAACACAGATGGTAAATCAAGCCCTTCCTCTCCCTGAGAAGCCAGGGATGGTCCTGCAAGTACAGGGGATTTCTCTTTGATGGGAATGGGTCCTCAGCATCAGGAAATGCAATGCAGCTGGTGCTTGACTGCTGGTGCCTCCTTCCCAGGCTCCTTGTCTCCCTCCAGTGAGAAGGAAATTTCTTTTTCCAGTCCTTTCTGACTCCCGGAAGGCGGCTGAGCTTGCACTTGGGTTGCTTTTCATTGTCTGCAGCTCATTTCAGAAGTTCCCAGCTATGAAAAAGAGTTGCTGCTCAGCCATTCCTGCCAGCCCAGGAGCTGTCCCTCCCTCCCCCCCTCCCTCCAGCCAGAGCCAGAGGAGAAGAGGGGGTCAGTTCCATCCCAGGGCTCAGTCCTCAGGAGGGCCCCCGACCCAGCACAAGTTGGGACTCCTGGGAAGGCAGCCAAACCAGGATCCTGTTTTCCAGCCTTGCCAGAGCAGGTACTGGACAGCCGTGTTTTGGGGAAGGTTTTGGTCTGTGTTTGAAGGTAAGAGCTGCCTGGCCTCAGCACTGTGCTCCATCCTGCCAATCCTGCCCTCCTTCCGTGGCTCTCTTTAGGCTTGCCTGGAAATCCTGGCACAGGGCACTTCCAGCACAGGCTCTTTGTCTTGCTGCAGCAGTCAGCTTCTTCCGATGCTTCCCAGGCTCTGTGCCTCCACATGTGAAGTGTCTGAGTTTGTGGTGACAGCCCTGAGCCCTGGGACTGCTCCAGAAGGAGGGACAGGGCTCCCCTTGCTCTGCAGTGACCATGAGATGGCATCACCACCCTGCCTCCTTGGGGTTTTTTTGCCAAGTGTTTGTTGTACTGTAGGCAAGTCTGTTGCATGGCATTGCAGGTCTTTTGTTAGGCTTATTGTGATAATGGTCATTGGGTACTGCTGCAAAGGAGCTCAGTGAGTCTGACAAGTGTTGGCATTGCTCCTACTGCCCACAAAGAATTCCCACTGCCCCTTGCCAGAGGCTTCCTAGCAAAACTACTGCTTATAAAGGCCTAGGAAGTAAGGAAACTAGAGTACTCCCCTAGTAAGGCCATGATAGATAGGCAAAATTATCTCAATGATACTATAATTACAATTAAAAAGAAATAAAGTATATATTAATTTTCTCAGTTTCAAGAGTTTTATTCTTAGCACTCTCTCTGCTTCTGCCACTCATTTGACCAGCTCTAACATTCCAGCTCCTGTACCTGTGAGTGCTTGTTACACATGATTCATCCTTTCAAATGGATGCAATCCTGGCATTCCTCATGCCCGTGCAAGAGAAAAATCAAGTCCCTGTTCTCCCCTTTTTTTTTTGTATGTCACAAAGTGTCCTTTCATCCCTACTTGTTTCAAAGGACTCTGGGCACACCAACAGGAGCAGGTTCCCCCCAGGACCTGTGGGAGCACCTGGCAACCTCAAGAAAATCACAGGTGGCTTTTGGTGCCTGGATGTGACCAACTGAGCTGAGACCAAGTATCCTAAATAGGATGTAGGACAGGGAAGGACTTTCGGACCCTGTCTGCCACTGTACATGTAGTTTGTCCTTTGAGCTTCCAGCAAACCTGATAGACTTTGGTTTTAAAATCTCAAAATGAGCACCTTGTGTGGCTTTCTGTTTTCTAAGGCAGGAACATCTCTGTCATCCCTGTTGGAAATGCTCTCGCCAGGGCTGGTGTTCTCTGGTGACTTGTGGGGCTCGGCTTTGGGGGTTGTGCTGTCACACCAGGGACAGCTCAGTGTACGGCTCTGCACTACCAAGGTGTTGTCTGTACAGTCCTGTAACTATAACATAAGTTGTGTTTGCTGTGTTTAACTCTTCTCCTGTTCCCTTCAGGTACTTCACTTGGTCCTAATAGCAGGAATTCTTTATCCTGATTTTGCCCAGACCCTCAAACTTTTGTCTTTAATGGAATGGTAACATTTTTTCCAGATTTTTGGACTTTCCATGGGATTCTACTAAATGTTGCAGAAGTCTGGGTGGTACATGGCCTCTGAAGCACCTGTGCTTGTAGTTTTTAAAGTGCTCATGTCCTGTAGAAATTAATAGTACCCCTGATTGCCACAGGTCTGGAAAAAAACCATTCCCATCCTTATTTGATACTTGCGCTACTTAAGGAAAAAAAGTATCAGTGCTTGCCTTTTCTGCATCAGCATTTCAAGGAAACCAAATCAACCCACCCTCTCCTCAAACTCCTCAAAAACCAAATGAAAGGTTTTTCGTGTATTGACAACTTTGCTCCTGACTGCTCTGCTGAGTTTCTTACAGGTTCCAGTCAGCCCCTCCTTGGTCAGTTTTCTACCTCTCATAATTGTTAATGTACTAATTTAATGATGTATTATTAATTACTACCTTTAACAAGCCAGGGAACTGCAGTGAGGTGTTGGCCAGCTGCTTCTTTTCCTAATTAGTGACACAGCCTTTTGGCTTGCAGTTGAGGCTGTCAGAGAACTCGGGTTGGCATCCAGGCTTTGGGTGCCTTTGCTACTGTGTCCCAGAGAGGGGAAAATCATCCCTGTGGGCTGCAGGCACATGGGCAAGTGGAGGAACCTTCACAGCAAAGCAGTGAGGCTTCCACAGGTAAGGAAACCCACGGAGAGGGGGACGTGCTGGGGGAGAGTGGGATTTGCTGGTCTTCATAGAGCTGGTAAACTGCTCCTGGCTCTTCCTCACAGCAGCCAGGATTGGGTGTATTTATTCTGCAGTGCCCTGAATGTCTCTGGTACTCAGTGTGCAGTTTCACGGTGAGTGGTTGAGGAACATTAGGTAGATGGAGAAAGTAAGAAAACAAATCAAATCAAAAGCGGATGGCTGGCTACTTGGTGTGACAGCCTGTGACTGTGAGGAGTTGCCCAATGCCAGTCTGGCTGCAGGATGAACCAAGATGAGGAATGAGTCAGCTTTTCCTGAAGGTATCCAGTGAGAGCAAACTAATTGGAGTAAATACCCTGAAGGTATCTGGAACAGCAGACCCGCCACCTCCTCCCTTCTCAGGCAGGTGTAGATAGAGGGCAGCGACACCCAACAGCACCTCTGCCATGGGGTTTGTGCAGGCAACGGGCTGGCACTGGGTCACACACAGTGTTTAAAGTGGGATGGCCCAAACTGGTGACCTATTACCAAAGTAGTTCCCATGTGCCCAGTTTAACTGGGCTGAAGCATTCACAGAGCAGTGGGGGAAACAGCCATAAGCCCTCTCCACCCCTGCTGCTGCCAGTGCCAGCCGTGCCAGGGAGCAGCTTGGGGGGAAGCTGGATAGGGCAGTGAGGATGGGCAGAGACCTGTCCCAGGCATCTGTCCTTGCTGGAGCAGCACCACACTCACCCATCCCAGCAGGAAGGGAAAGGAGCAGGGCTCCTGCTGGGGCTCACACATCAGATGAGGCACCGGGAAACACATTTTATTTATTCAGCTCCAACAACAGCAGAGCCTCTCCTTCCCCTCGAGGTCTGGCGAGGCGTTTTGGGACAGTGCAGCAACACTTAGCGGGCAACCACCTTGCTGAGAAACACGTGAAGGCATTATCAGACGTTTAACAAACATCAATGCTTTAATACAAAAACAGGCATTAAAACGGATTTCAAAGACGTGCCATCCCTTTCGCTGTCGCAGGCTTTAAGGTAAAGGTTTCCACCACAGGAGGGGCCGAACCGCCCGCACCCCAGCACTGCACAGAACGAGCTGAGAGGGAGCAGAGGAGCCAAAGTGCAGGGGAGCTGCGGGCGGCTCTGCCCCTCGGAACAAGGCTCTGGCATCAAACAGACCGAACGTTCATTAAAAGGAAAATATTTTGAATTTTATTTTTTTCACGTTATTATCAAGTACACAATTACAATAATGTCACACATCCCTATATGGTTCTATGTATTTTGTTTTTTTCTTTTGTCTTTTTTACAAAGTGTACAGAGGGAAGGACGTATACAATATTTAACAGGGTATTTTCTACAGAACAATAATTTATATTATGTCCTTGTAAAAATCTGTACCTTTTTTAAACATTAAACTGAAACATCCATTTTATAGCATTTGCTAAGCAAATTATTTAAGAATTAAAACTAGCCTGTAACTAATGTCAGTACATTAACAATAACTATAATTTCATTTTCTCTTTATACAGACAAATACATTTTACAAAATCCACTTGACCAAACCCTTNAAAAAAAAAAAAAAAGAAGTGTGTATGATTCCAGGCTACGTAAGAGAAAGAAAATGCGTAAAATTGTGTTCTTTGTCTTTCAGCTTATTTAAAAAAATAAAGTTCAAAATGGCTAAAATCCTCAGCAATACTACGGGAATTTATGCAGATTTTGTACACTTTCCAGGTTTCCAGTTAGAAAATGCTTGAACTTAAAGGGGGGGAGGGGGAAATAGTCACAGGCGGGTACTTTGCAAGAAGCGAACGGGAAATCTCTGCTGGGTTTGACTGCATCTGGTTTGGCATCAGTAGGCAAGGGACAGCTACGGCCACGCAGGGAATCCACTGGCTTCAGCGGGGATTTCAAGGAAGGCACAAGGCAGCACAGCCAGGTATTACACGCTAAAGGGTCACGGCCCCTTAGTAGCAACATCACAGGAGCACACTGGGCAAGTCTGGGGACACGGGCAAGCAGGCATGGAAAGAAAAGAACATCACACGACACAGACAGTGACACGGCATTCGGCTGCCCTGAACTGCACGCTACAGACAAGGGTTTCAGCTTACAGTGAAACAGGAGGGGCAGGGCTCGGCAACAAAACAGAATACAAAATGCTTAGAGAAGATGCACATCCGAAAGGAAACCTTTGGCCCTCTATCACCCCAAACTTGAAATCATCGCTGAAATTCCTGTTTGATTGCAACTGAAGTTCACCTGCCTAGAAACAAGAATTAACACTGGGCCAGGCTCTGAACGCTTTCCATCAGTGAATTGCTACTTACAAATCTATCCTAATCTGGCAGGCAGTCGGGACCGAATTCTGCAATCCATCGTCAAACAGTGGCTGGGGTGGGAATCTGAGCACGGGGAGTGGGGCCAGGCCCTAAAATCTGGCATGTAATTAAACAGTTTGGGTATTCTGCTCTGTGGTTGTTGTTAAGGTACATGACTTTGTGCTTGGTGCATTTATGCAGCAATTAGCAAATGATATGGCGCTACTTTATAATAGTGTTCAGGTGGCAAAATTGCATGTAATAATTGTAATATTCTCCCAGCTGCTTATAAACAGATTAAAAGAACTGGGTTAATTCTGGATACTGTACTAATTAATAAACAGCAGCTGAACACAGCTACTAATGGCTCAGGAAAAACATTCAATTTAGTAACAGAACAGCTTCTATCTTAAGCTACTTTTCTTATGAAGGATATCTACCTTACAACATCTCTACTGCTTATGAACGCATCTGCTCCGCTCCACTCCCCTCTTAAGCCCTCACTGTAAATATCTGCTTTCCAAAATCCAGGCACCTCTCAGTCTTAAATTTTATTCTAAAACAACTCACAATAAAAATGTGACTTGAACCACAAACTGTTCTTTCAAAGAAATACCAACATACATGAAAGTATAAAGTTTGAGGTACATTTATCGGCACATACAGACAGTTGTGATCTAGTATTAACTTTGCAAATGGAACAAGAGTATTTTACGTTTCCAACATTAAGACAGAAATAAAGTGAAAATAAAAAAACATTTGTAACACACAAAACCTTTCAAAGGCAAAGAAGCACAGAACAATACATGTACTATTTGAGCATACTTTTAAATTTGCCCAAGAAAGACAAAAACTGCCCCAAACCATTTTTTAAATATTTTTCTCTCTGAAACCAGAATTAAAACACAAATAGTTTTCTGCAACAAAGTGAGATTTTTAACTCCTCAAATGGAAAATAGTTAACCTGCCACAAAGTCTGTACAGTTAAAACAAGACAAGCAGGTGGGCCCTAGTGCCTTTACCATCAACATGACAATTCCCCATTTTATACACACCTCTGACAATTTTATTGAAATTTCACCTTTTTAAAATTCATGACAAAACTGCATTAACATGGACACTGTGAGTATCAACGAGGTCAGTAAGATAAATATACCTAAATAAACTATTACGGTTGAAAAACTCAGTAAGAGACAGGGTTTACTTTATTAAATGCAACTTTATTGTTGCCATCTTTTCTTCATTTATTAAACAAACTGAATAGAATTCAGAACACGCTATTGAACAAAAGGTATAAAAGTCAACTAGAAGCAATAATCCTATTTTTATACAGCAACAAATCAAATGCACAGTATTTTTTTTTTTTTGTTGGGTTTTTTTTTTGGGGGGGTGTGATCGCAGGTGATTGGCTTTAAAATAAGCTAACTGCCTGAAGGGCAAATTTCCTTTATAATTCCAGCCACAAGTCTGTGAAAGGGACTTTAAGGCAGCCCAACATCTTTATGATGTCGCATAATGTGCTGGTTCTTCTCTGAAGGCCTTCGGAAACCTTTCTTGCAATACTCACATCGGTGAGGGTAGTCTTTTGTGTGAATGGAAATGACATGCCGTTTGAAGCCTGAGGCGTCTGTAGTGCTATACTCACAGTACTCACACTGATACACTTTCCTGCCACTGTGTGTTTTCATGTGTTTTTTCAGCTCATTTTGCTGCCTAAAGCCCTTTCTACACCTCTTGCACCTGAAAGGAAGATCCTTTGTGTGAACTGAGAGTATGTGGCGACTCAGAATGAAGGGGTCTGCGATCTTAAAGTCACAATGTCTGCATTGGTGCAATTTTTTACCCTTGTGAGCCGCCACGTGTTTTTTCAGTTCCGAAGGCCTGTGAAAGCCTTTATCACACATATCACACTTATGAGGATAGTCTTTTGTGTGGACTGAAATTATGTGTCGTTTCAGATCACTCGAGTTTGAGCTCTTATGGTCACAATGCAAACACTGGTGTGTTTTACTTTCCGGATGCATAAGCGTATGCTGCTGTAGCTCTTTGGTATCTGAAAAAGTCTGGAAACAAATATCGCACTTGAGTGGCGTTTCCTTACTGTGTTTAGTCTTTACGTGGGTTTTCAAGTTGGAGGAGTCGGCAGAGCGGTACTCGCAGTACTGGCACTGGTAGGGCTTCTCACCAGTGTGGATCCGCATGTGCTTCTTCAGCTCCGACGGATGGCGAAACCCTTTGCCACACTCCACGCAAATGTGAGGAAAGTTCTTGCTGTGGACAGCCAAAAGGTGGTGACTCAGCAATCCTTGCTCTGCTGTCTCATAATCGCAGAATTTGCACTTGTGCATTTTATTAACTCCTTTGTCCCTGTGCACCATCTTGTGAGTGAATAAAGTTCCTGCGTGAGAGAAGGTTTTCCCACACTCATCGTATTCAATAAGCTTTTCTGTTTTGTTGGTCAGCTTATGACTCTCCAAGTGGTTATGTAAACTTATTTTTTTATTCGTAGTGTAATCACAGTCTGTGCATCTGTATTTCTTCTTGGTAAGAAGGTGCTCCGGGTGGTTTTTCATGTGCCTTTTCAAGAAACCTCTAGATTTAAATTTCTTTCCACAAATCATGCAGGGGTAGACTGTCAACGGATGACCATCAGGGCCAATGATTATTGCTGAAAATCAACAAAAAACCCTTCATCAATATTATACAACAATATTACACTTCACTAAGTGTCAGACTGCAATGCTAACAACACAGTGAACTGTTGAATGAGACTGGACACACTTTACTGTACAGTAAACAAGCTCCTTACTGGGTTAGGTAGAAGAAACTGAAGGAATTACTCCTTTAACTCATTTTTGTTACCAGGAGAAAGGAAATACTGTTTTTTTGGAGACAACCAAAGCACCACCTAGCTGTTCTTCACCTCAAATAATTCTATTTTAAATAATTTTGACTGAGTTCACACATTAAATACATGCAGAAACCAACAATGGTGCAGAGAACAGTGGCCAACTTGTTAAACTATTACCTAGTAAGCAAAACACATGATTTTGACTCTCCCCAAATTTGCTGATAAAGTTTAATCTGGCAATTTAATCACCTACTGCTGACTATAATTCACATTTCCCCAAACTAACACCTCCTTTTTGTGCCATCAGTCACAGTTACAATCTAAAGAGGTATCAAGCAGGAATCAATGAGAACGTTTCATATAAAGAAACCTACAAGCTTTGGAACTTATCTGCACTCATCCATCAGCCTGATTTGTTTACCCTGAATTTGTCTAGGCATGTCAAAAAAGCTTTCTTTTCCAAAACTATTTTATAAGGAGAGCTGACTAGGTAGTTGGAAACAGAAAAGGCCAACTTTAATTTGCCCACTTTACTGACTCAGTGCTAAATAAAACAGAACTCCTACAGTTAAGTCACAATTTGGAAAGAGACTTTAGTATCATTTAAGCCAAAGCTACTAAAGAAAATAGTTGTGTCCAGCTTTATCAAACCAAATAAATCATTGTGACCGTAACACAGTAACAGCAGAAACCAAGTAATGCCAAAGAGCACTTCTGTCCTTACACGTGCAGACATCATGGCAATTTATTTCACAAGTAAAACAGAAAAGGGTGGAGAAGTTACATTACCTAACATTAATATACAGTGTTCAGACTCCAGTTAACTACTGAGGTGAATATTGAAATGCATAGTTCTATGTATTTTCAATAAAGACAAAAGAGTTTTTAAAAAGCACTATTACAGAACGCTGTTTATCTACCATTACCTTTAAAAAAGTTACATTAAATATTAAAATTGGTGGGGCAAGTTAAGTATAGGGTTTAAACCTTCTGATATGATACTGATTTTTTCCTATGTCAGAGGTGGGTTTCCTTTAAAATGCCTGCCATGATGCAAACCATGTAACTAACATTTTAAAAATAAAATAAAATATACACTCATTTATAATATAAGTGTTGTCAACAAAGTAATTCCCCAAACCACTGTTTTCACATGGCACTGCACATGCTGTCAGGAAAGTGCATCTCTTTACAGCATCGAGAGGAATGGGAGTACAGCCAGCCACCAGATACTCACCTGTCTGATACTGCCTGGACTCAGGTCTCCTCTTCTTCTTTGGTTTTTGCTTGGCCAGCCTCCCAAGTCCAGATGACTCATCTATGTGCAAAAGAGCACTTGCAGTGCCATTCCGACTTTCAATGCCATCATTATTATTACCTACCAAGGTAAGTTAAAAAGTTACCTACCATCTCTACAGATAATTCCAGCACAAACTCCACAATGGTAACAACAGAAATGACAAGCTATTATCTGGACACTTAAACCACCATAATGTACAGCATGAGCTGCAAAATGTCTCAGTATGTAACTGATGAATTATGTTTGCTATTATGAGCCTGGAAGCATTGGCTCTGTGAACCTAATTTTACAGGAATACACAATTTACAGGAATTAATGGTTTTCCACTACGTAAGAGAATTCTCCTTTAAAATGCAGCATTTTTTGCATGTCTTTGTTGCTGATTATACCCAAAATGTTTAACATGAGTAAAGAATAGCATGTCATAATATTTACTGTGCCTGATTTTCTTCTAACTTCTCAGTCCTGAAATACATTTGTGTGTGAGCTCCCATTCACTTCTGGACGTCTGAATTCACCTGACTGAACACCAAGTTTCTGAACTGGAACTGCAATCAAAGAATCCTTCTGAACAGTGGCACACAAAGTACACTACTTACTATTTGTACACCTCATGCTTTAGCACTTACAAACTCTTTCTACTGGGAACAAAGAGCATGGTCAGTGTTGGGTAACAGAAAGAAGGAAACACTCTTTGCCTCACAGAGCTTTGTGTTTAATACACAAATGGTATCACTGTATGTAAAACAAACATGACAATTACAAGTAAATATATCTATATGTTTGAGATGGTATTTATTGGCAATATGTTTAACATTGGTGATTTAAGGGCATAAGTAAATTTTAATAATAAATTTCATAGTTAAATATTTACTTGAGTCAATAAAAGGCAACAGTTCCCAGTGAAAGCAAAGCACATAAATAAGACAGGAAGACTGAAGCAGAAGAAAGTGCAAGATCCTCAACAGCTATTCCTTTTGTAGAGTGCTGAGAATTAATATTCATGATTAATGTAAGGAGACTGAGCCAGGCACAGGCATATACAGGCCTGAAGATTCTCATCTATAGGTTAGCTTAAGTGTTGAGCAGCAACGTGGCACCTTAAGAATGTTGAAAGCAAAAAGCCATTTCACATCTTACATGTAAAAAAATCAAATTTGGACCAGATGCCTGAAGAGTCCTTCTAGATTTAACACAGAACAGGCCCCAAACACCTTCTAATACTGGAATAAAATTGCAAAAACTTGCTGGAATATAAAGCACAGCGAGATGAAGCTTTGCTACAATAAAGCAACATAACACATTTACCATTTTAAGATGCCATTGCTGTCAGCTCTTAAACTCTCTTTAAGTGGTGAAGAGTTCCAAGAAGTGCAAATGGCAAACCTCTGCTGTTTTCCTGCCTTCATGCTTCATTTCTCCCTATCCCAACCATTCCTCACCCTGCATGGTAGGCTGCTTACTACTGACAATGCAACCACTCCACTGTTTCCCACATTATTAAATTCTTTCAATTCCATCACTGTTCTTAATACACTCTGCTCAATTTTGTTCTCCTTCTCCAAAATAACTGAGTGTTCAGGCTACAGCTGTTGGTTCAAATTCACTCAATTTCCTTTTTGATTCCCAGTCAACCTGGCTTCTGATGTTTCCTCTCCAGTGAAACTGTGCTCACCTATGGCCTAAGAAAAGGCTTTGGGTGCACTACCATCCATCTCCTAAAGAACCTTTAACACACATTTTTCCATGAAATCCTACTCTTTCCTTGGAAAAATTCCAAGATTCTAGTGCCCACTGCATTCTCAACACTTTTCTGTAATTGAAATGTCTGCCAGCACCATCACCACAATCCACATCATGCAGACATGTAAGTTTTGTCCTTTCCTCCATGACTTCTTTTACTTTGTTTATAAGGAGAAAGGGGCAATACAGAAACACTTCTAAGATGGAATTCTAGTCTTAAGCTTACAAAAGTTTTGGAAATCAGTCTGTACGCCATTGGTGCTCATCTACCAACAATCAAGGAAAATGGTCTGCATGCTGGAAATACTCTCCAAGGTTGTGCTCTAATTTGTCTTCCTCCAACTTCTTCTTTTTGTTAGCCAATTAATTATTTCCGTTAGTGAAATCACGTATTTATACAATCCTTCTAGAAAGCACTTAAATCAAGCTACAAGTCAGTGTTGCTTTTCACTGTTACACTGAATCTTACATACTCCCATTTGCCCTTTTTTCCCCTGCAAATAAAAACATTCAGCTCTATTCTCAAGCCAGTTCTTGTTATGTCCTAAAACTGTGAGGGACAGATGCAATTTTTCAGCTTGATGCTCCTGTACTTCCCCCTTTCACATCACAAAAACATGAAGGAAAATACCCGTTAAAACAGGAGCAAGAAGCCTGCCTTAGATTCCCTCTGTTTTCAAGGCTCATTATGCCAAGAAACCATTCTTAAATTGAAACTTCAAAAACAAACACAAAACCACAAATACTCTAGACTGCCTTCCAAACACCAATCCCTGACACTTTGCTACAGTGTCACCAGAAGAATTCTTTCAGTATTACCTACCATAAGCTGCTGCCCAAGCTATGGGCATGAAGGTTTTAATTTCGCTGTCATCGATTTGCTGTTCATGGGCTGCTGCCGCATCCTCCTCTCCCACGATCACTTCCATATAAACCTCATCAGCTATTTCTGCAACATCTAAGAGAAAAGGAAGTCAAGGAAAAATTTAATAGGAACACTGCACTGCTGGAAGTGAAAATCCCTGCTCCCAAAGGAAAGCCACCTACTTACTTAAGTCTTCATCTTCATGCTGAGAATCATTTACAGTCATGTAAACCATTTTCTCCCTTGGGATACGAATGCTGCTGTTCTGATCGAGTAATCCGACTGCGTGATCATTCTCTGGCTCGCTCTCCACAATGTCTACTGTGCCCCCTAATTAGGAAGACCAGAGCAAAACATTTTAATTACACTTTGTTCAAAATCTCTGCTAAATCACAAAAAACTCAAAGTTTGTCACACTTTAATATCAGACCTGCAGGTCTTTGCAGGCGACTTGAGAGAAACCACAGTCTCATCATGCAAAATTTCAAATGTCAGGTTGGAGTATTCTAAAACAAGTGTATTTTACCTAAATCGTCTTCTCCAGGGTCTGCTTTGAATATATAGACCTTGATGACTTCTGGACAAATGCCATCCACTTTACAAGAGCCACTTTCTGACTCTGCTTCCATGGTAATTTCAGCAGAACCTTCATGTTCTATCTTACCAGCATCATCCACTACAAAAACAAGTTATTAAAATTACCCAGTCATATGCAGACATATACAAAAGACTTTATTAATTTACTACTCAAATTTGGAAGCAGTTTAAAATTAAAAATTTGTGATTAACAACCTACCCATAAATATTTTTTTCATATTCTTGAAAACAATGACAGTAAACACAAAAATAAATTCAAGCTGTTATCTTCTAGTTAAGGGGGAAGTGCAAGAATGCTGCAGTGATATGACTAGAAGCATGAGCAACACACCAGGCAATGCTAATAAGGAAACTGTGATCTGCAGCAAGATGATGGTAGGAAGAAAGTGCACATCAGTACTTACTCTGCCGTATAATTTCACTTATTCTCAGTTTTAATTGCCTTCTCCTTCACAACTATTAATTAATGCTATTAATATTTCCTTCCAAAAGCATTATCTGTTGCTCAACCCTGTCTCCAAAGCAAGTGGTATTACTGCTGCCTGTCAGACCTGGTTCCCAGCAAAGCTGTGTTGCTGATGCCTCTTCAGTTGTCTGGAAAGGAAACCTGAATGGGAACTACAGGCAGGAAACCATCCACTTTTCTCACCCACTGAACAGCAGAGGGATGGAGCAGCACCAAAGCGCTGCCCTGGCACTGCAATGCTGTTGAACCTGCTCATGGTGCCCGTGCTGACAGGGACTTGGACCTTCTGCTGCAGCCCCACATACCCTCCCACTCTGTCCTCCTGCTTTCAGGAGGGCACTGACATCACACTCCAGCTCGAACTGCCGTGACTTGCCTGGGCCTCCCACACAAATGTGGCTAAAGGCCAGATTTACAATGAACATGGTTCTGATCTCAGACACACTGTACACAGGCACAAGTGCGCGCCACCCCCCCAGCGTACATTACCAAAACTGGGGTTTTAAGAAGAAAATACTAAATATTCGTTCACAAAAATCAACTCCAGCACCTCAAGACTCTTAGAGAATCTCTCCATTTTCAGAACCCCCAGGAAGTCTTCAGCAGTGTTGA
Source organism: Scytalopus superciliaris (assembly GCA_013400415.1). Lineage (NCBI taxonomy): Eukaryota > Metazoa > Chordata > Aves > Passeriformes > Rhinocryptidae > Scytalopus > Scytalopus superciliaris. The sequence goes on along the minus strand of VXBX01008409.1, from coordinate 167,195 downwards.
GATTATTGAAGTATTTTTAATATGACTGCATACTTTCATAATATGACTTTATTCTTCATGAAGTCACTCCTGACAAGGCTCCCTAGGATTCATGTATAACTTCAGTTCACGACAACACAACATACTAAAGGAAGTCTAAGAACTGTCCTATAAATGCTGTAGAATTTCTTAATACCATGCCTAGCACATATCAAATACTTAACAAAGTATGCTTATTTTACTAGTATTCATTAAACTACCCTCGTAAATAAATCACAGCTTTACTATGCAGCAACTGCAACTCTTAGATTTGCTTTAATACATCTTTAAATTAAAAAAAAAGCTCAAAATGTTATTACTATTATTTTCCTGACATGAAGTCAATAAATTAGCCTTTAAATTAGATGAACTAGGACACGTTCTGTCTCATGTATCAAACACAAGTATTTAAGTACAATTTGTCAATCAGGCATCATAGCTTACAAAAAATATGTGTTAAATTAAAAATTATAAAGCACTAACATAAATTAGTCAATCTCTCTCCTCACCGACAGAGCAGCAGATGAAAACATTAAATACTCTAATGCCAAGTTCATGATCAACAGCCATTGTACAGAATGTTTCAAGCACTAAAATGTTTAAAAAATGACTTTGTGTCATGGGACAACGTAACACCTTGTAGCTGAAACCCCAAAGCACTGAAGAAGTAAAAACCTTAAGATGGTCTTTTGAATCACATTAACATTGCAGCTCCACAGTGCACATATTCAGTTATTAACAGCCTTTCATGACTTCTTTGTCATATCCATGAAATACCAGATGCCACTGGAACTCTGACAAAAAGAAACCATACTTTTGTTCCTACGCTACATTTATGTTGCTCTCCTTTAGCCTGGCTGTCTCCAGTGTCAGGCACGTGTACTTGGAAGGCTTTCAGACCAGCGTAGACTGATTTTACACTGCTGAAGCCAAAAGGGAAGTCTGGCACCAAGATCAACTGATGTTGGAACAAACTCACAAGGAAGGATCAGCAATCAGAGAGAAAACAAACCTATGTGCACACCGTGTGAAACAGGCTGGTTCCTTTTAGCCAAACCAGAGTTTTTTGATTTCCACACATATATGGAAGTATCCACTGATAAAACTTCAGAGTCTAGATCTGAAAAATGTGCCCCATTTATGCTTTGAAATAAATTCTTCAAGGTTCAAAGTAATCGCCTAAACAACATGATAAAAAAAAAGTGTTACACAATTTAGAGTTTGTTTATCCCTGATTTTCTTCTATATTCAAACAGTGTTTTAAAAATTTAACAACTGGTTGAAATATTTTTAACAGAGCCATTAAACTAAGGAAATTGATGTGCAGGAGGTATGAGGCCAACTTTTCTCACACAAGCAGAAAAAAATTCACTCTTGACAGGTGGTAATACCTCAAAAAAGTGAAATCTCCAAAGGTGGTAATATCTCAAAAAAGTGAAATCTCCAAAGGACTTGTAAAAGTAGTAATATTTGCAGTATAGTAGCAAACAGGTAACAGGAAGGAAAGTAGGGTGGAAAGAAAGAGGTAGGAAAAAAAGGTAAAAATCAAAGGAAAAGACAAACAAGGTGAAAGAGAATGGGTATCTATTAGAGAAAATAAAATTTCCACGGTATTTTGTCCTATGGATACATAAGCATTTATATATACCGAGTCATTGATGCTCTGGCAGCATTTATGAAATATGATTTCTATTGAACACTTTTCTCATGTTTCTGCATTCTGTAGGTATCTCAGTCTCACAATCAGAGAAAATTATATTCATAAATACGTGACTGATCGAAATGTGAAGTTCGAATTTCTCATCGAAATTCGGAGCCCATCAAGGGATCCCACAAATACCATGCATGGCTGATACTCTCTTGCATCACTCCTCTTTGACATTATTAAAAAAAAAAAAAAAAAAAAAACCCAAAAGAACTTAAAAGTAGCAGTTACACTTCTAAGAGACCACTTCCTTTCAAGTAGAGCAACTGGGCATTACTAAATGAACCAAAAGTCACATGCTAGAATGAAGTTCAGGCTAGTATTATTCCAGTGCTATCATACCTTGTGCCTCCATTTTACCAAATATTATAGGAGCACTAAAAACTTTAAATGTCTGATTTTTACCCCTCTACTAGCTGGTAGCTTTACTTCAGTAAACAAGTTGATTCAGACTAATTTTCAGAGTTAAAAAAAGAAAAATTACTAGACACAACATTATTAAATGTGAACTGCAAGAATGCAGTCTATGGTTAGTTTGCCAACATTCTTCACAAACCTCACTGATTAGAGCAGCCTGCTCTTTGCATACTATGAGTTGCAATAAACAGTAAAATAAGTATGTGCTTCTCCAAAGTTGCAATAATTGCTTCTATAAAAAGATAATGCTAGAATTGTTATTAGCAGCACAAACAGATGAGAAAGGTGCCACACAATGTGAAAGATGTGGCATATTTAAAGCCTGTCTAGTCAGCATTCACATTACAAGGAAATCAACAAAAAGATACCAACAGATAGAAATAAAGAAATAAAGCAAAGAAATAAAAGATACAGGCAATATTAACAGCAGATTCTTTCTTTAATATGTGTTCCATCGCGATGACAGCATTTGCCTTCTAGAAAATACTAAATTTAATTTAAAAAATTATATAATAAACTAAAACACCCAAGGAAAAATTATTCTCTTTACCCTTCTATCAAAAAATGTCCAATGGCATTTTTGGGACAGGAACAAGCTCCCATGCATTAATAATAAAAAATTTATTTAAAATCCCATTGAAGCCAGTCTTCCCATGCAGAAGCATAAATGCTTGGCCAAGACGCTGCATTTGCTTAAATGGTACATCTTTTGTTTAACCATGACACATACACTTTTCCCAAAAGTTGGTTTTAGGTTTTTTTGTATCAAATATTTGGTGGATCAGCAGATACAGCCTTTGTACCATTGCAGTGTTTTACTCCAAGCTAAAAAAATGCAAATACAACTGCCCTTATATTTAATGGATTCCATAACCATTTACATTTATTCTTTCCTACCATTTCTTCTCTATGTGGGATTAATGAAGAAAATAAGACTGTAAAAGATAAAATGCACTTAAGCACAAAGAAACCTTCCATCTTTTTCAAGTACACAAGGCTCATTGCTAAAATCCACACTGAAACAATTCTTACAATCAATCTAAGACAAAGTCTCTCTCCACCACTTTAACAGATCTTTAAAATGTATCAATGGAGCAGTTAGACAAGAATCATCTATTTTGTCAGCATTTATGTTCCCAAATGGTTCTCTTACTTGCTAAAAAATGCATATCATGGGATACTTGCCTGCTTGCAAAATAAACAACCCTATTTAAGCATTCTTTTCTCTCTAAAATAGATTAAAAGCGCTCTGAATTCCCCTTTCTTTAGTTATCTGGGATAGTAACATTTTACTTCTACTTCACTCGACAGCAGACAATTCCTAGTCCATTGAAGAAGTTATTGTTACTGTCCAGTTACTTCTTGAACAGCAAAGCAGGTTTTCTAATCTGTGAGGGAAGCGAAATCTGCTGGATTTTGATGTTAATCCATTGCCCTTACACATGAGCAGCAGTGTATTCTGTGTCTGAAGGTCTCCCCCCAGTTAGTAATCTAGCAGAGGAGTAATTCCTGAGCTCCAAACTGGGATCTAACACTTGTCCTTCTCATCCTGCTCTCCCCCCCACCCCAAGGCAATTCTTACTTCCATCACCTCTCACTGTGACCTCCTGAGCAGCCTGAGCTGCAACAACTGTTGGTGCCATTCCAATGGTCAGACAGAACCACGGAAGCAAATTCTACCTCAGGGAAAGAAAAATGTGATTTCCTGCATCTTTAACAACCTCCAGGGACAAAGAGCAAGGTACTTATTTATGCTAAAAAATCAAATAAAAAGCATTTTGTTTTCTTGACTGCAAGTCAATGGTTCTAAAGAAAACATGAACTTTATAGCTTTGTTCATCAGATCCACTGCTTTCAACTTAAACATCCAACTGTGACAAAAAAAGAGAGGTTACACCTAGACCCATGAAAAGATGCAATCATTCTCTCTCTGAGTTACCCTGGGTTCTGACTCCTGTGGTGAGAAGTGTTAATTCAGACACAACAAACAATCGACATGTCTAACTCAAGCGAAAAAGTAAGGATATGGCTGAATTCACCTAACACAGCTTCTGTATTTGCAAGTATTTAACTTCTTAAAAATGCGGCTTAATCTTTGTGAGGCTGCCCCACTCTTCACTCTCTCCAGACTCCCCTTGTCAAACCTTCGTGCCTCACTAATTTTACTGCAATATGAATATATCAGTGCACAACTTTATACCTTACAGAATACGTTACTGCTAGAGGATGTGTGTGTCTTTGCCAATCTGAATAAAACCAACCAAACAAAAATCTCAATTTCCATTTTATGGCCAGGTGTGAGGCACTCCCTTCCGTGTTTAGTAAATGCAGGATGTTTGTTTGGTTTTCACAAACACTAGTTGATCTCACTGCTACTGTTTCACTTAGAGAGAAACGATTTTCCAAACTACCAAATAATTAGCACCAATGTGAGTCACAGCACAATTTATACTTTCCTGACCCAACTCATGAACTGGCTTGTTATGGAACATGTAAAAGAAAAAAAAAAAAAAAAAGATTCATCAAACCTTCCTGAATCTTTTTCAAGCTACTAATTAGCAGCACTTTGCATTCTTTGTGGAATGAATATCTGATTCTGGTCTGCTCTGAGTGCCCTAAATCTACCGGGGAACAAAAATTAATCTTGAGGGCAAAGACAAAGTATCCAAGAAAAAAAAGGAAGTACATCAAAAGGTAAATGGTGATATAAAGCTGTGCCAAGAAACATTATCTCGGAAATGAAAAAAAGCAAAGGCGTATCAATGCCATAGCTAAATTAAATATAAATGGGAAAAGAAATATTAAAATACTGAGCTTATTGAAACAAAGTCACAGAGAGAAACCCACAGGGACCATACTCTTTCAAAAGGCAAACCAGTCTGAAACAAAGAAAGAAGGTAGAAACACAACATTGAATAAATACAGTCATTTCAAATCAGGTATTTTCAGGATAAAGCTAAGAAAAATATCTTAAGAAAATCTATGCAGACTCAGTTCATTAGGAACAAAAATGGAAATGCTTCAAGAGAGCCACAAGATTGGAAGAAGACAGCAAAGACTTTGCCAGTATCTTCCACTAAATAATACAGACTGAGAAACCTATGAGACAAAGAACACAAAGTGTCATCCCCTGCTTTCCAAGTGTCTATCTAAAAGAAGACAGGCAAAGGCATTCTGACAAACACAGTCTAGCTCCCAGATCTGGGAAGCAGCAACATTTGGCTACTGTAATGGCAGACAAGATTACATTCCAACATCTGCAGCTCAGGGAGGTTTGCCAGAATCAAAGACGAATCCACAGGTTAGGATGAAAAAAATCCAAAACCAGGCTGTGATGTTACTACCCTTTAAAATACTAAGTTCAACTGAAGAGCTGAGACAGGGAACAGATCAGTGATCACATCCACTGCCGATGCAAAAAATTCCAAATAATGTTTTGCATACAACAAAGAGACGATTTGGCAAGATAGCCTTTACTTGATGGAAAAGCACTAGACTCTGCCTTCACAACCAGAAGAACTTGTTATGCAGGCTTTAAACACAGTAGGTGGTAGTAGGGAACTTCCCTTTAAAATGAACTGTAAAACATACTTTAAATTTTAAACACAAATAGAAAGGATGCATGTTTTGTAGCATAACAAGTGTTTTAAATGCTGGCTTATTTAAGGTTCTGAATCTAAACAAAGTGCATTGCAGACTATGTAGAGGCATTTAATAATAAATAAAAGTACGAAACTGCAGAAATACAGGACTGAAAACGGAGAGCACTCCAGCACAACCAAACAATTGCATTCCTGTGTTTCCTGCCAGTCACCACCTGTTGGCAACTAGCACATCTAGAAAGATTTCCCAGCTAGGCTGGGACGATCCCATGCAGCTTCTACCACAACACTCTGTCCTGGTTCAGTCACTGCCAGTGATGAACAGGACACACATCCACCCACCCCTCTCACTTGCATTTACACAGACACCCTTTGCCAAGTGCTCCCATGAGGCCCCGCTCTGCGGAAGGAACCTGCACAGGCAGAGTAGGGACAGGAGCAACAGCACCTTCAAGGGCTACAGTCAGGGATAAGGAACAGGGAAGAATCACCACCAGTCTGGCCTCAATTATCCATAGGTGAATTATCCATTTTGTCGTCTAACAATGCTGCAGGTGTAGAAGCATTTGAGCTGCTTTTCATCTGATCTAAGCTGGGTCCAGCATCAGAAAGTCGTATTTGTACCACACTTGACAAGAGTGCACTTATCAGTTTGGATCAGTACCATTTCAGAGAGCAGCACCCTTCACCTATTTCACCTCAGCATCATCCTGCAGTTTAATTTTACAAGATTTTATGTTATCCATATTTTGCATTATCCCAATTAATTGTTTTCCCAGATAATAGAGAATTAACTGTACCTCATATAAACTCAAAACATGGCTGCACAAGGTTACTCAAGGAACTCAAGAGATGATAAATTAAGAAATGCAGTGATCCTAGGTAAGGAGAAGCAACATTAAAATCCGTAAGTACAGAATATTAAATTAAAACAAGTTATTATACATTTCAAAAACGTGTCCAAAAGAAGGAAAAAAAGGGGAAAAAAAGAAAAACAAAAGAAAAAAGGTGACTGAAGCAGAGCACAAAGTACACCTCATCAATGGAGTCATTTAATGCTAGACAAAACTGAAGTGCTTGAAATGGCAATTAAACAAACCAGGCTAACAAGGCTCTTCTATTCCTACAATAAGTAAGTGTTCAGCAGTGACACTCTGATGTTTCTAGGTGCTGCACTGACTAATCACTATAATAAGTAACATACTTAGAGTAAGCTCTACTTCACACAAATGGATATCCTCAGTAGAAAAAGGATTGATGATATGCTCTTGTTTTTCTCCACCCTCTATTTAAGTCTTTTGAAGTAAGATTCAAATGGATTGTGCCACTGTTCCTAAGGGAGATTAAGATATTCACAGTTGCTGTTGAGCTATGAGCAGCAATAGCTACTCTTTTTGTTAGCTGCATACCTCTGTCCTTTGCTTAATCAAGAGTAGAAAACACATCCTAACAGCAAAGAAAACCACATTGTTGTCTGTATCTAACAACAAATGGGGTGCAAGGAGTGGGGACATAGCAAAAAACCAACATAAGGATAACAAATTGTCATCTGGACTTCCAAAAATCAGGGGTTTAAGTCTTTCTTTTCCATTAAATATTTTGTTTACTTAATGTCTTCAAAATCATCTTAGTAACATTCATTTTCAAACATTGTCATATTACATATCTTCCAGTTCTCACTAAGTATGTGGCATTTAGTTTACTGGAATTCTTACTCTTTTGTTCATATGCTATACATTGCTAGAGAGAGAATTTATAATCAGACATGCATTTGGCATTATTTCTCTCCATTAGCTTCACCAACAAATCTTTTATGTCCTAAAAATCCCCCCATCTGAGTACATTTGTGAGATCTGCATTTCCATAACAGGTACAGAAAATCTGGTTTGGGAACAGTCTTAAGCCCTCCCTCAGCTATTCCAAGCACCATCCAGGCCCGTATCATAAAAACTTTGATGGCTTTATCCAAACACTTACAGGAAATCATCAGGTAATCATCACAGTTGCCCTTCTCATCTTGATGTTCCACAGGGATTCCATTGGCATCGATCACTGCCTCTGATGCACAATCTGCCACCAAGACTTCCTCAGAAACAACATCTGTTCCCAGAGTATCAGTGACAATATCTGCTTCTTCAGCGTTATCGTGAACTACATGTTCTACATGGCCAACTTCAGGAACATGCATTGACTCGCTTGTCAGTACATGTTCTGGTATAGACATTGTTTCTGCTGTTATGTCAGAAGCTAAAACATCATCTGGGACAGTGCAATGAGCCAAAGAAACCTCCTCGGCTACGTCTGTGTCCAGCACTTGTTCAGGAATAATGACAGTTTCGGATACATCTGGCTCCTCCATGATATCTGGGCACTGCACATCCTCGATAACAACATCCTCAATGACATCCTGGATTACTACAGAGTCTGGATCATCGGGAACAAAATTATGCACGGTTATATCTGAGTCGACTACATCTGAAACAAATACTGTTTCCTGTACTTCCACAACAATCTGATCTCCATCCATATGTGCTGCATCAGCTCCTGAAAAATATAATTAAAACAGCAGTTAAATTGTAAAACTGTCTCAGATGAGGTGGTTAATAATTGAAATTACTTCTGTTTCACTTCAGCTTTTATATTACACTGCAATCTAGTAATACAGGCATGATAGCATGTGAGCAATTAAGATAGGCAGATACACGGGATAAGACAAGTAAAAAGTACATGCTAACATAACCAAGACTAACATGGTTTTCTCTCCTGGAAGAGACTTACAATTTTTAGACTCTCCCCCAATACCCAAACAACTATTACTTGACTGAAAGAACAGTAGCTCTTTCATATTGCTCTGAGTAATAAAAACAACCATACAAAAGCATTGATGCAGCACAGCACTTTTAAGCAAAGACAAGATAAACAACAGTCAGTTGCATCTAATATGAACACTCTTATCTACGTATTATCTCCTGACAGACCTGTTGGATCAAAAAATGCATTTGGCTCATGTGGCTGCAATTCAAGCCCATCTTCATCCATGGCCTTTAACTCTCATCAGTCACAGTGTCTGTAGAAGGTAAAGAAAAAAGGTTACTTAATGTGCATTAGGCAAAGAAAGTTGCCTCTGCCTCTGTGCCAAAATGATGAAAATTTGGGTGCATGGAAGTTAACACACAGCATCCCACAACTTTCAGACAAACCAGATTTCACTCAGGGTCCCTCTGTTTGGGAATCCAGCAATACTATTCTTGAACACCAAACACCCAGGGTCTGAACAAGAGGAGCGTGAGGTCCAACACTCTGTGTCCATTTCTCAAAGCCCCACAGCTTCACAAACACAGAAGTAGCTCATAAAGGAATGTAAAAATAGTATTTCCTTCTCGTCTTACAAAGAAAAAAGAAATTAAGACAAAGCCTAGACAAGTTCATGCTCAATCCCTTATTGGATGGTGGGAAATACAGCATTGGCAAATCAATAAGGTAAGTTAAACACAGAGAGCTAATAATCTGCAGATTGGTTCTGATGTCCCCAGGTTCACACTTGGGCAGTTGGGAGGCATTCACCTGAATGTCATTCAGGAATTGAAATCATCACTGTAAACTGCTTCCAGAGCATAACATAGTATGTTTTCAAACCCAGATCTGTGAATATTTTGAAAACTCTTGCCTCAAGACTAAGTACCTACTTGTAGTTGCATTCAAAAGTATCACCAACTCTCAAAAATTTCTAAATGTCATGTTCTACCGAATTTTTTGAACAGAATGTGAACGTTTCTTCAATGCACAATAACTTATGATTTCAATCTTCTTAACAAAAGAAACAAACCAGACCACAAAGTTAAAATACTAAAAATGTGAAACTGCACTCTAAATTTTGCTGCTTACATATGTGCATTATAATTAGGATCAGGCAAACCTAGTTAGGTAAAATGTGATCTAACATAAACTTGTCCTACTCCCTTGCACTGAGTCCAACTAGTCTTCAAAGTGTAGAACCAGCAAGAGCCAACAAAACGTTACTGGGTCTTTCTGCACAAGTGGAAGATGTGATTTCCCTTCCTCAAAACATTTTTCACAGTGGCAGGCAGGAATTCTCCCATATCTGTGATACTTTCACCAAAGACAGAGAAAACATTAAGCTTCTACACAAGGTTTCCGTAAGAACCATAACCTGCAAGTTACATCAACTAACATTTACATTCACTGTTTACAGGGAAACTGCCCTATAAAAGAAAAAATTAACTAGTCCAAAACAGAAACCTAAAACCATAATCTACAGCAAGTATTTTCTAAACTTCCCCATTTCTTAGCAGCTTTTATCAGCTCTTCACCTCTGGAACTCTCCTTTGGGGCACTGTACAGACTTGGGTGCAGCTACATGGGCCCTGTCCCTTACACAAGCTGAGAAAAGTAGCCAGACATTGAACTGGAGGAAAAGCAGTGGCAGATTAATGATTTTCCAAGAGGTCCTGTATTTGTGTGATGCTCAGCTGGAAGGCCTCTGTATTTTAAAGACAGCTGTGCTAACAAATCATTGTAGTATCCAGCTGGACATAAATCACCTCCCAGTTATTTCAACCATCAAGCATTTCTGTCAGAAGCACCCACTGTTAACAGGAACAGTTCTTCACAAAGACACATTTTTTTCATGATCAAGAGCAAAAGAAAAGTGCTTCTCAGTCTTAGATGCAAGAAATAGCTGGACTGGTGGCAATCAACCTCTGCCATGCCACAGAACCAAGAAGAGAATAGCAAGGTTCCATACAGTCATTTAAGCAGGAATTATACCCAAATTGATTTCCATCTACTCAGCCAGTCTAGTACAAATGTTCTTCCTTTTCATCTTGTAATATTTTCCATCCCATCTTCACTGTTTAGTTTCTTCTTTCCTGTTGTGTCTTCTCCAACTTCTCATGGGCCTGCATTATGTTCATTACTGCTCATCTGCTCATTTCATCCCTCCACCTTCTAACTAAAGCACATTCCCGTCATTCACACAAACCTTTGCTACTCATCAATTTGTAGCCAAGACTGTATCAGCAATTCAGAGATTTTTTTGTAGGAGGCAGAGGGGACTAAGGGTTGGCCAAAATAAACTGCCTCTCTCCTCATGCAACAGACACGTAAGAAAATGGAACTCTGTCCAGCTCTCTGGGAAAAGTCAAGACACCCTTTGTGCCTGTGCTTTTTAGGACTGTATTATCACACACTTCAGCCTCAGATCAGCTGCAACACAACCGGCCTGAAGAGTCAGTTCACCACTGGCTACTGGAAGAACTGGCATTCGTTTTCTCTGCTTCCTGCTTTCACCACCCACCTGACCATCACTCCACCACAAATTCCTACTTCTTATGATTCATGCACATACTTTCTCTGTTCTATCCTCTCCCCAGATTCCTCACTGTCTCTGTAGGAAAGGCCCTTCTTCATTGTCCTTCTGTCTATCCTCTTCACCGAGGAGACACAGAGGCTTTCACCACGACTTTCCAGCCTCCCAAACATGCCCAGTGACACCATCTCTTCCCTGCTACTCTCACTGCTGCTGCAGTTTCACCAGCAGTGACAGCCCAGCAGACCCTCCACCTGCACACTGAGTAAATGTGGGGCCTTCTTCTGTGCCAGCCAGGTATTCTCACCTACACTGGCACAACATGCTCAAAACAAAGGCTCAGCCTCCACACAAACACAGGGTGCTTCCTGGGCACACGGGCTTTCAAGTCTGAATCTGACAGAAGCCACAGACATTTGCGTTGGTGCTTGTTTCAAAGAAGAAAAACTTTCAATGCTTTCACTCAGTGAATCTCTCACTAAATAATGTTTCTCATAACGTGCTTTTGCACACAGACCCAGACAACAAATTATAGTACACAAATTCTTACCCCTGTGCAGGACAATAAAGACTTTAAAAGTGCTCCACAAGGGCACGGGTCCCACATTCACAGCCATTTGCTGTGGGAAGTGGACCAGAAGGAGATGCAGGCACTAAAACAAGAATTAACTGAACTATCTAAAATAATAAAGGTGCCCAAATCAAAAGCTGCATCAAGTAATTTGTCCATAGCTGAGGTTAAAAAAAAAAAATACAAAAAAATTTCCTGAAATCACTTCAGGGTTTGAGCATTCTAACCAGGAGATGAGAAAATACTGTTTCCTCCTGGTTGCTCTTCTTGTGACCAGAGGGCGAGCACAGGGGCACAAGATGCACCACACAAAGGAAGGAATACCACACGTGGTACCAACGACATCTCTGTGACACGAGAAATACCACGGCTGCTTCCTGCAAGCACCACAGCAAAGAACATCCTCAAATTCTCTGGAAAGCACCCTAAGCTCTGTGGTACCATAAAGCTAAGATGCAATTCCAGCAGTTCATTTTCCTGCAAGATTTCAAGACAGATGGAAACTCCTCTGAGTTCTTCCACGACATTCTATCTGACACCTCAAGAGAAGTTTCTGGCCTCAGAGCCAAAAGAATCAATTTTTCAGTTTGGTTTAGGAACCCAAACTCTCAAAGTAAATCAGGTTCCCAGCCATGCCCCTAACACTTAGTCCTTCTTAACTACATGGCTCTTTCTTCACATCTCAGTAATTCTGGAAATGCTCTTCTACCACTATGGCAAAACAAGCCAAGGCATCAAGAATCAGGTCTTATACTTCTGAAAAGAACTAAACATCTGTATCCTTTACTTGGCTTGGGTCCATGCCAGCTTCACACTGATCAAGAATTAATACAACTCTGAAATATAATTAATTCTGTCCATAAAGTTAGTTTCTGCAAATTGATTTTTACCTATTTACTCAGAGACTTGGCTGGTTTTGGCTTTATGGAAGTTAAGGCAACATTTTCAAGTGGAAGGACAAATGGAAAATTACCTACTAATGGAAGAAATGGTATTGATATATTAGCAATAAAATAACCTCCCAAAATAAAAATGATCATGAGAACAATCAATCAAGAGAAGCAATGCAGACAGTGCACTCACTGGTCCTGCCACACTACAGATTCCTGACTCAACAGACCTAGCAAGATACTGGAGATGAAATAAAAAGAAACAGACGAGCTGTCAGCTTTTAAAGATGGAACAACTTTAAAAATAGAGTTCCTTAGAAGAAAGAGCTTTAATATTCCACAGAAACTGTCAGTTTGTCTGCTCTCACTGAAAAATAAAAGGAAAATGAGAAAAAAAGAGAAAAAGAGGAAACTTCAGAAAAGCCATGCTTATAAAAAAGAAGTGTGCAAGACAGCCCTTTGCCTTCTCTTTATTTGCAATAAGGCCAGGAACCGGGCATCCACCAAAACCCTGACCTTCCTTGCCAGAGGAACACCAAGGCATAAACAGCAGGATTCCCCACGTGCGAGTGCTGGCCCCTACCCACGCCGGGATGACTCGGTGCACAGCCAGCAGCGCTCCCGGCGTGCCTCGCTCCATCCCATTACAAACTGCGGCACGCCTGGCATGTCCCAAGTGGGTCAGGCCCCGGCACAGCTCCGGGGGCAGCTCCGGGGCCGCGGCTCTCCTCAGGTGACCCACTGCCCGCCAGGGCACACACACAGACACAGACACACACAGAGACACACACACACACACACACAGACACACACGAGCAAAAGCAAAAGGTCAATAAAAAATTACGCCCCTACAGCGCCTGGTTCCTGTCTTGAAGCCACCCCCTTTCCCCACCCCTTTATTATTATTATTATTAGGTGTATAAATGGAAGAATAAAAACGATGTTACAGATGTGACAGTGTGGTCATTCAGCTGTTTTATTTCCCGGTGCGCCTGCCTCAGTTTTGGGCAGGAGTTATCAGTGCTGTTTTCACTGCAATTCCGAT
>VXBX01008409.1:125171-135762 GCA_013400415.1 Scytalopus superciliaris | reverse complement strand
TTTTTTTTTTTTCTTTTGCCTTGGTTTGTGGGTTTATTTTAAATGGAAACATCTCTTCCATAATTTGTCATCTTGCCCTGAGACAGCAAGCACTAAATTCCTGTCTACGTTTTCCTGTTAACTGAAAAATAAACATGCATCCATGGATATTTAAAACTTGGTTCCTTTTTCATACAGTAGAAATTTTTTGTAAAAATGGCTGTGCTTTCTTATACTACAAGGGCTGTGCAGAGCCAACAAATCTAAATAACCTTATGTTCTTATTCATGGAGTCTTATGAAACATGTAACAGGTACAGTATGTGTAATCATTTAAAACAGAGTCTGGCACTATGATTTAAATGAATCATCAACCAATTCTGTTCATAACTTTCAGCCTCCAGATGCTTCTGTGCAGTCAGACATTTTATATTTGTAATTTGAATGGGTCAATCCAATGGATAATTTATTTCTCTGCTCAATAGTACATAAAATGCCTGAACCTTAGAACATCCCTCCTGCATTCCCCTGCTGCTACTTCCAGGTTGCACTAGAAATCACATACAGCTCCATGGGTAGAAGAGCACTGATTGAGGTGTGTATAAAGACAGGCTTTGGCTCAGCACTATTAGGATGTCCAGCCCCCTCTGCCAAGATTCCCTGCTGAGAGCTCAATTCACAGCATGGCAGTTTTGGCAACAAACCACGACCCTGAGGAGTTTCCTTGTCTGTTAACTGATAGGTACCCACCCAATCACAACGTTTGGTTAAAAAAAGAGGCCAGCAACGAAATGAAGCATTCCACGATAATCGTGTCAATCTGTTAGAAGAATCCAGAGGAACTTTTAAAGCAGACATACACTTACCTATTCCAGAACAAAACCAGATCTATATATACTTTTTGTTAGCAATACAGCAACCAGGTACTCTACCAGTGCAGCACCAACTCACCGCCAGTGTTTCTCAACTCTTCGACTCAGGGCAATTTTTTCTCCCACTTCAGTGCATACAGGGTTAGTCAGCACAATCTTCCCCAGGTCAGCCTTTACTGCACTGACTCTCCCTCCAGTGGATAAGGATCCTATGTTTACCATTAAAACTTCATTCTTCGATAGTTTTTGCACCTGAAGACATACATACAAAATTCTGAAACAGAAGCCTTAGTACTAAAAAAAAATACCACAGACCATATCAAGCATTTTCTACTATCTTCTTCCAAAAAAAAAAAAAATATAGCCGAGAAATATTGTAAATATACACAAACCCCCAACAGTGCCAGTGGCTAAAGTTTATATGCAAAAGGACAAATATGTAAAGATGTTGTACATATAGTCCTGCAGGTTCCTGGTATGATGTACTTTCTTGGGATTTTTCTAAATTTTCTATAAAACATACCAATCATTGCACATACTGTATTAAAAGCACAGTCACAGACATTGCTACAAACTGTGGGCACACCATTCCTTTAATCTTTATATTCTTACTTCCCTTATGCCTACATACAAAAAAAAATTATCAAAAATTATTAATTTCATGGGATAAGAGAACAGTGAAGCCCTTTACTTTCTGTTGCATGAAGCAGTTTATGGATTTAAGCACTAACAGGGCAAACTATAATCTTTTAGTTGGTTTGTGTAAAATGGATCATGTAACACAAGTCTGTGCTGTGCCTCAAGATCAGTTTCTTTTCAACCACAGTATTTAAAAAATACTGAGCTTTAAAAGGTTCTTTAGAGAGAATATCTACAAAAAGCATGTAAGTAGGAAGTAGATCAGTATGTCTGTAAAACTAGTTATTGCACAGATGAATAAGGTGATAGCAAGGGAAAACAACTAGTAGTACATTTAGAAGAACACTTAACTTGACACTTAAATACTTTATGCTACCTTGAATGATACGAATTTCTACTCCTCTGAAGAGCATTCTTGTATTAAAGTACATTAGTTTAGTGACAAGCTTGTATCAAAAGGGAGACAAAACTGCTATGTAAGACAAAAGAAATGTATTCATCAATAAAACTTAGCAGAAGAAGCAAAATGAGGAAAAACAGAAGAAGGGGCACAGACCTTTGCAGCTTTCTTGTCTCCTTCAGTGCGCACCCCCAATAGTCGTCTCAGCAAGAAATAGGAGATTTCTAGCTCTGTAAATATTTCTGGCAGTGCCCCAACTGCACCAAGAACTTGGCCTACCATTCGGTCAGCTCGGCACAGAGTTGGATCAATCTTAGTGCCAACACCTACAGTGCAACAAGGAAAGTCACAAGGAGTAACTGAAAGGTAGATGTTGCTTTTATGTACTAAAATATTTTAAGGAGATCTAAAAACAACAAACTGAAAATGTACTGGGAACTCCCTATTACCTGGACAGTCAACAAGACTGTGAGCTCTGTCTAAACAGATGAAGAAGTATTCTACTATTAAAGCTGGTACAATTAACAGTGAAAGTTGATCTGCATTGGCCAGTGATATTCAAGAAAATTATTTATTTTTTTAAATATCCAATTTTCACACCAGCCCTGTCTCTCTCTACATATATTAATTATTTTAAATTGCTCACAGGACCTTTGTTCACTACACTGAAATTTGCTGTCAAATGAAATGAAGTCTTTTCAATAAGCATGAAGAAATAAATCTTTTCCTAAGAGAATATTCTTACCTATAAGACCCCCTGGAGCAGCATATTGTAGATCATTGTGTTCAGCAAAGAGTGACACAATTTTGGAAAAGATTGGCTTGCACATGAGTTTCCCTTCGCTGTCCTTGGACACGATACCAGGCCGCACCTCAATCTCCTGGCCCACCTAATTAGAGAAGTGACAAAGGGATTAACTGGTTGTTTCACAGAACACAAAGCTAACCAGACCCAGATAAAAACTACACATCCCAAGATCCATTTTTATACAAGTCCTTGGTTCTGGGCTACTGTAGAACTTGGAGGATCTCTGTTGCACTACGAACTGCAAATTGAACAATACTTACAGCCAACGTAACAACTGATTTTCTTTCCAATACAATTTGTAAAACTGCTTT
The DNA here is from genome assembly GCA_013400415.1 of Scytalopus superciliaris. Lineage (NCBI taxonomy): Eukaryota > Metazoa > Chordata > Aves > Passeriformes > Rhinocryptidae > Scytalopus > Scytalopus superciliaris. The sequence goes on along the minus strand of VXBX01008409.1, from coordinate 132,754 downwards.
GGAAAAGGATCTTTATCAGCAATAATTCTAGTTTCATTTTTAAACATTGTATTTGATTTAGAGATATTTCAGCCCCAAGAAAAATTAATTCAATCGGTGTAACTGATCAGCATCAATACACTGCAAAACAAAGAAAATATAAGCTGTACAAATATTCAAAGATGCAGTTTTCCCTCCAGCCTAGCAAAGCAACTTTTAGAAGTTTCCATCTATTGATGGAAAATAAGCAAAATAATAAAAAAAATTAAAATATACAGAATACTTAAATGGGGAAGTGAGACCTGTGAGAACCCACACACACTCCTGAGGTACTTGTAAAGTTCTTTGGCTCTCCTTTTCCCCACAATAATTCAGCAAGTGAAAGTGGAAGGACAGGAAAAAAATAGCTCCTTCAATTTTTGTAAGTGATTAAATAAGCATCATTATTAGCAAAAGGTAAGACTACCATAGCACAAATATATTTAAAAAAATAAAACCAGTGCTTCTTGTTCTGATATTTTAAAACTGGAAAGTTGAAATGAGGTACAGCCAGAAAGCTGTAAGTGCCATCTGACTGTATCTGACGAGTATTTAGAAAACAAATTCATTATATGGATTCATTTTGTACTAAGGATGGAAAAGCCCTACTTACTATGGTAATTAAAAATCTCCAGTCAAGAAAGAGAAAAGGTTACCTTTAAGACACCCTTTAGAATACTGCCACCAGCTACTCCTCCCTTAAGGTCATCAACTTCACAGCCAGGCTTGTTGACATCAAAAGATCTAATTACTGCAAAAAATAGATTTATTTTTAATTTCAGATTTTAAAACAGTGCGTTTCTTCAGAAACTTTGACTGCTTCTCTATTCTTACGAAAGTATACATATATTTAAAGATACTATAAAACCTTACTGATGAACATTTTATTCCCAATTTTTAGATACACGTTGATTTTGTTCTCAAAACCATTTAAGCTACTAATATACATAAATGTGTTTCTGCATAGCAGACAGTAACTTAAAGACCAGTATCTAAAAGAGAAAGTAATGATCAACTATATTCAAAAGCCCCTTCAATATTCACAATGTCAACTGTGAACTGACACACTCAGTAAATGGTTGGACACAGGAGCCCAGACCTGAGCACTTACATACCAATAAGCCTTGGTTCAGATGTGAAGTCTCGCAAAGGGACTGGGATTTTCTTCACTATATACTCGCAAACTACCTCAATGTTGTATTTCAACTGTGCTGAGATTGGGATTATTGGAGCCCCTTCTGCAACTGTACCTAAAACAAAATCAACATCAAACTTTAATATATGTATTTGCAGCAACATGTCCAAGTGATTTGTGATTGTTAAAAATACCAGTGAATTCCACAGCGTGTTTTATGTGTATTTCCCAAAGCAGTATCAGAGCATTTATCCTTCCCTTCAATGTTTTAGCTTAAACCAGCCACAGCTGGGGCATTCTGAACACTCTGAGATAATCTTCCACTCTAGGGGAAAATTCACTTCCTACACTGTGATCAGAAACATTCTTAAGATTTCCTCAGAGAGATTGGGTATCTCAGTATTTGACACATCAGGACTGTTACAGTCAGATTTCATTCTGACAAACTAAATTACCTATCAGTTTAATGATCTATGTTTTCCAAGTTTTGCAATGCAAGTACATATTTTAGAAAAATCTTAATTTTATGAAAGAATGCATTTAGTTATCCAGGTTTGTTAAATGTTATTAATCTTAAATATTTCTGTGTTTCTTGTGAAAACTCCAGTTCCCAAACTCTGAATTTACATATCAAACCACTTTGACAGAGCTGTTATGAACAGCTTTTTCAAGGAAACAATTACGAATTACAAAAAGAAAAAGACCCATTGGCTACTTCTGGTCATGACAATCTCTCTCTGCAGCTTGTCACATACCCCAGCTAATGCAGACAAACAGGGAAAGCAGTGGAAGCTCCTGGGAAAGATGAAACCCAAAGGACTCAAGTTCAGGAGAACTTTACAGACTGAGTAGGATAACACTGCCCAAACTGGATTCAGAGAGACAGATGAAAGGCCAATCTTTTGTGATTCGATACAAAAAATGTATATACATTTATACCTACAAGGTGTCCCTAAAAAGTACTGCTTCCTTCTCTCCTGCACTGCAGTAAAATCACAATAAAATCTCTACCAAAGAAACAACCCAGGAAGAAAACACAAATGCAGTGAGAGCTGCAAGATAAGAGCCATTGCTATCATTTTACAAGAGCTCCGACCACTATTTTACTTAAACAGTCTGAAATGGGTAAGAAGCACAACTCTGATGGTCCAGTTCTCAGGTTAACAGACTATGTACACCAGCATTGTCTAAGAGAAGCTTCCCTATAAACACAGAAAACCACTGTGTCCGTGTCTCAAAACTGAATTTCCACCACACTGATTTCTGCTCTTGAAAACTTACCTTGTACAAATGCAAGGATCTGCTCATACTGTTCTTTAGCCTGGCTCTCCTTCACCAAATCAATCTTATTCTGTAGGATCAAAATGTGCTTCAGTTTCATGATTTCTATAGCAGCTAGATGTTCTGAGGTCTGAGGTTGAGGGCATGACTCGTTACCAGCTGAAAGAAGAAAAGCAACTGCGATATAAAAACTGTAAAGACAGACAAAACTCCCACAGTTAGGACATCTACTTTCCACTGCACCTTTATAAAAACAAATAAACAAAAAAAGAGACAGTTGTCTTTTCAATAAGCTACATGTGAAGCAACCAAGTCAATAAGCACATATTTTCCCCCATAACTGCTGGCTGTAGCACCCACATGATGATGGGAAGTTGCCAGAGTGATTCCCTCATTCTACTTGCTCCCAGTAGAAACAGCCTTCTAAAATTTCTAAAGATATTAGTAGGTAACTTGTGTCTACTTGACTTACTCCACCCTTTAGCTCTTCAGACATCTCAGTACTGACTGTAGCATAATGGACAATTGACCTTTCAACAAATATCTTACAATTTCTTTTTATCAGCAAAGCCATAAAAATGCCAAGACCCCCAAACTCTGTAACACAGTAATTAGATCAAATATGTGAACAGGGTTGCCATCAGTATGGTTTGCATTTTAGCTAAGAAGACAGCTTTGGCCTGATGTGCCATTATGGTGGTTAATCTCACCTGAAGTCTGGTCTATCACACTTTCTAGAGTGAAAGAGACAGAAGAAATGACAACTCATCATCCAGCTCAGCCTATTTAAACTACAACATCTGAAGCTGTTTTTATCTTTTGTTGACATGCCCTATCTAGGTAAGAGAATTGCTATTTATCACTACAGAGCATTAAAATGTTTTACAGATATAAAAAATCAGAACAAAAATGGTCTGAATCAAATTAAATCTCCTGTACCTTGATTTTGCCTGTATTCATCTGGGCTTACTGCTTGCACTGTTGTTTGTGGACTCTCCTGAATGGCAAAGACTACATATATATTTAAAGGAAACTGAACCTTCAGAGAAACTCAAAATGTACTTGCAGATAATCTATCTTCATAAAATTATATAAATTTTACACTACTATGCTATACAAGGTTTCATCTTACCTAACTAATCTTCTTTTGATGGGGCCAGCTACCAGACTAGTGAGAATCTCCAGCAATGTTCAAAACATCCCAGCTTGTTAGACTACACTGTCCTTGCAGCATCACTTTATTTTCTTTAACACATCTCAAGAGCACTCACTTGTTTTAGTTGCACATCCCACTAGATTTTAAAGCCCACATAAAGCTACTTGGTTATACTAAAAAACAGAGCTCTGCTTTTGTGTAGCAATCGTACCTATCAACAGTAAAGCTGCGTCCATTACTGCTGCACCGTTCAACATTGTAGCCATCAAAATGTCATGGCCAGGACAATCCACAAAAGAGACATGCCTGTTGTGGGAGAAGGTGAAAAAGAAGTCCAAAAGCCAATTACCAACAATTCCTCTGATGATTTATGGGAGTGATTAGGCAGACACAGAAGTAAAAAGCATCCTTCAAATACATAAACATTTTGAGACAGATGCTGAGAAGCAATACTTTAAAAGTATTTTCAAGAAAGTTCTAAAAGAACACAAGGACTACTGAATGGCTACTGAACACTTTCTCTAAGATTTAATACCACATATCCATATTAGGTACTGCTTTAATATTTCACCAATTTACTTGTAAACTGGACTAGAGTTAAACGTACCAGAATGAAAAAAACTAAACCAAACTAACCCTTCACCCACCCACCCAACACACCACGTGGGATTTCTCTTATCACTTTTAAAAGCCATGTCCCATTCTCCAAGTTTAGGAGATTGTGCATGTTTAGTTACACAGTTATAACTGCACTTCAAAGATTTATCTACAGCATTACATTTCCAACCCTATGACTTCATTGTGCAGGCCATAATAGCTGATTCACTCTGTTTCTTCCTGAACCTATTCAATGAAGAATTCTTGTTTCCCAGTAGCATGCCACCAAAAAGCAAGGGACTAATTTGCTGCTTTGCTGACAATGTTAAAAAATCTGCTACAAGCAAATCACCGGTAGGATAAAGAAGGCAAAGCTTTTAACCAGCACTTGCACAATGGCTGCCTGCCTGTCACACTCCAGCAGAAGTTAATCTTGTTACAGCACTACATGTATTGTATCACAAGCACAAACTAAGAATCTTGGTGTACAACCCAAGGCAGGGTTGTACCCCTCTTAGAGGAGGGGTGCCCCCCACCTCAGAGTGTGCCATAACAACCCATTCAGCCTACAGCTCAACCCTGACTGTTTTCAATTATGCAAAGAGAAGTAAGCACAGTTTATTCCAGTCATTTACAGCAGTTACCTGACTAGTTTGAAGTTCCCTTTGGTGCCAGGAATATCCGTAGGGAACTCATCTGGGGTGCTACTTCCACAGGATCGGTAACACTCTGGTCGAGAACAGCTTGGGTCATCCAGCTTGTAAATCTGTGATGTTTTAGAATTGAAAAAGTTTAATTCCTCCAGGGTTAGTTACCTGTACACCTGTATCCACCCTGATATACGCTACAATAATGACTCACCTTTGCATTAGCATAGCCCAGCTTGATTGTGATATTTCTTTCCAGTTCATTTTTAAATCTGACAGTATGAACTCCAGATATAGCTTTGACTACTGTTGACTTTCCATGGGCCACATGACCAATTGTACCTGTATTTTAAGAGGAAATGTTTGTCAATAAACCATTGCTTAATTTTGTGGAATGTTCCATTATGTTCAACACACAATTATTCCAGATTCTCCATGGCCAGTAAGTCCAGAGGCCCCATCACAAGCACCTATGGGGTTTGCAATAATTTTCGTTTAAACAAACAAGATTCAAAATTGAGCTCCCAATGGACCTATCTCTGCATTTTTATGAAATTAATTTTAATGCTTAATTTTGAAGTAAAATAAATTTTGCTTCAGCAGCTACTCCCCACTCCATTTAACTCTGTTTCTGAAGTAAAATGGGTGCTTTCAAGTCGAAAGAGTTCGACAAGTCTCTAAAACTACTATGTAACTGTTTCAGTAGTAATTTCTTTAAAGTGTTGCCACCTAGGTACCATCTGCTACTGCATGAGGACCAAAAGGAGTCATGTTAATGCACCCCACTTTTTTACAAGTTTGTGTTTACCTATATTAATTGTTGCTTGTCTGCTGATGACTTCTGGTGAAAGAGGCGTCAACTTGGTAACATCCTGTATAAGGGAGATTTTAGAATTTATTCATCTGGTATATAAGAGTTTAGAAAATATGTACTTTCTTAAAAATTATCCAGTATTTCTACTCAGCAAAATCCAAGCCAGCTTCTTGAAGTAATTCTAGATATGCATTCCAGTCTTTTAAGTGTGTGAAATAAGACAAAAAGTGAACCAAGTCCTGCTTGTAAATCAGTACAGGCTCTAACCCAAACCCCTGACTGTAAATAAATTGGTATTGGCTGCAAGGTGTTACAGATGGGGGTAAACAAAACAAAAAACCTCAAAAGAAGCTCCAACAAAACCCCCCAATTCAAATTTGAATTACACATAACAGGTAGATTCAAGTTAATTTTCAATGGGCTACACGATGAACTGCATTGATGTTTTAACGACAAAGCTTTGTCAATAAATTTAATTGCTGTAAGGTTCCATTATAGCCAATATATAATTACAACTATCACCTTGGACTCAGTAGGTCCAGATTTCATTAGTACCATGGAATTTTAACAGCTATTTTTTTCCTCAAATACTGTTACTGCTACTTTAGGTGCTTGACAAAAATTCTGCTGTCGTAAGTAGTCTGTTGTGAGAACCTACTGGCAGCCACTGTCAAAACAAAAAACTTACAAATACACTCTGTATAGATAAAGACACAACTCTGAAACAGTTGGTTTGGGTTTCTTTTAAGCTGTTTGTCCAAATAATGGACAAGTGTTGAAATCCACTGAAGTGTTGCTCTGCACTATTTTTGAAACTGTTAAGAGCTGATTTCCATCCTGCACCGAATTTACACGGATGAGCTGCTCAGTTCAAGCAAGGACTCACAATACCAAGAGTCCTTGGTGCAGGACAAGATATAAATATTTTGCTAGGATATGAATAACACACGTTAAATCTCATACTGTTTAGACTGTTACATGCAGGTTCTCTGCACAATGATCAAATAAACACATCGGTGTAAGAATGTAAGCTCACTCATTCTGCTCTCAAGTTCAATACAAACCAAGCCTTGACCACTTAAGACACGCAATTAAATTTTGATTTCTTGTGTACCAAACTTAAAACACCCTCGCAATGGGAACGTGACCTGCAGGTGGCACCATGTGGCCGGGCGAGAATCCTGTCAGCGTGATGCAATTCCTGCCACCAGAAGAATTCCTGCCGGTGCACATAATTGTGCACATGGATGGTTTTTTTTCTCAAGACTGGTATAAGGTCGAGCTCAGCAATGAGCTCCAGTCAGCCGTAAGCACTCGGGCCGACTGAAAAGGTACAGGAGAGGCCCTAAAGGCAATTCCTGCTGATTTCCCAGCTCGTCCTATTGTGCCTTCTCCGACTGGGAAATGCGATGGTCAACAATGAGAGGAAGCAAAGGAACTCTCTGAGATAACTAACCCGCTCACTGTGACACAAAGAGAATTCCTGTGCTCAAACCCGAGGGACACCGAGCATTATTACTGTGAAGGCAAATAGGCTGCCAGGGAGGCAGCAACAGGATTTTCCAGTAGTTTTTTCAGCACAGAAGCGTCATGAGCGAGACAGAACAGGCGAGACACTCAACAGCAGGGTCACCGCAGGCTGGGCTCGATGGTCCCACAGGCCTTTCCAACCTAATGGATTCTGCGAACTGATTTTCTCGGAAGAGCTTAACAATCAGGGAAATACTCTTGGCAAAGCAGCCCGGACAGGGCTGGCAGCCTGCTGAGGACACACAGCGCCGGGTTACGGCTCTGCCCGGGCGAGAGAAGAGCCTTTGGTACCGCAAAACAGCCCAGCCCTTACGGCGGGGAAAGCGCCCCCTCGGCTGGGCCGACAGGGCTGCGCTGGGCCCGGGGGGGCCCGCAATGCTGGGGGGGGCCCGGCCCGGCCCGGCC
>VXBX01008409.1:32689-121740 GCA_013400415.1 Scytalopus superciliaris | reverse complement strand
GCTCGGGGGGCGGGCCGGGCCGGGCTGGGCCGGGCCGGGGGGGCTGTGGCGGGGAGCGGGCCCGGCCCCACCGAGCCCCGCTCGGCCTGCGGGGCTGAGCTGCCCCGGGCGGGCTCAGCGGGGTCAGCGCAGTCCCTGCCCCGAAAATGGCCATTCCTCCCGCATCCCCCGGGTCGCGAGAAAAGTATCCGCGATCCGAGCCACGCCGGGGTCGTGTTAGAGCTGTGACCTATTTGGTAAATACTGGTGTGTCACTTAAAAATCCGAAGTTCTTGCTTTTTTGTTGTTTGGGGTTTTTGTTCCCCTCCTCTCTGCTTTAGAAGAAGAATAGGGGAACCATTAAGCTATTAGTGGATAAAAGCACAGAAGTACTGAAGTTCTGGCTTCCCATGGGCTTCTTTGTTAGGTGCCCTGGTCCGTATGATGAGAATCCAGCTCCGGTGGGACATCAGCGGTGACCACCATTGGCTCAGCTCACATTCACATCCCCTGAGCATGCCGCCGTACACCGGCATCGTTCATGTCTTTTCCCTTCCAGCACCTCGCAAATGTGTTTAATTTCTACCACACGCCCTATAAACTCTCCCACTGACACTCATCTCCTTTCACTTTCCTTAATTACACCCTGTTGCTGGTTTGTATCTACACATGTGTTGATTTGCCTTTCAGCAAGCAGAGCAGAGCAGACAACCACTTAGTGTGAGACATCAGACCTTTTTCATTCATCTAGTTAACAATTTGGGGGATATGTATAGAAATTAAATATGAGATTTCTGTCTTTCTGAAAAATTAGGTTTGCGTTTGACAATGAGGTCAAAAGCTGTGTGTCTTGAACAAGGGCCGCAATTAATCTCATTTACTCAGAAAATGCTAGGAGTATTAGCCAAGTTAGTAATAAAGATACAGATAACAATAAAAAGACAAATGTAAGGGGTAGTTCAGCAATCTTAATCTAGATTAAAAATATATGTACTAATATAGTTTAAATACTTGTAGCTCATTATCATCTTATTATGCTAGAAATTTATGTGATAAGTCAAAAAGGATAGGATTAGATTTTTTGTTACTAAGAAATGCTGAACTTACTATTTTTCTGTATAAAATACACCATGATTTTCTTGATAAATGTCTTCACAATGAGAAAATCAGTCTTTATTAATATATTTTTCTAACATTTGAAAAAATCATTCTACAAGCCACAAATATATATATATATATTTGTATGTATGTATGTATAGATATAAAAGAATGTTGTCACTTAGGATAGTGCAGTCCTGTCCACTTTGAGAGAACAGTGGCAAATCCATCGTTTTCAACAGTACCATCATTTAACTTTTAGGTATTAATTTTCCCACTTAAAGACAATTCTCATTTACAGGGATGTATCAAGTATTTTTTACTGGGCACCTGTTCTGGTATCTGTGAGTGTAACTGGAAGACCATTGAGCTGAGCTTGCTCTGTTTGGGAGCAGGTTTTTCTGTGCAGGTGTAGTGATGCAATGACCTTTTAGCCAGGTGGTTTAAGCTGTCTCAGTGTCTGTGAAGTGCAGTTAGTTACAGCATCTGCATGATGGACTAATTCAAGGAGAAGCTCATGTACATCTCATTAATGTTGACTTGTGAGACAAGCTGAGTTCATATTCTGTTAGGTGAAGTTAAACTGGTTGAGTAACAACAGCTGATGTGTTTGTCTGGCAGTCTTAAAATGCTTATCAAGCATGTGCTTTCATCAGAATGCTTTTGATAGTCACCCTAAAGCTTGATTGAGTGGCTGAGCTGGGAAGCTTATCTTATTCTCTGGTGGCTAGTCTTGTGAAATAGGAAGTTTCTAACATACGGTTCACTAGTATTCATCTAAATGAAACGTGTGAAAACTACACTTTCAAACAGTATTTTAAACCAAAATGGTTTTGATTTTTTTCTGTGCATGTGCTAATATCGCTTGGGTCATTTCTATGCAGGAAGGCTGAAATGGATTGTAACTTTTATCTGTATGATAGATATAACTTAGAGATACATCTGTTTAGGAACAGAGAGCAATATGAGCTGAGAAACTGTGCATTCTGAGTACGTGCATGTGAGAACATCACCACAGCTACTTGAGTGAGATGTTTCTCAAAAGAAAAAAAGTGGAACAAAACACTCTCTTCAGTACTGTACTGCATTTAGATGGCTGAAGGTTACTCAGCAGGGTTCTGGCGTACTTAGAATGAAGAATAACCATACTGAGCTGAGATGCAATCCATACTGAGTTTTAGTAGATTTGGTTGTGACTAGTTCTGGGAGAGCACTGGTGTTATGAAGTGCCACTGTTGCTGTGAACTGGTGCATATGGCTCACAAGCTGTAAGAGGAGCTCTCATGGTCAGGTGCATGCCCCTGAGAAATTTAGTGTGGGCAGCTTTCAGAAGTAGCCAGGTTTTAGTTTCTGTTTTTCTGGCAGAATGGTTCCTCTGACTGTCAGTGATCCAACTTCTAACTTCTCCATTCTAAAGGAATCCAGTGCTTTTGGATTTCTCAACATGGATTAGGTGAAGTCTTCGGCATGGACATACTGATGTGTTTAAGATAAATTGCTTCCCAAATTTAGTCTATCAGTTATAAAGGACTTTAGATAAAATACATGGAAACTGCATAGATTTCTTCATTCCCTACATTTACAATGAAAAGTTTCAGTATCCATTCGTTACTGCTCTATCCCATTTTTACATCACACCTTCTTGTGCTGAATTGTGAGAATTATGATGGAAGATGATGGTTTGGACAAGGTTTAATGGTTTTTAGTGTCAAAGCATGTAAACACACAGGTTTAATTTGGGGAATAAATCATTTATCCTATGTACATGTATGTTGATACACTCATTGCATACTCAGAGCAGTGCACTGCTTCCCAAGGCCCAGCCTTCAGCCATGTGTGCAGTTGTGAATGTTGGCTTGTGTGTGCAAATGCTTGATGTATTGTATTTTCACATTGATTAGGAGAAACATCCTACTTGTGCAGAAAAGCGTTTTAACAAAATTAACAGTCTTTGCTCTGCACCTCACCAAATAAAGCATGTATAATGGCTTTAAAATTTGCATCTAAATGCTTACGTTTGATGGATGGAAGGAATGGGATAGATGAAACAGATAATGGATTTTAAGATCTGTTTTAGTACTTTGTATAACCTAAGCATGATTCTGTATGTCTGGTGAAATACCTTTTGGTGTAACTCAGAGATAACAGTGTTTTATTATGCGAAAATTTGTTGCTCAGCTGTGTTCACATAAGTGATTACTCAGGACATCTGTGGGGTAGGTAGAGTGAACAAATACTTCATAATCAGTAAACAAAGGAACTTGCTGGTTCTGTCTCAGCACCTCAAATGAGTTATTGAGGAACAACAGTAAAGGAGAGCAGAAGCCTTTGAGCTGGTGTGCTAGACTTGGTATCACCAATACTTTCCTAGAACAGTAAATTTCTGTCCCTAGAAAGTGCATATAAGCTTACATATTACATCAAGACACTTATTTAAAGGGCACTTTTTCAGGAGCTACTGCTTTTGGATAGATTTTAAATCCAACAGGGCATGAGTCAAAAGCGGGTGTTCCATAACTTCCTTCTGAGTAGCCAGGGCATTTAGGCTGCATTTCTTCTGCTTGTGACTAAGAGCCTCAGACACCCTGAGGAAAGAAGGTTCTCCTTGTTTAGCAAGAAAAAGCAGTCTGGAACAGGGTTTTCAGACTTCTATTACAGCTGCAGAATAAAGATGAGAAACCAGTGTTCCAAGTAGGTGGTTTTACAGTCACAGCACAGTAGACTCTAATGCATTGTGTACTAAAAGAGGAAGAAATGTCAGGAACAGCTAATAAGGTTAAACGTACTTCTCTTTTGGCTTTTCAGCAGAGTCTTTGCTTCCTGTGCTGCATTACCCTGATCAGCTCCGTGTGCACAGAACAATGCCGAACATCCACGGAGCTTGCCCACCCCCCCTTATTGTTTATACATGGGAAATGTTTTGTTCCAGTTTCTTACAGACCACTGTAGGCTACGTGTCTGCCTGAGGATTAACAGCGCTGCTGTGATTTGCATGCGTGAAGAAAATCTAAGTGAATTTTGCATTTTTATTGAAAATATGAAGAAAAAAAAATCGTTATGTATTGTCCTCTGGGAAATAAGCTGCAGCATTTGAATAGTGCATAGAATTACATTAAAGATTGCAAGTGTGTGTGTGGGAGGAATGGCATAGCTATGGTTCAGAAAAATTACTTCATTTGAGAGTATTTTGTGTCGCTTTTTTTTAATATTTGAACTACCGCTTTACTATTTGCTTTTGATGGAGGATATTAGCTTTAGAAAGGAAGATTGTTACCCGTTAAGCATAATAAGCATTTGACTGCACAGTTTCCCAGTTTTTGTACTGTTTTAACCCCTTTGTGTATTTGCACTGGCCAATGCAATTTTTTGTTTTAAAGAAAAATTTATCTGCTGATATTGTATATGGCTTTATGCCAAAAAAGGGTATTTAGTCATTTTATTTAAGGCAGAAAGACAAGCAGTCCTTTGCTTTTCACTCATAGAATTCTGAAGCTTCTTTAGATAGTGTAGAGAGAGCTCTTACTGGTTTTGTGTCTACTTAAATAACCCATTAAATGCTGCCTGATATTTGGGAGGAAAAATATTTTGATGTTGAAAACTGTAGATTTACTAGAAGTAATATGAGCAGTGATGTGAGAAGGATTAAGTGACTTAACCCCCCATACTTTTAAAACATTTAGAAATAATAATTTCAGAATGTGTACCACTTTGTTACTTACCATTGCAGATATTTGTGGCTGACTGATTTTTAAATATCTTATGGAATAGCCAGTTTTAGGGAGATGTAAAAATTGGAACCCTAAAAGGTGTTCCGTAAATGCAGGTGGTTTTTACTTTTTAACATTTCAGTAATTCCTGCCACTTTATTTTTTCATAGATTTAACATTTGAAAGATATTAGCTTGTATAAGACATTTTTTTTTTGCTTGTCTGATTTCTCTGTAACCAGAATTAAAAGTCTATTCACCCCCAAAGAAACCCCATCGGTGCAGTCTCTGTGTAAAACCAACACGATCACCCAGTCACAGATAGTTGAGGCTGCAAGTGACCTCTGGAGGCCACTGGGCCGCCTGCAGGGCCACCTGGAGCCAGTTGTCCAGGACTCTCTATGGTGATTTTTTTGGTGTGGCTTTTCATGGAGTTTGGTGGGTTTTTGGTGTGGGTATTTTGTTTGTTTGTTTGGGGTTTTTTTAATGTTGTGAGTATTATTTATTTGTTTTGATTCTTTAAAGGAACACTGGAGGTGCTCTTCTGGGTTTGGTGCATCTACCATTTGTCTCTGCTTAACCTCACTTGCCAACTTTTCCTTTTTGCTTCTTTGAGGGTGGTGAAAGAGGCCTTTCTTTTAGGACCATCCTATTTAAAAGTTAATTTCCCTCCTCTTATTTGTGGAGTACTTAGAGTGTAATTATCTTTCTCAAGGTAAGGGCAAAGATCCCAGTGTGGGTTTGTAGGTTGCTGCTGTGGTTCTTACACAGTAATGCATGTACTGTTCTGAAGAAATCCCTTCTGTGAGAAGCCCGTGTGATGGGAGATCCCGTTATTTTCAGATTAATATATGTTGCTTCAGTCTCCTGGGAAATGTTGCTTCAATTCTGGCTTTTTTCCCCCCAGTATATTGTTGTGTTATTCTGTTCACGTTCTCACATTTTCAGACTCCAACTGTCCCATCTTTAACACTGATCATGGAACTGAAGCTGAGCCAAGTCTTAGTGGATCTCCTAAAGAAATGTAACTTACACAGTTGTACTATCTGAGAATCCTAGCAACTTTTGAACTGCTTGGCTGATGTCAGACAGAACTGAGGGTTGTTTCAAGTTGCTGTATGTTTTTATGAAAATGAGTGGCCCACTTGAAGGCAAGTGATCATTAAATCTCTTAAACAGGAAAGACTGAGGTATGAGCTCAGCTGTTATTAAACATCAGAGAACTGGGAATGGGAGGGGAGGAATTACACATGCCCCAGTGAAAGAAGGAAAAAAAAAAACCGCTAGCATTAGTGTTCACCTTTTTATTTGATATCAGAAATCCAATTAGAAAGCAAAATTCCCGTAAAGTCAGGCTTTATGCTTCCTCTTCAGTTGCTTCCTTCTTTTTGAGGTGGTAAGAGTTAGTAAAGTAGTTCTTTCCTCATCTGCTTTTGTGTAAGAATTGGCAACAACTAAGAAGAATGTTTGATGGTAATTTTTCTTTTCTGGGAAGCATTTGCTGTTGAGGAATCAGAGACTCACAACACGAAGCTCCCGAGCAGTTTGCATGTTCTCTCTGTCTTCGGTGACATTGAGGGGAATGTGCTGTCATGGATACTGGTGACAAAGCGATTGGATTGTCATCTTTGTTCTTTTGCTGCTGCTCTTACTTTCAGGAATTTGAATTTTGTCATAAGGCCATACTTGTAATGAACACTCCCAGCGCTGACTTTATTGTGCACAGAACCCATCATCAGGCTTCAACAGTGTGGGAGCAGTGCTAATTCCATGAGGTGTGGCTACAAACACCCACTCACCATTTTAGTTTTGCATAGACAAAGAGTATCTCCAGTTTTGTTTTCCAGGATGAGTGCTGATGAATGAAGGAGAGGAGATGATTATACATTGATGGAGTCTAATAAAATGCATTCCAGTTAAATGGCAGCAGTCAGAATGTGGTGCTTGGGGAAGTGGGAGTATCATGGTAACTGCTCTCTGAAGTTGTGAAACGGCCACCCTAGAGTCACTTCTGGGTCCATACACTTGGGTGAAGCTTTATGACCTTGAAAATCTGCAGGTTTTTTAATGTGTTGGTATTATTCAGCTTTTCATGTGAGTTACCAGTAGCAAAACATGATTAGCTTTAGTTGCAATAGGAAATTCACAGTTAAATGCACAAATATCTGAGAGAACATTGCAGTATAATTTAAGGTGGGATAAAATGGAACAAAAGTAGATGAACCAATTCTAATAGCAAATTAATGCCAAACCTAATAGCAAATTAATGCCAAATGGGAAAGTTGTTGCTCTTTTCCTCTCTTCCTGCCTGAGTATGTGTCTTGCCCTGTGCATCGGGTGGTTCTTGTGCCAAACTCTGGCAGTGTCACATCAGAAGTCAGAACACTGGGAAGCAGAAAGCTCTCTGGTTTTAAGGTTTCGTGTGTGCTTGGGCAGCGGGTGGTGGTTGTGTTTGTGTCATGTCTTCTTCATGTCCATCCCTCTCCACTCTTCATTTATTTTTCGCTAGTTTTGATTGAATTGGCTTTCTAGAGAAGCCCAGTGAGCCCCAGAAATGGCTCAGAGTAGGCAGCAGGAGCTCAGACCCCAGAATGAGGATAGAGAAGGGGAATGGAGTGTGCCTTGATTTTGATAAATTGTTAGATTGGTTCAAGCTGGCTTGTGCAACTTTGCCATTCCTAAACCCGCAGAAGTTGAGCAAGATTTTGAATGGCTTTTATTTTGATTATTGCACATTAATCTTCCTTAACTTTAAGGGTAGGATCCTGCTACTCTTTGATTTCTTTTTGGTTTATTTACAGTTTACTCATGTGCAAGCTATAATCAACTGTATCTGCAAATGTTCAAATACTTAGTGAGCAATTCAGCATCACTAAACCCAGTATGCAGAATATTATTTATTGTGACCTGTTCTTGTCAGTGATTCTTACTACATTAGTATTTTGCACTTTATAAATCTCATAACCCAGTATTAATCGCTGTAGTAGGAAACATGGTGAACATGATGGGATGTTGTTGTTACAGGAGAACTGAAATACACAATCGTAAATAGTATCTCTGAAAATACTCATTTTCCTAGAAATAACTTTTGAGTTAATGGACATAGATTTTTAAATATAATAACTTTTTTTTGTTTGGATTATACCATGTATGGATCTACTGGAGCTTGTTTCTGAAGTTAAGGAAGTTTGGCTTCCTTTCTGAAACCTCTGATATTCAAGAGTGGGTGTTTTATTGCTCCCCTGAGATAAATTCTTGAGAAAAATTGAGGAGGGGGGAGAGGAAAAAAAACCATGACAACTTTTTAGGTCATTATCTGACCATGAGTTAACTTGGAGTGAGGAATCATTTTGACAGTATTGTGCAGTTATTTTTTGTTGATTATACTATCTGTAAAATGCGAATATTTTGTGGGGGAGAAATATTTAAAGTTGGTGTTTTAAGTTGTTTCCTAAGTTGATTTTTCAGCTGGAGAGAAAACAAAAAGGATGGGGAAGACTTTTGTCTTAATGAAAGCAATCTGAGTTAGGATTTATCTGATCAGGAAGGGCTTGTAATATGTTATTAGAAATTACGATTTATTTTCATTTTTATTTATTTATTTTTTTCTTCCCCCCAGGTGATTCATGGCAGGGGACGTGGAAGGGTTTAGCTCCTCCATCCATGACACCAGTGTCTCTGCAGGATTCAGAGCACTGTATGAGGAGGGATTGCTTCTTGATGTCACACTTGTCATTGAAGACCACCAATTTCAGGCCCATAAAGCTCTGCTTGCCACCCAAAGTGATTACTTCAGGATTATGTTCACAGCTGACATGCGGGAACGAGATCAGGACAAAATCCATTTGAAAGGTCTGACAGCTACAGGCTTCAGTCATGTTCTCCAATTCATGTACTATGGAACTATTGAACTGAGTATGAACACTGTTCATGAAATCCTTCAGGCTGCCATGTATGTCCAGCTTATAGAGGTGGTAAAGTTTTGCTGCTCTTTTCTTTTAGCTAAAATCTGCTTAGAAAACTGTGCAGAAATTATGAGACTTCTGGATGATTTTGGTGTAAACATCGAAGGAGTCAGGGAAAAATTGGATTCCTTTCTGCTAGAGAATTTTGTGCCACTCATGTCCAGACCTGACTTTCTCTCATATCTGAGCTTTGAGAAGCTCATGTCTTACTTGGATAATGATCATCTGAGCAGGTTTCCAGAGATAGAGCTGTATGAAGCTGTTCAGGCCTGGCTGCGCCATGATAGAAGACGCTGGAGGCATACGGACACCATCATTCAGAACATCAGGTTTTGTTTGATGACACCATCCAGTGTTTTTGAGAAGGTTGGTGCATTTGAAAAGCAATAGGCAGGATTCATCATTTAGCTAGGGCAGCATGCCATTAAATAGGTAAGATTCCTGAACCTATCAGGAGGAACAAAATGATAGCGTAGTGTTTGCCCATAGAAGGCAAACACCTAAAATACTGACTTTTGGTTATCAGGCAACAATATGTACAGTGGCTGCAGGACAGGTGGGTTTGCAATACATGCTTATAGGTGACTTTATATGGAAAAGACATTTTAAAATAAGGTCACTTGTATCTAGTTTGATTTCAAATGTTCTTACTGTTATCCACAGGTTGCTTCTTGATTTCCAGAGACTTTAGAGCTGCACACATATATAGCGTATATGTCATGATAATTGTTATCAATATAATCAAAAAACAGTGACTGTAGATCTTACATGGTTTAAGTACAGGGTTTTTTTTTTATTTACAAGTGAAAACCAGCATCTGCTCTTAAATCTGCAGTGGTTTTGTTGTCGTGACTTAAGTGGTTCTGCTGTTACACAAACACTTGGTTCTACACAAGGTACATAATACAATCAAAAATTATTGACACTATGAAATGTAATGATTTACTTTAAATATCAGGGGAATCTTTTTAACAGGTGACCTAAAGTTCAACTGATCATTATATGTAGTAAGGTTAACAGCAAACTTGCTTTTTCTACTCTTCTCTTGAAGAATAGACAAGAAAATGTTGTTTTTTCAGTTCTTTAGAATCTCTGAATGTTTGTCAGCAGAGGATTACAGTACTTTGTAAGCAGCTCTCTCACAGGCCAGTAACAGTGTTCAGGTTAGGAATTACTTAAACTGTGCTGTTTGAACACTGTCAAGTTTTGTGTAATGAGATACAACTTTTGTATTTTTTCACCTCAGTGAATTGGTAGAAATTAGGACCTTGTGTTTTTGTTGTGCTTCTTCCAAATTAATTTGCCATATATTTTTACTCTGGTATCTAGTGAATATACAGGTAAGGTTGTATTGGTTTTGGCAGTTTTAAGGGATCATCCAAGCAGTAATTCTTATACGTATTTCTATTTTAAATTTTGGAAGTTATTAATTACTTTAGACTAGTGAATTTCTGTTTTGAATTTCTTTTCTGTGTGTGTGAATTGAGTAGAGGACATAATACATAAAACGTATTTATGATCCTATATTAGACTACAGACAAAATAAATACCAAAGCATATTTTAGAACAAAACTGCAATGTTTATATTGGGTTAAAGCATCTACAGCTAGTAAGAGCTGAATTCTGCAGGATACTGTAGAGTGTCTTGGTTTTAATAACACTTTTCCCTTACTACTACATCATTTAATCCCTTCAGTAATAAAAAATTCACAGAATATTCTTCTGAGGTTAATCTAATAGGGCAAGACTTGAGTGAGTCTGCTTCAGCTGTATGAGATTCGGGGATACAAGCTCAGGCATCAAGCTGTCCTCAGTTACATTTCTGTAAGCATGAGTGAAAGTATGGGCTGGCCATCAGTGTTACATTTAGGTGTAACTTCTGGAGCTGGTTTTGGTATCAATGGTGTAAATCCTGCATGCTGTGCTTCTTGTGTTTTATCTTGACAGCTGCCAAATGGCCCAATAGGTGCAACTTTGGGAGAGAAACTGCTGTAAAAACTTCATCTGTGAATACCCTTTCTGTTAATTGTATGTGGGAGCAGAGAGAAGCTGGTGTAGATTATGGAGTGGGATAACCCAGCAGGGGGAAGCACAGCTAATTATGTAATTTGTTGCTGCAGCTAGGAATGAATTTGTGTTTTACCCTGGCTAAGACAGCATCGAGTTACCCAGCATGACCAATGACAAAGGACAACTGCAGTTGGAAGCAACATCAGAATATAGAACACTTTTTTGGGAGGTTTTTTTGTAAAAGAGCATGTCTGTTCACTGTTCTGCCAGTAACCCAGGGAGAACATCTTTCTGCTCTGCATAGAAAGGCGAAAATAGTGGTAAAACTGCCTTTTTTTGGAGATCCACAAACAATTCACCCTTGTCCTGAAGCCAGCACGTACTAAATGGCTGCATGAATATACCAAGTACAGTCTGAGGTTGACTCTTCCAGTTCAGCAAACTCTGTATTTGTGATACACTGGCTGGCTTGTCATATGTGTTCTTATGTAATCTTTGTGATACACATTGCTCATATGCCTGTCATTGTAGTATATAAATAACTTATATAACTTGACTTTGCAAGTCATGGTAAGGATACTTTTGGCCTCTTAAGCCATTCTGTTTCTTACCTCATTTTTTTTGGCAAGAAGTACAGTCCGAATGGGATGGCTTGTCCTTTTGAAAATGAAATGGGTGACTCGAGATTAATGCCTTGAGGCTGATGTGCATTTAGAGTGCACAAGTGAAGGTGCAGCCTCTTTGCTTGCTCCAAACTGTCCTGGAAGAATGGCATCTGAAGTATCAATAGATAGTCCTTTTGTTCCTCAGCCCGTAAAATACATGCAGGGATGTGAGGGGAAATAAGGTAAATGAAGTAAGGATTTGGGGAATAGTTAGAAACTAAAGGCAAAGTGTATGGGGGAAGCACAAGTTTCACTATCAACATTGAGTTTTCTGTTTTTTTGAAACCTCTGCATGGCTCTGTAAGTCTTGAGGAAGTTTGGAGATAGAGGGCATTTCACCCAGATCACTGAGTTAATCTCTGTTATTGTCTGTGTCGTGATTTCCCTGCATATACTGTTTAAGCTCCATTTAGTTTCTGTATACTACTCATATTGGAATGTTGTTCCAAAACTTTAAAATCTAAAGGTGTCTTTTTTATGTCCAGTCTGTAGGGTTTGTTATGACTAGCCCATGCTGATTTATTAATTGCCAGCATAGAATAGAAACTTACTAATCACTAGGTTCTGCTGTAGACATAGGATAAATACTACATTATTTTTTAGTATCTCCTGTCCTGTGCCTAGATGCCATTGTAATTCTGTTATTGTGACTTTACTTTTCATAAATGTGTTGAATTTCTTTTTTTTTTTTCTCATTTACCTCCATGTCTAGCAATGCATATGTGTCTACTTCTACAATTTCATTTGCTGAAGCATAGAGTAAGAAGTGTCTAGTGGATGAGGTTAGTGGGCCCCTCATCTTAAATAGGTGCTGCACTTAATATTTTTGTCTCTCAGGGCTATTGCTGGCTTGGATAGGTTTGCTAGCAATATTTATTACATGCTGAGCTTCTTAATTGTGGCAATCAACTCTGATTTGAGATATTAGAGTTAGATTTGAGGCTGACTTTGATCATTTCACTTGCCAGTTCCTCAAAAGGAACAGCCAAGTAATCAATTTGAGGGCATTGTCCTTGCAGCACAGAGGCTGTGTCTTGTCCTTCTGTGGCTGAAAAACAGTAAGTGGTTTGTAGCCCTTGCAGAATAGCCCTTCAGAGCCCCGTACTGGTACCAGTCAGTTCTCATTCTGGCTTATAGTTGTGCTTAAAATATGGCCAGAGATAAGTAGATGTGAAAATAATAGGGGTCTGATTTAGTGGAGTTGATTGATCTTTAGTTTTGATTCAGCTTAGTCTCGAGTAAAATAACTTTTTTTCCAAGTAAAAGGAAGCATTTGCTCTCGGAGTGTGATACAGGGGCTGTCATTATTCACTGGAAAGCTGGAGTGTAGCTTTTGTACTCCTGGTGGTTGAGTTTGAGTTGCATCACACGTTCAGAATTGGCAGGCTTAGAAAAGTTAAGCACCATCAGTTATAACCTCTGAAATAGTTCTCTGCTTACGTGGCTAGAGATTATGATAGAGTTACAATATGAGCCATCCTGATTTTTCTGTTGTTTTGGAGCTTTTTGGGGGGGGGGCAGGAGGTGTGTTGAGATTTTTTTACCAGTTCTGCAGAAGGATCTAATGTCCATCCCATCTAATAACACATTAAAATTTAGTTACCAGGTATGAAAATAATAGGTATTTAGTTTGGGCAGTTCAAAAGAAACCTTTCTTTCTGGATTTGAAAACTTTTTCTTATAAATCTAAGTAAAAAAAATTAAAATAGAGCAATAGCTGTAAATGGTTCTATGAGGAAAATGTAAAAAAAAAAGAGCTATATACTGAAGTCAAACTTGTGTCACAGAACTTCTACCATGCATTTCATTGCTCTTCCTGCAGGTTATTAATTAGCTTAATTGCTTAAGGAGAGGGGATATTGATGAAGAGAATATGGGACACAGCTGGTCTTTTGTGGGGAATCACTTTTCAAATTAGAAATTAATGGCTTAATTTTTAGTTTTACTTTTTCATAGAATATAGATGGAAGATTCTGAAACTTCCATGGCTGCTGCAACTACAAAAGCATGCATTGCAATACAGCAGAAAAATAGGCAATGATTAATAGCTGTATTAATTTGGAAATCCAGCAGCTTTTACTGAGTATTTCTTCGGAATGAAGAAGAGAAACTCAAATCTCAAATTTACTGTGGCTGGAGGGATGGTCGTGATTTTGCTATTGACCACCAAGGAGGTGAGTAAGGGGTGGATGTTTCTCATTATGTTTTTAATTACCTTTACATCTTTTTTTTTAATGGAACAACATGTGATTTTGTTCATGCTGTTCCCTGTCAGTGTAGCTGAAAGTCTGACTGTGAACCACTGTAAGTGGTAGGTGATACAATGAGAGTTCTCATTTTCCACCTCTGGAGATTTTGAGGGACCTCTTATATTACAGCTCTGTCCCAGCAGAACCTCTAGTAGAAGCTTTTCTCCAGAAAATTGAGGAGAAAGAATTGGAAAGAATGTAAAAAAAAAAAAAAAAATCACATCAACAAAGCTTTAACACTTGGATTAAATTCCTTTTTTTACAGTAAGAGTGGGGTTGGTAAGGAAGTCCAACTTAAACTGCCTTTGAGACCCTTCAGCAAGATGAGAAAACAGTTTTTCTTTAAACTTTGAAAATGCTACGAAGCATTTATGCATTTTTATCAATTCAGAGTTGATGTCCTCTTCAAGAATGCACATTTGTTTTCCTTCAGGATTCATAATGGTTAGTGCAGATTTCTGTCTGTTTTGCAGAAACTTGTGAGCGTTCTGCTTGAGTATGTTGGTAATTAGGGGCACATTTCTTCTAGGGCTTCCCTATTTGAACTCCCAGTAAGTGCTTAGATATTTGTTGATCAGCTACTTGTTTCTCCTTATAGGTAGTGGCAGAAGTCTGCTTTTGAATGCAGGGGCCTTTCCTTCTGCATATTTTGGCTGTCAGAAATTCCCACAAAAGGCTTGTTCAAGGCCATGATCTTTCACCTACTGAAGCTAAAGGACATGCACAACTTACAGTTATTTTTAATACCTAACCACCTATATTTTTATGCTTCTCTTTTTTGATTGTACACACAAGCAATGAAAAATACTGTAAAATTACTTGGAAGTGTAGGTGGAGGCTTTTCCTTACTATGAGCTGAGCAGGGCTTTTAAATAATTCTGGAATATTTCATATAATGTGTGACTGTGAAAGTGGGCAAAATGACCTACATTTGCTTAGTTTTTATTTGCACAAACCGAGTGTGAGCAGTCCATACTTTCCTACAGGCATATCCTAACATTCACCCTTTGAGCCTCAGGAGAGGTACTGCTCCTGTATGGCAGAGGTTGTGCTAGTGAAGGGTGGAAGGCTAAAAACTGGTATTTTTCCTCAACAGCCAAGTATAGGAATGCTCCAACTGCCTTTTCCTACCAGAATTAAGGTAGCTGATCGCTCTTGTCTTGTGGAATTCTTTTTCTGCATATTGTAAGAGTTTCTAGTGCTTGGATATTTTCATGCTCAGCTCTCCAAACTTGTGCTTGTAGAAGCTCCCGCACAGCCTTCAGTCAGAGAGAGGTGTTAATAACTGGGAGTTGCATTTGCTTCTTGATGTCTTTTTGGTTGGAGGCTTTGCTTTGATGTTAGTGCCTTTGTCAAGATAAACAATAGTAAACTACTAATAGACTGATTCTCTGGTCTTGAGATTCTGTCTCTGGAATGAGAGAGATTCCTTCTTTGCTTTTGCATGCTCTCATGGGGTGAAATTTAAGCTCTGTGAAGGAGTAGAGTGGTGAGGATATATAAGGCTTATTTTAATTCCAGTCTCTGGCTGGCATTTTGATTTCTAGATCTAATGACAGAGTTGTAAATGTTGAGGGGGAAAGAAAAAACATTTTCTATCTCTGCCAGGCTTTGCTGGCATGCTTCACATTGTCAGCATGTTGATCCTGATGTCTTCCATAATCACCCAAGAAAACCTGAACTGCATATAGGTGGAACAAAGGTAATTTATATTTAGGTGGAACAAGGATAATTTATATTTTTATTTAATTCCGAAGATGGTGGCTTCAGTTTGGTAATGCATGAAGTAGTCCTGCTGTTTTAGAATTTGAAAGTTCCTTTTAAGGAGAAAGGAACCCACCCACGACTCTTTGTTAGTTTAACTTCCTTTTTCATTTTTTGTAACCTTTAAGGCTTTCTGTATGTTACCATTTTTCTGTGCTATGGTTCTCCCTGCCAGCCGATTGAACATAAATTACAATATTTTCAGCCAGGCAAGGCATGTGGTTTATTCTAACAAATGCCACATGAGCAGATCTGTCTTTGTATGACATATGTATACTTTATTTGCAGTAAGAAAATAGATCTCTTATTCCCAGAAGAATTGGATTTACTGTGGGTGTTTTATAAGCACTATGTCTGAGTAAACTTTTTTGCTCCATAATCACCCCTGGTAAAAACAACAGAGAGAAGCTGAATGTTGCTGCAAGAATGATACGTACATCTGCATCCACCCTTTTTATCAAACTCGAGTTGAACTTGTAAAAATTAAGTGTGTGTGGGGGGAAAGTGTAAATAAAAACATCAAGTCACTGTAACTCTTGAGCCATACATTGCTTTACAATGGTAGGTTAGTACTCAGGAGTTTTTTGAAATCTGGTGTGTAAAACTATCTGAATATCTGTAGAAATTATGTCCAATAATAACAGTTCAAAAGATTTTAAAACATGCTTATCTGACAACAGAATGTCTTAATTGTTATACAAGGAGGAGAAATTATTAATAGAAAGCTAACCAAATTTTAATACTACATGTTTATGGAACAAGAAACTACTTTATTCACAAGGTATGAAGAACATTTAATTTCTAAGTCGCTTTCCATGTACATCAAAATTCATACCACCACCACCACCCTTGAGGTAAGTGGTGCTACAGGCTTTTTTTCCTTGGGACAGGGAATAGGAGGAGATACAGGATAACAGATACTTAAAAATATTAGGTTCTGGTGTTATCTTGTGGTGACTTGACATTTCAGAGTGGCCTCACATTTTTTCGGAGCATTGCTTCTCGTTTGGGAGCTGGTGGGAACTAAAGGCATTTAGGCTGTTTGAAAGCAATCCAGTTTTATGTGAAAGAAATTGGAACTTAGGAGTCAAATCTGATCGGGGAGTTGTGGATTTGGCAACACCCAGCAGGTTTCTGTTCATTTTAGATGTGTGATTCAGAATGCTGTGTTAGACCAGACTGTACAGGAAGAGTGAAACCTCTGAAGAAAATCCCATGGCGAGCTGAGGACTGCTTGGAGCTAGATTAGTTAAAATGTTCAAGACAGGAATGTGTTTTGGATGGTCTGAGGACCAGCTTGAGGAACTTAAATTGGCTTAGATAGTAGGACGGGTCCTGAAGAGGTAAATTCTTATCTTCTTCTTCCGCCCACAACTCCGGTAAAACTGAGCAGGGATAGCTCTTTTCAAATTGAGGCATCACTTCACTCCTCTATGCTAATTCAAAGGCTGTAACTCTGACCTGGGAAGTGGAAGGTCAAACCTACCTCTGCAATTGGCCAAAGAAATGCACAACCTAAGGATTATAGGCTGAGATATTTCCTTCTTGTGTTAAAGGCATTTGTTAACATATAGAGACTCAGAGGGGAAACCGTAAAGGGTAGCAACCATGATGATTGCTTGATGCAAGCACGTGTTCTGAAGGAAGGGGGTTGAGTACCTTCCCTTCTCACCCCAATTAAATAGCCCTGTGAGGAGATCTTAGCACTTGGAAATACCTGTTTAGGCTTGGCTGTGAGATTTCAGAAAAAAATAGGCTAGAGTAGACACATAGTGGGGGTATAGGGTGTATTTCCCAGGAAAATAGTGTGTTTTTAATTTAGGTGCTTAATGGATAAAGCAGAAGATGAACAGAGGCTTTTTTGGGGGAAAAGGAATAATGATTTTTAAGCTTGGGATTTCAGCTGTGCCTAATTCCAGCATAAATTCTGCATGTGATTATTCTGCTGAAAATGTTAGTGACTGCTGTTAATCACTAAATTGCCTTCTGAACTTTTTGATAGCAATACACCAGTTTAAGCCTTCACGCACAAATGCTATTGCTCTCAAGAGTGCACGAGTGAAACAAAGTAAAATAACCTTCTAATGATACATAGTCGTTTAGGTTTTCTGGATTGTTTCTCTTGGTCAGAATTTTAATATCTTTTAAATGTATTCATAGGTAAAAACATCAGAGTTTTATCGATACTCCCGGCAGCTGCGACATGAGGTTGACCAAGCCATGAATTACTTTCATAGCGTTCACCAACAGCCTTTGATGGAAATGAAATCGAACAAAATTCGTTCTGCCAAACCCCAGACTGCAGTATTTAGAGGAATGATAGGACACAGTATGGTAAACAGTAAAATCCTTCTCTTGCACAAACCAAGGGTCTGGTGGGAACTGGAGGGTCCTCAAGTACCTTTACGACCAGACTGCCTTGCCATTGTAAATAACTTTGTGTTCTTGCTAGGCGGGGAAGAACTGGGGCCAGACGGTGAGTTTCATGCTTCATCCAAAGTGTTTAGGTATGACCCAAGACAGAACACTTGGTTACGAATGGCAGACATGTCTGTTCCACGCTCTGAGTTTGCTGTTGGAGTTATTGGGAGGTATGTTTATGCAGTGGCTGGGAGAACCAGGGATGAAACGTTTTACTCAACTGAACGGTACGATATTACTGAAGATAAATGGGAATTTGTGGATCCCTATCCAGTCAATAAGTATGGACACGAAGGGACTGTGCTTGGTAACAAGTTGTATATCACTGGTGGAATTACATCATCTTCAACTTCTAAGCAAGTGTGTGTGTTTGATCCCAGTAAAGAAGGGACAGTAGAGCAGCGAACAAGGAGAACTCAAGTGGTCACTAACTGTTGGGAGAACAAATGCAAAATGAACTATGCAAGATGCTTTCACAAAATGATTTCTTACAATGGTAAGCTTTATGTCTTTGGTGGTGTCTGTGTGATCCTGAGGGCCTCCTTTGAATCTCAAGGATGTCCTTCTACAGAGGTTTATGACCCTGATACTGATCAATGGACTATATTGGCGTCTATGCCCATTGGTAGGAGCGGCCACGGTGTAGCCGTTCTGGACAAGCAGATAATGGTCCTTGGAGGCCTTTGTTACAATGGTCATTACAGTGATTCAATTCTCACCTTTGATCCAGAGGAAAACAAATGGAAAGAAGATGAATATCCAAGGATGCCGTGCAAGCTGGATGGCTTACAAGTCTGCAGCCTACACTTTCCTGAATATGTTTTGGAGCATGTGAGACGGTGCAGCTAAAACTGAGTGAACGACCCAATGAAATACAAAAAGCTATACCTAATTTGTTAAAAAATTGCAAACCAGTTAAATTCCTTCAGAGACATTTCCTCGTGTTTAAGAACAACTGCTAAATGTTCAAGAGAAACAGGATGTACAGGGAGTGTACTTACCAAGTTTATTAGAAAAGCCAGTAGTTGGTCTGACCTTGTAAAAGCTTTGTTGTTGGTTTTGGGGTTTTTTTTTAACATAACTGTAAGTATGAAAAAAATAAATTTTTGAGTGTGCTTTTTTTTTGTAACATTTTATGTCTATAATATTTTCTTTTCTTTTTTTTTTTTTAAATATCCATTATACCACTATGCTTTTGAAATAAGTTGAGTGTGACAAAATAGAGAAGAAGGACTTTATTTGCATTTTTCTATTAAGCATCAAAATAAACCTCATCATCTGTACTAATGTACAACCAGGTATAAAATAACAAAACCAAACCCTTTCTGTATTTTATGTTGTCCTTTAGATGCTTTTCCCATTAACTGCATCGTATTCTTAAATCCATTAGGTGTTTTGGTTTTCCCTTATTTACTTTGGAGAAGACTTTTAACCCCTTTTTCCTGGTTTTGTATAGTAGTACCAGTAAGTCTGCCAAACTGCAAATTAAGCATTTTCTACTAAATTGAAAACAAAGCATTTTTATATTCAGAACACTATTTCTATGCTGCCTTCTATTGTCTGCGTTGTGTTTGTTGGTGAGTAAAAAAAGTATACATACATGTGCATACACTGTAAAAACTGTATATAAATGCATCTTTTTATGTGCAGTTGCAATATTATATTTTAACTAGTGCACAGATTCAGCCATATCTGTTGAATTTAAGGTATTCTTTAATAAGCTAAATAATTCAAAGCTCTTAAGTAACCAGAGGCCTCATTTGGTATCAAAGTATCTTATCTTTAGTATATACTGATTGATTCAGTAACTTTAAACTCTTTATATTGTTGCTACATAATGAACTGTTGATTATTTGTTATTTTATAAATTATTTTTTAAAATGTAAACTCATCTTACCTGAGTTTCTTTTCGGTTTCAATGTGCTGCCCAGTTTTCTTTTTCCATGAAAATGGAAAATGTCAATAAGCAAATGCTCAGCACTGCTGTGACCCACAGTTATTTTTGGAACTGGATACTGGATATGCTACAGTTTATTCTCACTTATGCTTGTACTCACTTTTCAGCATGAGTACTTGTATTGAAGTGGTAGAATCTTTTTATTATTATTTTAATTATTAACTGTTAAGAACTACTGTGTTTTGCAAATGTGGAGTTAGGTGATTGGATGGTTGGTATAATTTCTGTTTCTTTTGTAAAAAACCCTACACAACTATGGCTACTGACCTTGGAGTGCCTGTATTGAGATGTGTGGTCCGAGAGGGCTTTGAATAACTCCATTGAGTTTAACTTCCAAGTATAACTGACAGTGGATTGCTAAGAATTATCTGCCAAGACATAAATGATAACAGGAATTGCATTTTGATTATCTGTATGGATGTGAAATTAGCCACTTCTAGAACCTAAAGGAGAGATGTGGGAAAGCTGAAGGCTCACACTTAGTTCAGATGCTGAAACGTGCAGCTGCATATTCTGTAAAATCTTGTGCTGCTGTTTCACTTTAAGCAATAGACTTTACTTTATATGCAGCAATGCAAAACCACTTTGTTCAGCATCTTCCAGTCAGAAATCACTGTAGAGAAGGAATGTGCAGTACTCAGGGAGTTCAAAAGAATGCACTTACAAAGGGACCAAAATCACCCTAAATTTTCTATGTTAAAAATAACACATATTGTTTAAACGAAGTTTGAAAATACAGAAGTTAAAACAATGTGTAAAACTCCTCATATTGTGTTTTGGTATTTTTGTAGTAATTATGTTCTGGATTGAAATGTATTTGAAGCTGTATGGCAAGTCAGCAGATTTTAATTTTTCTTAATTTTTAGAAATGATATATGGATTGACTATTTTCTTTTCGTATGTTTTAAAAGAAAGAGATAATGCATGCCATCGTAGCTGTAGTGATAAGTTATTTACACCAGAAGTGACTGGACCAAATAATGATATTTAGCCTTCAGACGCAGGACAGTTTGCAGTTAAATTTGTCTTTTTTAATAAGAATTCAGTTTACTGAATTAGAAATCTAAGTTACTTTCTTGGTAGTTGAACTTACAGCCAGCGTGGCTTACACTGAAGCCTCAGTTTCACTGTGAGACTTGGGTGTGCGTCACCCTGCGTGGGTGCAGAGATAAACTGACTCCATAGGTGCTGGCTCTGTGCTGACTGTACATAGTTCATGGAATTTTGAGGCACAAGAGAAAAAAAGGGGGGGGGGGGGTTTAAAAATTTTATTATTATTCTCAGTAAGTTAAAGGGCCAACAAAAACTGATCCTGTATGAGAAGGCTTTCATGGGCACGTTCTGTGTATACAGAGTATTTCACTTTTACAAAGGGCCAGTGTGGGGAATGGTTCTGGATATCTGGTGTTCAGGATTCAGATGTCTTAAAGAGACTTTATTAAAAGACTTTATTAAAAATAACAGTAAGGGTGGGGGTGTCTCAGTTTATGTTTTGGAGTCTGCATTTAAGCACCCCCTGAGGTTCTGTGGGCTAAGCAGCTGCCACTAAAGGCACTGGTGAGTACTGACACTTGAAACATGAAGAACCAGGTCGTTTTTGGTGCTCTGTTGTTAAGTTTGTATCTGTCTTCAGGTGCCCAGTTCTGAAAGATCTTATTCAGGATTGTTATAGCAGTTGTTCTGTGAAATTTTAATTGAACTGCTGGTTTCAGCTTCCTTGAAAGTTGTGTCTCCACTGAGAGGCTGGCTGTAACCTTTCCAGCATTAGGAATGATTGGAATTTGCTTGGGTTTAGAATGTGTGGGTGTATGTGAGAATGTTTTGTCAATTTTACTTTTCTACCGTGCTTTTGTTGTTTCAGACATGAAACAGACAATTAGCTTAGTCTCTCTTTTATATTGCAGTGGAACTTTCGAGGCAGTTATTTTTGTTACTCTGTATATTGGAGGGATTTTTTTTTTTAATTGAAAGTTTGTTTGCCTTTATTATTTAGCTCCAGGTGATTTAGTTTTTAAATAGGAACAAAACTAAGCTGGCTAATAAGAATTGCCTTTTACTATGAAATTTTGAGCATTATGATCACATTGAGTTTTAAAAAATATTTAAATGCCTCTCATTTGACAAGGAAAAGATAAGTTTCAATCTTTAATTATAAAGTTTGGGGAGGTTCTCCTTCTATTCCCACCCTTACCATAATGGAATACCAGCAAGCCTAATGTCACCCACGTATTTAAAATTCAACACATGAAATGCTTTGAAAAGCAAATGTGCTTGCCTTTTTTTAAAAAAAGGTGGACATAGTGAGTTACAATGTAAGATTGTTTGGGGGTTTTTTTCATACCTGTAGAAAAAATGTATCATCTTCATATATTACTTTAGCAGCCAACTCCAGGAGGAAGGTTTCTTTTCAAATGAGACTGTACAAAAAGCACAGTGCGCCTGTGAAGGGGACACTGCCAGTTCCCATTTCACATGCTGCTATGCCTGTTTTTAAGGGACAGGGTTTTTTTAAAAAGTACTGCATAAGGAAAAACTCGTTTATTTCTCCCCACAAAATGTTGGTAGTTTTGTAGTGGGAGGTATTAGGTGGCAAAAAGGAACTTCTGAAGTTTTTTGCTCCCGTGAATTCAGCTGGAGGAAGGCAGTACTTGGATTTACAAAGGCCCTGCTGTTTCAGAAAGCACTGCTAGCAAGTGGCAGCATATGAGCCACCTGGCAATCTGCTTTTATGTTACTTCCTTTTGAAAAGTGTGGATGTCCTACTTTCTGCAGTATGACAGTGGTCCTGTTAAATTAGATCCAAGCGTTTGACTTTATATTTCCCTGGTTTCTGAGATTTGCAGCCTTTTTTTCTTGTGGCTCTCTTGCCTTAGAAACCCAAGTGCTGTGTTTCCTCATGCTGATAATATGGTAACTACTTGTATCAGAGATGGAGCTTCACCTGACACTCAGGAAGCAAAGATAAAATTCAGCAGGTACAAATTCAAATTGGTTTAAAAAGAAAAACATTGCTTAACTCATTATGTCCATCCTGTAGCAAAAGAAGGGTAAGTGTTATAAAGAGACACAAACAGTTCTCTAAAGATAAACTTCAAGCTTGTGTCAGCCTCGTTATGATGAAGTCTTTCTAAAAAAGTCACATTTGTAGAGGTATTTTGCCTTTTTAATATATTTTTCCTTAAAAAGAAAAAAGAAGAAAAAAGGAGTGAATTTGGCCTCAGATTCTTTTAACACCTCAAATGTGTACTTTGCTTATGTGAATTAGTCCTGTATAAGGGAAACAGAGAACTGCAAGGTACTTAAAGGAAAACATGTAAGTGCAAGTGTTACTAAGCCTGTGCTTAAGTGTTTATAGGATTTGGACATCAAAGAAAACTCTTCTGTTAATAAAAAGTATAGCTGGCAAAGTTACTTGAATAAGCATCTGCCACATGTGGCAGCGCTCTCTGAAGGAGAGTGGGAAAGAACATAACTGGAAAGCACGAGCCATCGATTTAGGCAGAGCTTGCCGGTGTCCCGTAGCTCACATTCAGAGATTTTCATGTTTGTTACACAACTTGAAGCTGCTTAAAATAAATACTAATGACTACTTTTGCATCTGTATTCTATTTCTGAAAGTTGGTGAGTAACTTGAAAATTTCCATTTTTGTGGGTAAACTTCATAAAACCCAGTTGTATGTGGCAGGAAATCTGATTTGTTTTGAGCACAGCTTTCCTGTATGTTCCTCTACGAATTTTTTTTATTCACTTCCCAAATTTAAATTAGTGTTTATATAGTCTTTTAAAAATAGCTTTCAAACACCAATTTCAAATACCTTTGGATTAATAGTAATTGGTAGCTAGGGAAAAGTCACTTCTATTTGCAAATAGTAGTTTTTATTTATGGCTCTGGTAGAAAACCCTACTGTAAGTCTAGAAATGCAGTGTTCTGTTGGACTGAAAAGTTATTTAGGGGGCTTTTATTACCTCAGTGGGACCCACCTAAATTTTATGTCAGTTCTGGAACAGGTGAAGGGAAGAGTGAACTATGTTTTTATTTTAAATATTTTTCCCTATATATTGTTATTTTTGTAGATATTTTTAAAATAAATTATTATATGCTGGAGATTGCAATTCCACTATAATATCCCACAATTCCCATGTACAATATCAGATTGTTTGTACTGCAAAGAATGTATTTGATAAGTTAACAGGAAAAGTTATTTTCAAACTGTGCTGTGTTTGTGTCTAGCAATTGGAAATACTTTTCTGATAGCAAATTAAAATTATATGTATATGACCTCATATCTACATTGGGATTAACTGTCTAGTGATTGCCCCAGGGCTGCTATAAACTTATCTAAATAATTTAAGAATTGCCTCTTTTTACTGTTTTAAAGCATTTTTTCTTGTCTTTTTTGGCTGAAAGTAATTTTCCCTTGCTATGGATACAGTATGCTCAGACTTGCATATGCACTCTGTTCGGGTTTCAAACTGAAAAAAAATGTATAAAATGTGTATAAAGAAAAGTGTAAATAAAATATTTTTAATCTTTAAGCACACTCGTGTAAACTTTGTAATACTCAAAAACGGAATGGACCTGGATGACTTCAGAGTTTACTCAGTTAAGCAGCTCTTCGAAACTGGTGTTGCAATGACTCTGTAATGTGGTGTTAAAGTTATCCCATCAGGGAAAGCTGGATGTGGTTATGTAGACATCAAGCTCTTTTGTTTAGCTGTTTTTTAAAGTCTTCCTAGTTTTAAGTGCTGTAGCACTTTCATCTGTCTGCTCTGCGTTTTAAGCTTGAAATAATGTTTGGAGTTGACCTGGTTGTTACATTTGTAATCCGGTGTGAAGGCGTTTAACCTGTAAGAGTGACCAGCGAGGGCAGCCCTTGGTGTCATCAGCAGCCGGGAGAGGCTGTTCCTGCTCTCACCCGCACGGCATTGAGGGCTCTGACACAGCAGCTCTTCATCCCACACTTGGACCTCAAGTGCCAGAAATCCAAGTCACTGCTGAACGTTTCCTGTAACAGGAAGGGGAAACTTCATTTCAGGCTTAAAGTGTCAGATTAGAACAACATTCAGTGCCAGGGAGGGGGAGTGGGGTGGAGGGGCAGGTAAAACAGGAGGTTATAATCTCATTTTCTCAAGCAGTGTGATGAAAGCCTTCCTTGTCAGGCCATTGCCACACTTCTCCTTTTCTCTATCGCTGGTTTTTGGCAATTCTCTCTCAGATCAAAGGCCCTGTTTTAAAAATCTGCTTTCAAGAACGTTTGAAAATAACTGTGATATCTTTATTTTTTCAATATTGGGTTCTGAAATGGCATTTTAATAATTCAAATTACTTTAAGCTTTATTGTGTGAAGTAAGTACCCCCACCCTCCCCTGCCTCCTTTTTTGGTAACTTGTCTTCATCCTACACTGTGTAGTGTTTAATGAGAGAATGCTGTGGATGAATTTGTGCTGGTCCCAGTGGGAGTTTCTCATGGGAGGAAGGACCACTTTTACTCGTGATATTGTCCCCATATTGGGTTCAAGAGGAGACCAAATGCATTAGACTGACACAGTGGAAGAGAAGATGACGCCAATCTTTTCACACTGTCAATGTTATTTACATGTATTTTTGCTCACCTTTTTAATTTCCCTTCCCTGTGAACCAGGTTTTTGAAATACCTTTCTTCCAAGATGTTATGCTGGCTGACTTGAATTACTTGTTATCACCTCTGTGGTTGATTAGGCATCTCCAACAAAGTTTCCATTCTTTCACTAAGGAGACCACTCACATTTTAACTTGTTCATACTAAATTCTTCACTTCTTTTTTTTTAATATGTGGCCTTATTTTTTGGCAGTAGTTCAGTAATCTGTGTTCATTTATTTTGGGTGATACAAAATTAATGTTATTTTAGCAGAGGTTTTTTTCAGTGAATTCCTTCTATATTCTTTGGTGTAAGTTACCTGCTCTTGATTATTTGAAAGTCTTAATTTCAACAAATCCCCTTTGTTATGNAATATGGAATGGCAAAGTGTTGCTTAGGCTGTTGCACATGCTCTGTATCAGCTCTGTACCATTTGAGGTCATAACATACTTGTGAACACGTGATCCCCCACCCAGCCTTTACCCTGTCAAATCATGCTGATGGTTCAGTGTCATCCTTTAATCAAAGTGCCTTCTTATCCAAGGCGACTTTCTTGGCATGTGCAGAAACTTCACTCAAGGGAGAGGGTAGGGAATATGTGTAAAGGCAGCTTTCATTTCTTGTTTTCATTAACACTTTCCACTTGATTCCATAGTTACAATGACAGGTGCCCTAGGC
This sequence comes from Scytalopus superciliaris, assembly GCA_013400415.1. Lineage (NCBI taxonomy): Eukaryota > Metazoa > Chordata > Aves > Passeriformes > Rhinocryptidae > Scytalopus > Scytalopus superciliaris. The sequence goes on along the minus strand of VXBX01008409.1, from coordinate 95,629 downwards.
AACTTTTACAGGTAAAAATTAACCTCGTTGTGATGTCTGTTTAAACACCCAGTGACTGGTCAGTCATCTGTCCACTGGAAAGTCACCTATCCATTGGAATGGATGCCAGCATTAAGCATCACCTGCTGAGCACCAGGCATTCTACATTGATGGTATGTGGTACTTAAGGAACTAAAAAAAATTCTTTTTGCTGTGTGTCTGATGTCTGTCAAAGGTGTCTCCTGGTGATGTCACCCTTGGTAGTAGTTCCCCTGCATTAAGGACAAATGTTGTTCAATAAGTGGTGCTGAATTAAATATTTGTTTTCTAACGAGATGGATGGCTTTAATGGTCAACCCTTTTCTTGCACTGTTTAATTTTACCAGACAGATACGTCTGTCTTTGGTTAACCTGGCAGTCTCCTTTCCCACAGCCATTTCAATATGTCCTCAGGCATGTTCTAAACATTGGTTTGTTGGGAATTTTTTTGTCCTGTGGTTCAGCTCACAAGTTTGATTTACACCAACCATGTAATTCTCTTTTCTGTGTATCTTTATTTCCCGTGGTGAATTGTGCATGCTGTGGGTCTGTTTATATGTATTTGGTACTACTGAGGAGAATTTCCGACTTTACCATCCCTTCTTTGTCAAAAGAATTGCATAATGCCATCTGAAACCAAGTATTTGCACCTTGTTTAAGTTCTATAGTCTCAGGGGAAAAATTCCAAGCTGGTCAGTGTATTCCTTTCATGTTTACCTTCCCAGATTGCCGAAGTCATACAAAGTGCATGGGACTGTGCTTGTGGTGCTGACCCTGGTGTCGATATAAGGCATGGCCTAAATGCCTTCCCTTATGTTGGTATAGTGATGACCTTCATTTTCACTCCTGGAGAGCAGGGAATTACTGTACTGTCTTCTTCCAGCTCTCAGAAAGCCCTCTTGACTAATTATGCCCAGGAAAGAGTCCTTGGCAGGCTGAGAATGTTTGTTAGGATTTTCATCATGTCACACATGCTCTCACTTCTCCCTCTGTCTCTTACAGGTAGTTTTGCAAGGATTTTTTTATCTAACACAGGTGGCAACTTGATACCAAGAACTTATTTTAACCCATGAAATCCAAAATACTGTAGTTACAGAAGAGAACATTTCAGAGGGCAAAACCTTTTTTTTTTTAATGTGTATGTTATTTCTCCTCCTGATTTGGAGTTCATTTATTGCAATCTGGAAGTTACTGCCAAGTAACAACTTTTCCTTCATTGTTTCTCCTGTCAGATTATCCAAAACACTGAAAAGAATTATGTAGTCAGAAAAAAAAAAAAAAAAGGTGATTAATATGATTAACTGAACTGTAGCTTTTAATTGAATAACTTCTCATGGTCTTAACTGGATTGGTTCCCAACTTTAACAGCCTTCTTGGAAGTGTTTTAGCTGATTTCTGAAAGAGATGGATTTTAGCTCATTGCTGTTCTCTGAGAACAAGGGGAGTGAGACCGACCTCTGCATAAGTTAAATAAACTAAATACCTCAGCCAAGGAAATCTCAGCACAAGATTGTTCACACCCAGATAATCAACCAGCTGCACTCTGCAGAAGTTACAAACCTTACAGGTGATCAGTTTCCCGCTTTTAGTTTTGTCTTCACTTTGTGGTGCAGAGATTCTTATTTTTCCCACGGTAGAAATTAATTAACAAGAATGCATGTTTTGCTAAACTTGTTAAACTGGTGTAGGAAGCCATGCTCTCAGGTCTGCAGCCCTGTTCAAAGCAGGGCAGAACGCATTAAAGTGACTGGAAAGGTTAGCAGTTTTCCAGTGCTTTAACTTTTGATGATTTATGCATCTACTGTGGATGGAAATCATCCAGTATCCTCCAGAGATAATGTCTGGAATAAAGCATGCAATTTACCTGCTTCATATTCCCATTCTTCTATAACAATGAATTGATCCCTCAGGCTTTTCAATTCATGAAATTGCCATCTCTTGATACGCAGTGAATTCGCTCCTATTTGTAACATCCAGTTTCTGGGCCCATATAATTCCCTGCATTGTCACATGCAGACAGGAGTAAGAACCTGCTCCATCACACTTGAGAAATGTGACATTTTTCCCATCTATACAACAGCCAAAGCAAGCTAAGGTATTGTTTTTAACCTGTGCCAGCACCACATTGTCCTAATCTATGAGACTGAAGAGGTAGTTTCAAATGCTGTGTTAGATGGAAGCAGTTAAAAGTAAAGGTGATGTTGGTACCACTACCCTGTGCCCCTTTGGTTCCTACACCATAAGTGGGAGGGGGGGCACAACCATAAATGGCTGCTCTGGAATGGAAGTAGTGGGTGATAACAAGTGTGAAACATGCAAGGGAGCACTGGGGGAAACTGTGCACATGACAGTTTCCATTAGTGATTGTGAGAGACCCCTGAAATGTGTCCTGGAGTTTCCTGAACACACTTCGGGATTAAACGTGTAAGGTTGGGTGTTGCTCCTCTGTGGAAAATGCTCCCAGAATGGAAGCAGTAGTTGAAGGTACCAGACATGATGGGTGTTAATGAATATGAGGCAAAGGAATGGAATGGTGCCAAACCAGGCTGAACAAATGCCAGGTACCAAAGAGCAAGGAACTGTACAAGGACTTCCTGGCTAATGAGCACTCTGCACAGAAACACAGGATTACGTCCCAAAAAGGGCATTTTGCTTCCAGTTTTGCCCCATAGCTCTCATTCTCTTTGAAACAAATATACCCTCTCCATTTTTGTGATCATCTGTTGAGCTTCAGAAGAGCAACATGTTGGCTGCAGAGACACTGTAGTGTGTCAGTAAGAGTAAAATGCAGAGGTGACTGATGAATTGTATGGAAAGGAAGATCTAGAAAAATAAAGTATTTAAGGTTTTTCCCCTCAAAAAGGGTTTTACTTTATACTGAGCAAGTAAAGCCACAAAACAAAAACATGCCTTCTAGAAACAGAATAATAAAGGTTTTCTCTTACACTCTTCTGTTACATCCAATGATAGTGGCAGCATCAGTGAAGAAGAAATCTGGATGATTCTTCATGGACTGTTCAGCTGTCCTCCCTCTTGTGCAGGGTCTGCAGCAAATCCCTTTAGAATGCCTGCTGCTCTTCTGGTCCCCAGGATTCTGTAAGGATTCAACCCCCAGCATGATGGTTTAATGGGGAAGCAAATCCCAGAGTTAACAATGTAAGTATGGGCTTCACTACCCAAGTACATGAATTTTTGCCTGTTTCTCAATACTTTGTAGTGTGTAAGATGTTGCACCCAACGTTAGTGGTACCTGTTCTCCAGCTGCTCTGTGTGTGGTAAGTTCTGTGGACCTCACTGTAACAATTCTTTGTGTGGGTGCCATTTAGAAACGTTGAAATGCAATTTCCTAACAGCAAAAATGAAGACACTAATGCATTTTCAGTAATAGACTGTAATAATCATGTTATGCTATATATATATAGTAAGCATTGTGCTTCTCAGTTACAAGAGAGCTACATCATGTGCCCTGGTAGAAAGTAAAACATACATTAAAACCCTTCAAAAAATGACATCCTAGAAGTCCGTTACAAATAACAAAAGTGAGCTCAGCATGTCACTGTTTATCAAGGAGACAGCACAGGAAAAGAAAGAATGTGTCCCTTTAATTGAAAATTATTTGGTAGACCTAAAAATCGTCATTTAGGCAAATAATGTACTACATTTTAATATATATATTTATGAAAATAACTTATAGGCAAATGAGGTAAAGATACATCATCTTGCTAAGAAATTATGGATTACTGTGAAAATAATTTTAAGTTTAAAAAAATTGATGTGCTAAATATGTAAAGATGGTAACAGATGTAAGACCTTTCACCTTTTGGTCTCAGTTGATTTCTAAAATGTATCCTTCTCAGCTGAAATCGGAGGTGCATTTGAATGTTGAAGGGAGTTGGGCTTTATTGTAGTGGGTGCTTAACAGGCATCAGGAAGGTGTTGGTGTTCTCAGTGCTGCTGGTAGCACCTGTCTGTGCTTTAGAAGGCATTGCTAACATCACATATCTCTGATGGTGGTACCAACAACTTGTTAACGGAAGAATTATTCATTGGAGCTGGAAGGAGTAATTGAAGAATGTGGAACCAGAGCTACTGATGGCTGCAGTAAGAATTTGAATCGGGGAAGGAATGTTTGGGTGTTTAACAATGGTTAATGAAATGAAAATATATGCATTTGGATTACACTGGGGTTTTTTGCATGATGTGTTTCTCTTTTCTGCCTGTGCCCTGTCTTAGAATACAGAATCTTTATTTGGAGAGCACTGAGTGTGTTTTGGATGCTGTCAAAATGTGACAAAGCTGTTGAGACAACAGGTGCAGAAATTCAAGTCCTGTTTTACTCCAGATGTCCATACAGTAAAGACACTGCAGCAGTTAAAGGTAGGTCAGTGGGAAAGCACAGAGCTCTGCAATGGCATTTGTCCTTAACATTCAGTTTTCTTTCTGAATGTGCAACTTCAGACCTCACAGCTGCCAATAGAGCATGTCTGACAAATGCTGAAAAATTACTCACCTTAAGTATGAAAGGAGAAAACACAAGGTAAGTTTCACTTAAAACAGTGTCAGTAAATATAAAAATCTGTTACATCCCTCCTTTTATTTTTCAAGTTAGGAAGTGAACAAAGTAGAAAGGATGAAAGGGGAGTATTATGGATATGCAAACTACTCCCCCTTCACAAAGGCACCATCATCACACACCTCTATAAAAGCCAGTTCAATTGGCTGCTTAACACACATGTGCTGAAAGTGACAGGAGCATGAGAAATGGATCATGTGCTTTGGAGACCAGCTTGGAAAGGTGTGTACCTGCCATGTCACCTCTGAGCTCTGTGTGGAGCATTTGGAGCGCTGGGGTCACAGTGTTGGCTGAGCTGCTTAACTGAAGGTTGAGTTTACTGGAGCATTTGTGGTGGTCTATTTTCTATTAACTACATATTTTCAAAAGAACTTGGTAGATCTGCCAAGCAGCATTCTTTCAACTTAAAACACAATGCAGACAAAAAGCTGTAAGAGGCAGAATAGCAGTTTATTTTATAAAGACATAAAAAATAAATTCTAAACAGGGTGGCAAAACTGTAATGGCAAGTCACGTTATTTAAAAAAGTGATTTGTTTTAGTGAAAAAAGGAGCATGGGAAAACTTTTTGTTTGTTTGTTTGTTTTAATATGTAAGAAGTTTTATCATGAAGAGAATTATAATGTTCTTCTGTGATCAGGGTGAGTAGGTAATTTCACTGATATTTAATGTGCAGATGTTACAAACTCACATTTTAACAGTAACATGCAATAAATCTGCTTTTTTCCTATCCTTATGAATGTATGGCAAATAACTAATTGTGTTGCTAATAAAGGACTGATCTTGTTTTCCTGACCACAACATAAACTGTAAACCATTATGAAAGCTCAGACTGCAATGGCTAAGGCAAAGGATTAGAGATCAAGTTTCTTAAATTGTGTTTTTGCCTGGGCTGACATAGTTTATGAACAGTGGCAACATTTTCAAGCTCCCCTGAGCTGCAGCTTTCTAAAGCAAATGTATCTTTCACGAGTGTTTAGAAAAGCCAGTTATCAAGGAGAGAGAAAAATACTGGCATTCAAAATAAAACTGAATTTGGGTAGAGGTTCTCACATTAGAAACAACTGGGCGTCAATCATACCAAAGCTCTTTATTCTGTGGCCTCAGCAGCAGAACCTTCAGCTCCTCTTTAAGCCTGTCTGACAGTGTTCTGGACTGTGCATAATGCATTATGGCATATTATCCTTGTCCCAGGGAAATTTTGCAGAGACAACCTCCTCCAGCATAAGAGAACAATACACCTACATCAAAGCTAAGATATTTGTATTGTTCTTCTCTATAAAGGGTTTTCACATCCTTTTTAATCAGTCATATCAATAATTTTAAAGATCAACTTCTACATTAAAGAAAAAAAAATGTACCCAAGATGCCAAAGCTAATAAAATTATTTGGATTAAAAAATTTCCTGAAACCACCCTTTGTTCTTCAAATATTTATATTTGCATTACATAATTGTATCAATAATTGCTGTATAGCCACTGAATATAAATAGATAACAAAAATACGTATTTGTAATATATACACCATTGTATGGACAGAAACAATTGGAATTTACTTTACTATTCACATATCAAACTTAAAAACAGACCACATTTGAAATATGTCATGTGGTCTGGAATACCCCTTTGGTCCGTTGGGGGCACCTGCCCTGCCTGTGTCTTCTCCCAAATTCTCATTTGCCTCCAACTTCCTCCCTAGCCTGACAATATGAAGAGCAGAAAAGGCCTTGGCTCTGTACAAACCCTGCCCAACAATAATAAAAGCCTCTCTGTATTTATCAACACTGTTTTCCAGCACAAATCCAAACCACATCCCCTTACCAACCACTGTGAAGANAAGATGCCAAAGCTAATAAAATTATTTGGATTAAAAAATTTCCTGAAACCACCCTTTGTTCTTCAAATATTTATATTTGCATTACATAATTGTATCAATAATTGCTGTATAGCCACTGAATATAAATAGATAACAAAAATACGTATTTGTAATATATACACCATTGTATGGACAGAAACAATTGGAATTTACTTTACTATTCACATATCAAACTTAAAAACAGACCACATTTGAAATATGTCATGTGGTCTGGAATACCCCTTTGGTCCGTTGGGGGCACCTGCCCTGCCTGTGTCTTCTCCCAAATTCTCATTTGCCTCCAACTTCCTCCCCAGCCTGACAATATGAAGAGCAGAAAAGGCCTTGGCTCTGTACAAACCCTGCCCAACAATAATAAAAGCCTCTCTGTATTTATCAACACTGTTTTCCAGCACAAATCCAAACCACATCCCCTTACCAACCACTGTGAAGAAAATTAACTCTTCCCCAGCCAAAACCAGCCCATCCATCCAAATTATACTGGCAGTGAGACAGAAGGGCAGTGAAGCTGGTGCAGGGCCTGGAGCACAAGCCCTGTGAGTTGCAGCTGAGGGAGCTGGGGGTGTTTAGCCTGGAGGAGAGGAGGGTCAGGGGAGAACTTATTGCTCTCTACGGGTACCTGGGTGTAGCCAGGTGGGGTCGGTCTCTTTTCCCGGTCAGGTAATGATAGGACAAGAGGACACAGTCTTAAGCTGCACCAGGGGAGGTTTAGGTTGGACACTGGGGGGAATTTCTTCACAGAAAGGGTGATTAGACATCGGAATGGGCTGCCCGGGGAGGTGGTGGAGTCGCCGTCCCTGGAGGTGTGTAAGGAAAGACTGGATGTGGCACTGAGTGCCGTGGTCTGGTTGACAAGGTGGGTGTTCGGTCACAGGTTGGACTCGATGACCTCAGAGGTCTTTTCCATCCTCGCTGACTGTGATCTCTGAGTACCCAAAACTTTACAGACGCTGCCGGGTAACGCCGAGCCGCGCCGGCAGCTCTGCAGGGCGGTGTGCGCATCCCCTTTGGCCCCGCCTGAGCCCCGGAGAGCGAAACCCCGCAGTTCGGGACACTGATAGATTGATTAATTTATTGATTGATTGATTCATTCATTCATTCCCGGGAGCGCCGCGCGGCGGCGGCATCGGGCGCGCGCGGGGCCGTCCCCGCCCTCCCCGTGACGTCACGCCGCCGTGACGTCACCGTCCCGTCCCCGCCCACCCGGCGCCGCCATGTTCAAGGTGAGGGTACCGGGGATCGGCCCCCCGTCCGTCCCGATCCCGATCCCGATCCCGATCCCGATCCCGATCCCGATCCCGATCCCGATCCCGATCCCGATCCCGCTGCTCCCGCCGCAGCCCCGCCCGGCGGTCCCTGCTCGGGGCTGTGGGGGGCCCGGCCCGGCTCTGCCCCAAGGGCCTTTGCCCCCTGAGCGGAGCCCCAGCCCCGCCAGGCCCACAACGAGCGCTGTGTCGGTCCGGGGGGTTTGTCACGGCTGCTCCAGAAACAGGAAGGGGTTTGTTTTTAAAACGCTCCCTTCTCGGTGCTCGTTCTCCCGGGCGCCGTCTTCTGTGTCAAATATTGATAGTATATAGCAACGCGCTAAATACACTTGCTGTATCCGAAACTAAATGTATTAATGTAACTGAAACACAAGTTGCATCTTAAGACGGGGAGTAACTTTCCATTGGGGGTGGCAGGGCAGTGGAAGAGGCTGCCCAGGGAGGGATGAGGTCTCCCTCTCCAGGGAGATTCCCAACCCACCTGGACACGCTGCGGTGCCCCCTGCCCCGGCAGGGGCTTGGGATGGGTCATCTCCACAAGGCCCTCCCAACCCCAACAAGTCTGTGGGTCGGTGCTGCTGAGCAGCCTACACCTGCCCTGCTCTTGTCCCACCTTCCTTTTTCTCGTGCGTTAATGTGACAGTCGCTGGAATTCCTTTGTGAGGATTCTATCTTGGAATCACTGACAATCCCATAATCGATATTGACTTGGCATTAAAGGGGTTATGTGTGAGCTTCTATTTTCAGGCACTATGCATAATACTGTTACTTTTATATGCAGAATTAGGTGCTTCGGGCCAACCTGATTTTATGCCTGTAAGAGCAAAAGGGGAAGGTGGCTTTTTGTCCTTGATATTTGTGCTGCAGGGACAGCAGTGCTCAGGACTTTGGGGTTTGGTTTATGTTTTTATAGCTGGGGTTGAGAAACAGGAGGAAGAATAGAAAAAGATGAGAAAAACGAAGTGGCTTCATATATTAGGACAAATACAGTATTGTCAGAAGTATAATTAAGGGGTTTTTTTTTCCTTTCTGTTTTTCCTTTCCCCCCTGTTTTTGAGGTGACAGTAACAAGTAAATTGAGAAACCACAGACTAGAGGGGAAAAAAAGTTCTACTTAATCTTTAGCTCTTTGTTCCCCGGTTTGTTTGAGAACTAATAAGGGATTTATGCTTCCCAAAGACATTTTTTAGTTAAGCATTAAGAACTTTGAGAAAGACACTGAAGCAAGACAATAGATGAAATATAATGGTCTTTTTTCCCCTCCTTTATGATATTCTTTGCTCATCTTGTGTCTGAAGGTAAAGTTGAATTCTGCAGCTGGAGAGGGGAGTGAGCATAGTATCTTTATTTACAGTAACTGCAGAGCATTGCCATGAGAAAAGAATGTTGGGTCTACTCTGTTGATATCAGTGGAACAGCTGTAAGACAGGCAGGCTGAAGACACATCAATCTCTCAAAATGCTGTATTACTAATACATGGCTTGTACAGCATTAAGAAATGAGATCCTAAAGGGAATTTTGGAAACAGTGCAGTGGTTGATCTTCCATACTCCCAAATATTTTCATCTGTGCAATACTTCAACATCAGTTCTGTCTGTCCTGTAAGGTAGCTGATGTAGAGGACCATTACAGTCTATCCTGATCAGCACATTTAAGGAGAGATTCAACTTTCACTTTTGGTTAATTTCATTTTGTGAAAAAGTAAAACAAATGGAAAAGGTCTGCATTTCAGTATCCAAATAGTATAAATGGTTGACATTTTCACTCTGAGTAGTTCTGTGATCACCAATACCTGTTTTGTGAAATCAAGGTGATTCCATTCTTGTGGTCTGCTGTCTGTGTCTTTATATAAGAATTTCAAATATTTAAGCCATTGGGAATTACTGTTTCTACTGTTGACACTTAGCACTATTTACACTGTTTGAAAACATATTTCAGAATGAAAATGCATTTAGATTTTTGCCTTTTCAGTGACAGAACAATTTTGCAATGAAAAAAAAAGGAAAGATTGAGGAAATAAAGTCTACGTATTAATGGTTAGTAGCATTTGTGTTTCCATCCTGGCTAATAGAAGTATGTGAAAAGTGTTTAAACAAACACTATTAAAGAGTATTCTTGTCTTTCCTTGGCTGTGAAAAGAGCTGATCCAGTCATTGTGGTGTTTCATTTACAGTGCTGTAGTAATGTATCCATAAATTCAAATACGGAAAAACTTCCATTTTAAGCAAGTTTTTCCATACCTTTTGACCCACCAGATCCCTTATGTCTTCCTGAAAAGCAATCCTGTGACCTAGTGTGCTGTTTCTCTACATGCAAACAAGAAGGAAGTTTGACAAATGTACAGGCTGATTTTTAGTTTGAGGAGTGTCTTGGTTACATTCAATAAACATTCCATCTGCAAAGCAGTGGGAGAAAGTTAAGCTGCAAATGCTTATCTGCATACAGTAAGCTGTTGTCTGGATAATTTTAAAGCTATTTTCTGACAGTTCTGCAATGGACAGGAAGCTTCAGAGCAGTTGTCCTGTGGCAAGGACAGTTATCATCATCACAGCACGAAGGACATATTGGTCTGACTAAGCCTTCAGTTTCACAAGCAGCTAGGTCAGTGCAATGGACCCTTCTATCTCTGAAAAGGTACAGGGTTTGCTGCCTCCTCCTTTCTCATCCCCTCTTCCCTGACCACCCAGTTCCTCTGGTGCCTGTCAGGCTGTGTCATGGATGGGTTCAGCTTGCTAAGCCCGCACAAAGCTCTCCGCTTCTCTTTCAGGACTGATCTTTTGCCAAAGTGGCGAGGTGAAATCGCCTCACGGTGGAAGCATCCGGCCACCAAAGCTAGGGCAAGGTGAGCAGCAGGGCTTCTGGGAGCTGGTGCTGGAGCAGAGCCAGGCATTTCCAGTTTGGTGTTACATCCACTCACCTGTAACCTGATACAGCAAAGCACGGGCTGTTTTAACTGCGCTTTTCCCCGAGCAGTAGCAGGAATATGAAACATTGAGAGGTTTCCCATTTGAGCCACCATTTCTGGAGTTACACTGTGCTGTTGATAAGGATGAGCAGTTGGAAAATACTCACTTGGCATTCTGGATTTGCTATGCAGCTATGGTTTTTATCTTCTGGTTTTTAAGTTGAAGCAGACTTTGCCATTAAGAAATACAGTTCAGTGTAGGTCCTGAATATCTGGAGAATTATATCCACCTTACTCATGGTGGTTGTGCTGTGTGACTGGATTCAATCTGAAGTATTCAAAAATAGTCAAGTAATTCATGTTTCTCACAGAAAAGCAGGAGACATTCCTAAAATTCTTAGAAAGCAGTGATTATGCTTTGATATTTTCAATTGTAGGTCTCATTCTTTTCTCAAATCTAGCTGCAAATATTAACTAGAAGTAAAATGCTGAACTTCTGGGTACTAACTGAAAAAATTGAGGTGGTGTGGGCATTCACAAAGTTGTTTATAGTATGAATATTAGTATTTATACTGAGAAAGTTAATAAAAACTTTGTTTCAAATGAGAGAAAACAAGATGTTTTTGTGAGATGAAAACTGGTGAGATTAGCATTTATGGTTATTGTCTCCTTTAGCCTTAGGCTTTTCCAAGCACCATCTGAATAATTCAGGTGTTGCCATTTGTGTGCTTTAGATTGTGTACCGCTGACCCCCTTTCCCCCTAATTTCTAAGCATCTTATTATATCACTTTTTAGCATATAGAGGTACATAAACATTGTCTCCGTGGATGTGTTCAAACATGTTGCCATTTTGTTGGCACCTAATGATGTCCTTGTCTTCCTATGATGTTTCCAGGTAATTCGGCTGGGGGCCACCCCTGTCAGCCTGAGCTTGCTCTCTCTCCAGGTTTATGCTGCTTCTTCAGAGAAGGCTTCCAAAAAGGAGTTGCTGAAAATTGAGGAGGTAAGTGTGGTTAGAGCCTTAGTGCTCTTCTATCTAAAGAATTCTGGAGGACGTTATATTTTGATGTGTGAAAGCATTTAGGTGCATCTCTTCACCTTTTGTATTTTTGTGTTTAAATTTGCTTCTCAATTTTCCATGATAGAGAGGTCTGTATAGTTCTGCTTCTTTTACCTGGGGATTGCATTGCATTTGATGCCCTCCACTTGACAGTGTCAGGCTTGTTTGTGTGTAAGATCTTTTTCCCACATTAAAGCCTTCTGTTTTTCATTCAGAAATTACATTTTCATGTTTGTAGATTTACTTGTGGTCATATTTCAAATCCACAGGAATATTTTCTTTGCTTTTTATCGAGATAGCACCATTTATTTTTTACTTTAAGTACTGTTGGCAGAATTTCTTTTATGTTCTCTACCAAAACAACAAATGTTTTATTTCTAAAAATATCTTTCTTTTATGTTCGAAATTCTTGTCTGGCAATTTTGAATCTGCTATAGTAGCTTGCAGAATTTTACCAGTTTTTCTTTCTTTACAGCATTTGGACTTAAGCAACAACAAATACAATAAGTAGTGGTAGTAAATACCTGTTACCTTTTTACTTCTCTAAGATGTTACAAACATCTTGGTTATATCACAAGTAGAGCTTTAAAACACCCTGTCAAACTACAGGCTCCCCAGCGTTGTTACATGGGCTTTTAAAAGCCTCCAACATAAATAAGTAATTCCTAACTAAATACAACTTTGTATCCATGATAGTGTTTAGTTGTTTAAAAACTTTGAGTACTTCAATCCAAGCTAAAATGTTCTTACATAAGCAGTTAAACTAAATTAGACTTACTTCTGTGTCTACTTTGGTCTCTTGGAGGTGTCTGCATGGGCGGTTCACTGTGCAGTGCGGGGGGATCAATAATCGAAGAGGTCTCCCGGCTTCACCCCCGCCCCGTAACCTCAGCACAGGCGCTCCCGCGCCTGCACCTCCCCTGCCGTGAGTCAGTGCTGAGGCAGCAGCGTGCAGTTCCCTCTGTGCCCAGTAATTGGCTTCCCCGTCAGCTCCAGCAAAGCAGTGTGCAAGCCATGGAGTTTTGGCTGCCTTGCTTGCCATTCACAGAGCATTAGTTTGGATCTCTACTGTGTCAGCTGTCTTGTTGCATAAAACATGTGGGACCTTCCTTGTCTCTGAGGCTTCTCTCCTTGTTCCAGACATGGCTGTTAGGTTGTCCAACAGGATCCAAGTTCAGCTTGTGACTGTGATTGCAGGGATGACCAGATTTTTAAGGGAAATGAGTCTGAAAATGCTTGTCTTGTAAAGCACAGAAATCCAGCTGCACGAGTTAGTGAATGATTGGACAAATTCTGTGTCATTATACATTCTGCTGTGGTTAGCAGCTTTTTTTATTATGATAGATACAGTTTTTTTTCCAGCTTATCATGAAAAGAGGGCTAGCTACACTTTGATGCAGCAATGTTGGTAAACATCAGTTTATAATAAACTACTAAATGGGGTATAAATGTGGTATGAAATATAAGCTTTTTACAGTAAACATCAGCGTGGTATATAAACTGCTAGAAATTTTACCAGATTTTGTTTTGATCTGAACTTTGCTGTTCATCTTCAACAGTATAGACTGTGGTCTTTTTTTTTTTTAATGGAATATAATTTTAAATATGCTTAGGCAATTTTGGTAAATGTCATGCTAAACCCTGAATAGGGTGGTTTAGTATTTATTATGTGAAGGTGCCCTTTGCTGGCTACAGTTCCTCTTTGCTCAGCCCCAGCCTGCTGTTAATGCTGTCAGTCGCTGATGTAGTTAATGACCACAAGAGTGGGGATGTTGTACCGTTTTCCTGCTCAGTAACAAACAGACACATTTGTATCGGATGTTACCTTTGTTAGAAGCTGCTCAGGCTCTCTAATGATGTCTGGTTTGAATGTAGAAAATGATGGATTGTGATTTCTCATACATTTACTTTGTTAACTGGGAGCCAGAAGTGCTGATTAAGGCAAGAAACATTTTTCACAATTACGTTTTGTGTTCTTATTGAACTAGTTTAATATTAATTTATAACTTGTGACTTGGATCATATAGCAACTATGAATGAATTGCATAGCAGTTAGAAGTCATCTTCATCATAATTATGTACTGTATAATTAAACTTTGCTCATAATGGTTGTCTCACAGCTGTGTGAATTTTTATTATGCATTGTTTATGTAGTGAGCACAGTGTTAGATGTTCTCTCCTTAGACTGTTCATGCCCTCAAGACCTACTTACACAATTACACCTTTGTTTTTAACCTCTTCTTTGCTGATATTCACAGCTGTCACTCTACTCCTCTCCAGCTCGTGAGACTAAATATGTAGAGAATCCACAAACTGAATTGGAAGAGGGGGTTTCACGCCTGCGGCATGCTATGGAGCCATATACAGCTTGGTGTCAGGTATAATGGCTTTTATCACATCTGGTAGTGGATCAGTGATAAGTGTCTAGCTGGGATTGTGATTTTTTTTCCCAGAGATGGAATTAACAGGTAGCAGCAAAGCAAATGTTGATAAATGTAAAAGCGTTTTTCAAAAGCGCTGCGTTGCTTAAAGTTTTCTGTATTACTTAAAATTTTCCACAGTTCAAGTCATAATGTTTACTCCCTTCTCACAGAAAACCAGTTGTTTCTTTCTACTAATTTGCTGAACTAAATCCCCGCATTTTTGCATTTCGTCTCCCTCCAAAAGAATTAAAATTAACTAATGCATAAAATTGTTACCTGAAATGAACGTTATGCTTAAATATATCTAGGCATGTCTGAGTTTGGTACTGCCCTGTGGCTGAGGAAGACAGGAGAGTGCTCATCAAATCTGCAGTTTCCATGCTCAAGGAGAAAGCTTTAAATTATCAAGGGGTGTGTTTTGGAGTGGTAGTACTGAGTTGCCCTCACTGCAACTGTGACAAAACACAACTTTGCAAAAAATAAATCAGAATTTGCTGAACTGGCAGTGGTAAACCTAATCTCCAGACCATACCCCAAAACTTTCACATACATATTTTATTAGGTAGCATGTTTATAGTAAACAGTCATTAAATACAAAAATAGTCTCTGGAGCATAGAGGAAAACCAAGATCTTTGTAATCAAGGCCTAAATTGTTGGTATTAGTTGCAGAGTCCTAGGATGGCTTTCTTGCTCTTTCCTGTCACAGCAAGTGTTGAGGCTTACTTTTGAAGCAAGGCCATCCTTGCCATCTGGTTGCCTCTTGGCAACTTTAGGCAGTGCTCTACTTTGGCCTCTGACTGTTGTGAATCCTCTTAAGCTGCAAACTGTTTGCCCAGTTCTCCACAGAACCAAGCTGTTCTGATCAGGGTGTCCTTCCTGCCTGGAAGGTCCGTGTGGTGGTACTAACTTCCTTTAATAGGAATGAAACATTTTTTCAGAGATACTCAGTGTTACTCAGTCTAGTGATGTGTTTCTAAAGTGCCACCAGCAGGAGCACTGCAGTTTGGAAGGTGAAGAGGGGTTTTCCATAGGGTGGTTAGAGGTGTGACCTCCTGGAACACATGGATTCTGTTCGGTTGCCTGTGGTAACCTTAATCTCAAATGAAATTTGAGAGCAGCTTAGTCACCCACTAGGACTGACTGCAGGTAAGCCTTGAACCTTGTTTTATGTCTCGCTGGCCTGTTGTCATCCTATTTGTTTGGGGTTTTTTTGTCTGTGTGGTGATCATTTACATGAGATGTGCTCTTGTGCTCACACGCAACAAGCCACTTCCTGGCAGTGGTTTACTGACTCACTTTATGAAGTGGGCATGCCAGCTTTATGGGTTTGGAATCATCTTGCTTGCTTAACTGTAGTCAGAGATAGCTTTGGTTTTACACTCCCCACCCCCACCCCCCACTCCTTGCTATGTTGAAGAAAATAATATTGAAGTGTGTCTCAGTTGTCTTTAAAATTAAAAACATAACCCAGAATAATGAGAATAAAACTAGTTATGTTCTTATGTCTGTTTTACTTTTTCAAAATTACTTAGCTGTGGTGGAAATTCAGTTCAAAACTCAGGTGTAGAAATGAGCCAGTGATAGAAGCTGTTCAGCTGTGACAGAAGATCAGACTTAATTAGTCTCTAGGGTCTTTAGTGCAAGTTCTTTTAAAATTGACTTTTAATAAGACCAACATCCATTTAGGGTTACATCATATGTCACATGCTAACACTTTTATTTTCATGACAAATTGGTTTTTTTTATGTCACTCTTGCCAGTGAGGAAATGAAAGTTCTAAAAATGTTATCTCCATGCAGTATCCTAAACAAATGTGTTCACTTCTGCACAGATGCATCATAGGTGGAATTGCAAGACTGTTCTCTGCTTTATCTTCGAGCATATATGTTTATGAATTTGTTCCCTAATTTATAGACAGCCTTACACTGTCTCTCTGAATGCTTATTAGCATAAAAAACAATTAACAGGGTTCTTTTTTATTGAGGTTTTTTTTTTCCTCTTTTGGTAAAAGACAATATGAATTCTTTTACTTCTGCATGTTCTCAGTCTGAAAAAAATCTAGTACTAGTCTGTGGGGTATGCAGAGTTCCTTGATTTACTTTGGGCATTGTATGGACATCTCATTTTCCAAGTCACCTCAGCAGTGCAGTTTTGTTAGCCTAAGATAGTCTCCTGGAAAGTGGAATTCATCACCTTGCAGAGTGAGTCACGTACCCCTGTGAAGCGCAAGGAAGGATTTATGGCAGTGTTGGACTTCTTTTCTTTGCTTCACCTCAAGTGTTTTTGCAATGCCTATGTACACTGAGAAACCTGAGCTAGTTCTGAGTTTCAGCTACCTGACCTTAATAAAATATTGAGGTTTTGAAGTATAATATTTCATCTGTGTCCACAGACTACTTTGAGAAAAATGTGCAAGTTATGCCAAAGGTAACGTTGAGCAAGCGTAGCCCTACAAGGGAAGGGAATAAAAGAAGTTATTTTAGTGACCCAGCACTTTTTCCTTTCCTGTTTTCAGTTTGTTTTTTTTCCTTCCTTTGTCAGGTCAGTTACAGTCTATAGTTAATATTTTACTTACTTGGTGTCTATTTACTCTTGTTCTCTTTTTTTTTTTTTTAGGATCTTTATGCCAAAGCTATGCCCAGTTTAGAAAAAGCTGTTGAGCATGGTAGAGGTAAATCAGCTTAGTTTTCTTAACTAGCAGTTGAAAATGGAGGACTGTACTGTATCTTCTGTTAAAAGGGAATTCCAGGAAGCATCATTATACGTATAATTTCTAATGCATTTAAGACTACTTTATTTGCACTGTGTATCTGTTTAAATTTCCTTTGTGGGTCACTTCTGACACACTACATTTCTAAACAATTAAAATCTATGTTTATCATTGTCACTAAATATTAGTTATA
Source organism: Scytalopus superciliaris (assembly GCA_013400415.1). Lineage (NCBI taxonomy): Eukaryota > Metazoa > Chordata > Aves > Passeriformes > Rhinocryptidae > Scytalopus > Scytalopus superciliaris. The sequence goes on along the minus strand of VXBX01008409.1, from coordinate 78,606 downwards.
CAGGAAAATAAGGAAAAAATCCTCATAATTTATTCCTATCCAATAGTATTTGCATGATCCAGCCTAGTAGTTGAAATTTCCTGTAATGATTATAACTTGTTGCAAATATTAGGTCTTCTGTTTGTAATGTTTAGCCTTTTCATTTTGGTTTACTTCCACGGATCTCCAAAGAATTTTGAATTAATCCAAAGCAATTTGTATTTGTTTTTATTTTTGTAAGCATCCTTTCATAATTGGGCTTACCAGGAGTGACCATGAATGCTATGCAGAGCTCATTTCAGATATTGCACCTCTTTTCCTTCAACTTAGCAGTCAGTCTTTTGAACTCATTTGTATGGAAGTTTTTTCATAGTTTTCCATTCCCCATTGGACTCACATCTTGGAGTGAACTTTGTTTATGCTGTGTTTTTCCATTGTGCTGTGGTTTGTTTTTTGTACAGCATTTTACTGAAACTAATTCTTGCTAACATGCAACTGTAAAATTCCACTTTGCAAAGGTTTTTAGCACTAATTTGAAAAAGATATGATCGAGATGCAAAAGCTTCTATGAAAATTGGTGAATACAATACAATGTTCAGTTTCATTCATGTGTCACTAGAGAACATCTCAAAGGCTTTGAATTTTATGCCAGCAAATCTAAAATGGGCATGATAATTGTGTTTTGATAACTTTGTATTTTGTAACAATTACCAGTGTGTATTGATGATTCCTTATCACAAACACACTTTCACATTACATTAAAGCACTTTGTTCTGACTTCTTTTCAGAGGGCTATGAATTTCTCCAAAAACCCCCTGCTGGATTTTATCCAAGACTTGGTGTGATAGGTTTTGCTGGAATTGTTGGATTATTTCTTGCTAGAGGTAAGTGGGAACCTTTTGAACTGGTTATGTTATGATTTGGGAGAAGTAATTTATTTGTGGTTTTTAGGGTACTAATTTTTAATTGTGACAATGAGATATGACTTAAATGTACAAGTGTGTTTCTACAATGTTCCCCCAGTTGTAAATAAACTTCATCAATAACCATCAATTATTGTTTTATGAATGCTGCATTTGTTACTGGAATCTGGCCTTTGGTATTTCCCAGTTTTAGCTTAATATGACAAAAATGAGAAAGGATTAGTTTGGGAGGTTTTCACCTCAAAATCCTTTTAATTATTTAAATTCTTGGTCCCATATGTTACTGTAGAAAAACTACAGAGGAATGAATTGTGGTAAAATACAGAGGTTCCTGAACTATGATATGTGTCCAATCAGTTGTACATTCAAGTTCCTTGTGTGTCCAGGCACAGACCTGCTGCAGGTGGTGATATTCAGCAAATACACTTGTGAATTCTGAATGTACTGTAGCTACCTGCACATTTTGCACTAGAGAAAAGTGGTACAGGTAATTTCATCACACTTGTTGAAGAAATGTTTATGCTTTCGTAGAAAGAAGCATTAGTTTGAGAAATGTTAATTGTGAAAAAGTAAAATACACATTTGTAGGGCGTGAATGTATCGAACAAACTGTAAGTGTGTGCTTAACTACATTGAGATGGAAAGTATTCTGTTAATATATGCACTTCTCAAAAGATTTAATTTTCTAGTGGATATGGTAAAAGCAGTATTTTGGTTTTTTTCCTTGTGTGTTTTTTTTAAATGAAATCAAGGTCCCCAACTTTACCCACGTGGAAGTTCTTTCTGTTCAAATTCCTGCTGCTCAAGCTAGATGACCATGAATGAGATGAGCTTCCATCCTTTAGGACTATAGCAAAATGGGAGCAGAGGGGAAAAGTGCAGTCTTGGGACTGGAGTTGAAAGATTAGAGGATCCTAAACTGAGTGAAAATAAAAATGTCTCATAATAGTTTGATTTGTGAGGAGCCATAATTTTAAAACTTTTTGTCTGGTCATATTTTACAATACTGACTGTTATTTCCAGAAAGTATTCAAACTGTAGAAGGAAGTGCCCCTTAATTTTGGTGCCACAGAAAGTTAGACACAAATATCCTGGGGTTTTTTATCCCTTGCCCTCCTTGGTCTCACTGGAAAAACTGCCCTCTTGAAAGGTACAGATAAAACCCTCCAGGTCTAACCATAACACTTGAAGATACAGCTGCTCACTAAGTAGAAAATACTGTATTAGAAGTTTAATCATGTGAATATTGTGTGGTCATCCAGCATCCATAAGTGCCATTGAAGATAATTAGTTTTAGCCTTGTTTTGTATATGGAACGTTGCACTTCACTCGTAAGAGAGAAGCAGCAGTGTCTTCATTGATATAAAACAATGATTTAACAAGATTCAATGGCAAGGCACACAGGGTTAGTTACTGCATGGAGGACAGGGTCAGACAAACTGTCTGGGAAGGATCCTCCTCTTGAGTCTCAGGATTCAGAGACAACCTTCTTGCTTTCTAGTCTCCTGCTCAGAGGAGTTGAGGTGCAGCTGTGTCCAGTCAGGGTCCCAGACTTGGTCAACAGTTTATGTCCAAAGGATTACATGTGCACAATCAATCTAAGATACAACCTTAACAAGACTTACAAAGTTTAGCAAACTATTAGTTGCTCACTGAGGATTTGTTACAGCAAGGACTCTCTCAGTATCGAGGAGTAAGGGATATCTGCAGCAGGTGTAACCTTGAGAGTGATCCCGAAAGGGGAGATCCTGTTGTCCAGTTACCGTGCAGGAGAGCTCAAAGGACTCTTGGGCTGCTCACTGATTATGGGGTAAGATCACAGAATCATAGTCATGTTTGCATACTGACTGCAGGTGGTAGTTTGTTTCAAGTTTGGCTTGAGGTAAACGTTGCCCAGCACTGTGGTTGGGTGGGTGCATTGCTCCAGTTAGCCTGTGGCTGGTGTGTTACTCTGAACACACTTTGAGCTGCATGCAGCCATTGACCAGAGGCATCCATATAGTTAATTATAAGGTAGCTTTCATTATTTAGAGATGTTAGTAAAAATACTGTCTTAACAATGTTAGAAGAATAATTACTGATCAGAGTAGTCGTGTTTCTTAAGAAACCGGTAGGAGTTAACAGAAAATATGCTAAACTGTATCTAAGAAAATTGTTTATAAATAAAATGTTAGGGCCATTCAGCTGTCTTGGTTAAGGTATACTCTAACAATGTGTTTGGGTTTTTTGTTTCGTGAAACAGGCTCAAAAATAAAGAAGTTGGTGTACCCTGCAGGTCTCATGGGCGTTGCTACCTCCATGTATTACCCTCAGCAAGCGGTTGCTATTGCAAAGGTCAGTGATGATACTTTTCTTTGGAGAAGTGTCTTTTACTTTGATCATTGCCTCCTAGCTTCAAATTAACTGGTAATCCATTTTTAAAAGCCATGTCAGTGTTCTTGGCACTTAACAAAATTACAGTTATTTTGTCAAAGCACATACAGTCTGGGCTGAAAGACGATCAGACATCCTGTTCCTTTTAGTGACATTTGTTTTTCTGACATCTGCAGTAGTCTGTTCAGTTTGAGGAATATAATTTCCTTTCTAAATCTCTACCCTCAGATAATATTAACATAAATATGCCTAGTGACTACAGTTTGTATGTTTACTTACAATGCTAAGGAAGCCTGAAATATTTTGAGAGCAGATGAAAAGAAAGAAATAAAGAAGATTCTAGAGACAAATCATAGGAACAACATTTTGAGATAAACATTATTGATATTTTCAGAGTTTTGTTGACTAGGGTTTTAAGATAGTATGCACGGTCTAGAAGGAGGTAAGAATGCTGCTGCATAATCATTGGATGCCTCCCCTTTTTATGGGTTTGTGGGTTTCCTTTGAAAGAAAGAACTGAAGAGACCAGGTAATTGCTTACAGCCCCTTATAATGTCAGATCATGTGCCTTGCTGTCCACACTTGGTTGTACTGGCAGATTCCTTAGTTCTCCAACACAGTCTGTTTCAAATCCAGCTTTTAACCAGTCACAGAGCACCTATTTTAGTGTGTCAGAAATTCTTTGTGTTTCAGCCTTTGGTAAATTTGCTATCACTTATTGGCCACTTGTGAATAACTCTGAGGTTTCATAATGATAATATGATATTCTCAAGAACATATGATGTTCTTTGAAAACTGGAAGGTCCTTGACTTAGGGAGGGTCAAAACTGCTGTATTTGAACTCTGCCAGCAGGGTGATACTCTGATCTTTGATGGAATCTTTTTTTAGTGCCTCCAGGATTCAGATGCTCTAAATACAGATAATTCTGCTGACTTATTCTCAGAGGGTCAAAATTATGCAAGTGGCAGGAAAAAAAAAAAAGTCAAAATTTAGGAAGCTTAGACTTAGTTTTTGTTGGAAACTGTGTATTAAAATTCTAGTTGTCTTCTGAACAATGAAGTGGGAAGTGATTGAACGCTGTTCAAACTGATGTTATTGTTTTGAAAGAAGATCAGTTCAGTCTTAACTATGGATTTGCTATTAACAGCTTCACAATACCTTGTTTATTTTATGAGAACTTTGAAGTGCATGGTTGCTCTTTGATTAATTCACAGTTCTTAGTTTGCCTGTAATGAAAAATCTGATTTGAGATTGGAATAGGTTTAGCTTTGTTGACTTGGTCAGGACACTAGACATGAATTTGGAAACTTCTGTGGGGAGAGTGATATCCTGGATGCTGTTTTGGTTCCTCTAATCTCTCTTATGCTTTGCTTTTCTTAAAAAACCCAAGGTTTTAAGCATATCATATCTTACCATCCATAATTTTTATACTTTGATCAGAAATTGGAAACACTTTTCCCTTTTACTAATTATTTTTAAATGTTCCGTAGGCCTCTCAAAAAATTTATGTAAGCCTAGGAAACTTTGCCTGGAGTACAAAGCTCACTTGCCAAGTTAATAAAACAGTATAGGAAATATTATGGAACATAAAATTAATTTTTATATGGTTGTTTTTTAACTTTTCTTCCACATTTAAGTGCTCCATCACTGCTTTTTTATTCAGAGTTGTATAATTCATTGAGTCTTGTGTAGCTTTTTATTTGGTCGGTTCTTTTCCTTCCCACTTTTACTTAAGATTTTCCATTGGAGAACTGGAAATAAACACAGCAAAATGCACTTGCAGTTGAGGTACAACACTTGGTTCATCTGGAAGTAAACTTTTTTCTTCAATTAAAATGTAGGAATTGCTAAGTGAAGTTATAGCAATAGAATTCATCATTGGTAATAGTTTACAGACACTAATCATCTAACTGGAGATGGAAAAATGCATAGACTAGTATTTTTTTCCCATAATAAAGCATAATTTTTTAAGGGATTTATTTCCTCACTGCAACTATTACTTTCATTTTCATAACTGAACAAAAGGTCTGACTGCATATGTGGTAAGGGAATTGAATTTAAAGTTTATTTTTTCTTTGGAACTAGTGTTTTGAAACTGCATTGCTCTCCAGCTAATCATAGTATATTCAAAACATTTTGCATTTACTGTGGCTTACCTTTCATCTGGATAGAAATTTCCATTATGTAGTTACTTAAATGACTCTGTCATTAAAATTAAATTTTGTCCCTGCTATTGAACATTTCAAATTTCCTAAAGCACTGAGTGCTATGTTTTCCTTCTTCTTGATAGGAAAAAAAAAGCTTCCTAATACACAAGTTTTGTTTCTTTGGCAACAAAGTACATTATTTCTGTCTTTTGAACCTGTGCCTCGTCCCTTGCCCAGTTCAGTCCATAAGGAATAAACAGCTGTACTGATACAGCTGGGAGCATGACATGATTCCAGGAACAGTGAGTTGGAAAGGAGGAGTTGGGGTTGCTTGAGCCGTGTTTGCTGCCGAATGCCTGTGAAATGGCACCATGACTGCTTTGTTAACAGTGTAAATGTATTACAAACAGTGGATTCTCAGTTTAGTTTCTCAGCATGCAATATAGATAAAGAATTGCTACTTATAATTTTGTATGTCTATAATCCAGTATACCATACAGCATGGTCAGTAATACATGCTTATGGTCCTGTGTGGGATTAGAATATGGAAGCTCATTTATGTTCACCTTGGCCCTGGAGACCACTGGTGCTACCCCAGTAGTGCCCAGTATGGGTATTTGTGGCCCAAGATGACTTTCAAACTTTCAGAGTCCCTGTTGAGAACCACTTGACCTGACTTTTGAACTTGTTTGTTCAGACTTTGGCATACAAACTTACAGTATTACATTGAACAGTGATGGTGTTTCAGCATGTTGTAATTTAACACAAACAAGCTGGAAATTATCTTCCAGAAATTAAGAATTCCAGGTGGCTGAATGGAAAAACTTATCCTTCTTTGAAAGGAATTCTTTGTATGGATGTTTGAATAAAGACTTTGAACAGCTGAAAGAACTGTTTGTTTTGTTATTGTTCATGTTACTTTTCCTGGTTGGAAGTGACACTACTAAGAATAGTGGTGGCAACTGCAGTACCCACCTGCTTCTTCTTCAGCTGCTCCATGAGAGGTGTACAGCACAAGCCCAGTGTGTGACTTGTGTTGTCTTCATGAGAGGATACACTGGGTAGTTATAAACATTTCGTGTCTGTGTTCCTGTTGACCTTGTAACTTGCACTTACAGTCTGCCTAGAGCTGTACTTTTCCGCCCATGTGCACTGTGAAGGTGTGTGGGGGGCCTGGCTCCTGGCAGGTGTGTACAGTGTTTCAACACTGGTTGTTTCAGGCAATTGGGTTGCTGTACCTTGTGATGTAGTGACTTTACTCCAGCAACATCAGTGACCAGATTCTCATATCATGCAATTCATAAATCACTTGGTCATCTGACTCCTATAATAAGGATATTTTTAAGTTTGTACTGTTAGGCATTTAGTGTGTTTTTAAGCATTTTAATGGAGTACTTTTAAGCAGAAACAAAAAATGGCTTATGAATAGTTGCTTTTTCTCACTAGATGTTGATAGCTATGTGTTCAGTAACACTGCAGACAAAAAAAATCCAGTTATTTTTCAGTCCTGGTAGGTTTGCACTGCTTGCACAAGGCACCATGCCATCTTTTCAGACAACCCACTTAGTTTGTTGAAGTGCTTGAGAATGAACACTCTTGATACTGAAAAAAAACAAAAAACCACCTGTACCTGTAATGTTTGAATTGAACAGTTTTGAAGATTTAGCTGGGTCAGTTGATGTCCTTTTTTCTGATGACCTTTATCACGTTGAACTAGAGAGAAAACCTGGTGCATCCTATGGACTTGTTTAAAACCAAAGTACAACTGTAATTGTCAAATAGGCTACTTTTTATTTAAAGCAGCCTACATTTTGGGTTTAGTTGTGACTTGGAAATGTAGTTGCTGATTTGGGTTTGTTTTCTTTTAATTCTATTTATTAAATAGCCTCTTCTGTAAGGTAGAACATGCTCTCTGCCCAGAAGCACATCCTGTACCACTGTGGTACATAACTGGTGTATCAATCTTGTTCAGACAAACAAGGGGAAGTGGTTTTTCACACCATGTTTGCCCCACAGTAGAACCCCTTGGCACAGGGTGTTGTGGATGCTAAAAAGTTGTGCTTCCCCTTGAACCCCATGCAAAAAGTTCATAGGAGGGAAATTCCTTGGGCATTGTTACATACATAAAATTCACCTCTGGCTCAGGAACTCTCTGAGCAGTGAATTGATGGAGACGGGAAGAAACTTGAAAATGTCATTCAAAAACTTTTTCAGAAACATCAAAAAACTCTTTCAGAAACATTTGTGCTTGCCCTGTTCTCACAGTTTGAGTTTTCCAGCTTTGCCTGCTGTAGAAGATCCGGCAATACCTTCTTATTTCGTGAGTTCGTAAGTTTTTTTTAGTTTAATAGCTGTTTATATTGGGCAAATTGTCCATTTTGCTGTCTGTATTTGTAAGAAAACTGATAGTGATAGGAAAGCAAGTATAGACCTGAGCCATCCTATAAAACCCTAACACTCTTTAAAGGATGCTAGGAATATTACAGTTCCATATCACACGAGAGTGAAGGGATACTGTTTTATCAGACTTAGGGATTTTTCCTGTCGTAAAATACCTGTTGGTGTAATATAACAAGCACAGTATTTCCTAGCTGTGTTCTGTTTTGAGAGCTGACAGCTGGTTATTCATTACAGCCATCTTATGAGCAAGTTCTAAATAGCAAATAAAAAGAAACAGAGGGGCCAAAACAGTGAAAATATAAAATTGCAAAATAGTGACAAACTAAGTAGAGGTGGGTTTTTTGGTGTTTTAAATTAGTGTGGTCAAATTAAGGAGTGATTTGCATAAGTTAATTCTGTTGAATGTCAAATACTAAGAAAACCAGAATTCTTTCCATGCAGCATCATTCCATTCAGATATATTTTCAGTTTTTTAGCCAGTTGGTTTTATTTATTCCTCAGGTGTCATTTTTTTCCAAGATGTTTATTCATGCGGTACACCACGAGCTTGAACAGGAAGAGTTAAACATCTTGTGTTTTGAGACTTCTTCCACTTGAACAAGAAGCAAAGTAGTATTTTTCAGATCATTAAGTTCATGCTTTCTAAAAACTTCTGTTTCAAAGGTTGCTGGCACACAGCTTTATGATTGGAGTCTTCAAGGATATATTGCTGTAGAATCTCTTTGGAAGGATAATCCTAAAAAGAAGAAATCTGGGGAAAGAAGTGATAAGGTAAGAAGTGTGAGGAACTTGGTTTCTGAATTTACCACTGCCTTTTCAGACAAAAATTTTATGAACAACAATGTTTTTTCCCATTGTGACTTGGCTTTTATTTCTGATGACTAGTATTTCTTTCTATCTTTCTAAATACTAGGATTTAGATACCATGGAAAAATACTAAGCTTACTTCAAGTTAAACTTCCAGAAATGCTGTTTATAAGTTTTCTTTAGTATATTCTGATACAGATAATCAAACAGATTTATAGGAAATACGTGCAAATGACTTAGTGAAGCAGAGTGTGAAAGACTGGAGAACTGTGCAAGGTGGTTAAGTGTGTGCCCAGGGAGAGACTGTAGGGTTTTTAGGGATTTTTTTTTTTAACTGCCACTTAAAGAAATGAGGTCAGGTGTGTGACATAAAGCTTCTCTTGTTTTAAATTCACTTCTAAACTCACTGTGACTTTAATTTCTGATTTCTAGGCAATATGCTTGTTCTGTCAGTACAAACTGCTGCTCTTGCTGCTCACTGTTTCCCATCTCTTACTGTAGTTGTTTAGTGTAGCCTGGCAAACCCAACAGCTGATTTGAAAACACCTTTGAACTAGTGGAAAGTCTTGGTCTTCAGCCGTGGCCCCTCTGAGCGATAGCTCACAACTGGAAATAAGTAGAGGTCAGTGATGTACAGCTGCTGAGTTGCTGTAAACCACAAGTCCTTTCTGACCAGAATGTGGTATTTTGGGCCTGGAGGCCTAAAATGTGAGGGGAATATCCACTGGGAGAGAGACATTTTGGAGAGGCAATTGCACTTGAATAGACTGCAGGTTTGGGACCAGTTCTGTAGGTCGGTTTAGGTGTAGGACTAGTTCCAAACAAGCTGGGTTGGAGAATTGCTTGTGTGTCTTGCCAGTTGCTGAGTCTTCTGAAAGTGGAGACTTTCATCTCCGGATGCTCATCCTGTATTGGCACCTCAGTAAATGCACTTGTGTAGCACTTTGAATAAAGAACTGTTAGTTAATTGTACTGTAACTAAAACCTAGGCTGTCAAACAGAATCTCAAGAAAAAGGGCAGTTTTAAAATATTTCAGAAAGGCGAAATTACAGCATTAGTAAAAAAATAGCTGAGCTTTTTATTTTATTGTGTCTCAGGCTTTCAAAAGGAAACACGTGATTGTTATTGGAAGGCAAAAACTTTTGACACTTTCATCTTATTATAAGTCTTATTTAAGCACTTGCTACCTCAGCAGAAAAATAAACAACATGCAGAATTGCAGAGACCACTAAGTAAACTCACTTCTTTCGCTTCCTCCTTGCAGAGTCTTTAAATCACACCCCTTAGCTGCCAAAACATGTTACTTGCACAAAGGAGCAAAATGCTTGGGTTGGTGTCCTCCTAAAATTAATCTCATTGTTCAGATGTTTTTAACTGTTGCCATTTAACTTGATGGATTAGACAAGGTTCCAAAATGCTGTCACTCAAAATAAGAAACAGGAACAACTTGATGAAATTGCCGGTGTTTCACATGTTCACTGTTCTCTTACCACTGAGCCATACAGCCTTTCTGTGCTTTGTACTCTGAGAGTGTTAAAGGGAGAGCATTGTCCCCCTGGTGTGTAGAGAAGCTGAACAGCAGTTGTAAAAAGTCACGTTTGACTACAATGTGTGCTGAGAGGTATTTCTAATGGAAGAACTCTGCTCTGAGTCTTCCTTTGGACTGCATTGATGAAGCTGTATAAAGTACATAATTGAGACTTTGGATGGCTAAGGGTGGGTTTGCTTTGTTTTGTTTTAATTGTTTTGTTGTTTGTTTTTTAAGATGGCATTGTGATGTTTTATCAGGATGTGCTCAGTCACAGTTCATGATAAAAGTCTATACCTTTTTTACACATGTAAGTACTAGTATGTCTCTAGTGCTGTGTGGTTATATCAGTGCAAAAAAAACCCACTTTTGTTCATACAGATCATGAGATCCACCAAATCAGTATCAACTTTTCCAGCAAAAGAATTTCTGTTTAAGTTCCATTTTTATTGGAATTTTTACTGGTACAGAAGTGTCATGGAAGAAAATACCTTTAACTATCACCTGCCAAAGCTGACAGAGCATTCTAGGATAGATTCTGGGACTTCTTAATTTGTCTTAATTTGGTAGCCCTCTGGAAGAATTTGGTTGCTTTTATATACATATTTCTTATTGTCATCCTAGGCAGCCAGATTCCTTAACTAGCAAAGACAAATCTAAATGTTACTCTTGAGTTGTTGTTGCACCAGATGTAACCCATTTCATGAAACTACACCAGAGCAAAAGATGTTTTCTTGTTTTTGTGACATTTACTCCAGCATTTTCCTGTTGCTACATAATGGATTCTTACAAATAGTCAGGCAACATATGGGTGGCTCTTCTTGGCTTCTGTTAACTTGTTATGTTGCTCATAATTTGTTTGATAAGTCATAGGTACCACAGCTGTGCATAACTTCATGTTTGTGCAGCAATATGTCATTAAAATAAATGTGGTATGTTAATTTTCTGAAGGTTTTATGAAACAAAAGCCTGTGCCAAATTGAGGTCATATCAGCTGAATTCTAAGTTCTGCCAAGTAAGATGAATTCCAGGACCTCCTGTGGCTACATTTCAAAACACTGTGGCTGCAGCCCCTCCATGCAGCATGTCAGTCTTATATGGCTTTTAATACACTTTTGTTGAAGGAAGCAACTCTTCAGGCTGTCAGGATGAAAGCCCTCTGCTAAAACTACACAAGTGCCATCAGCAAAAATCAGTGTTCATACTTATATTTCCAGAAGGATGAAGCATTTTCCTAATGTGGAACAGTGGGAATAGTTTTTCAGCTTCTGTGTTTTTTATCTCAATATGAAGTTGGTAGCTTTTCTACTTCTTCCCCAAGGCAGAGGAGATGGTAGAAGAAATGTAACCAACAGGTAGGAGGCCCAGGTCTATTTTATGTGGATTATCCTCTGAAAATCCTCTGCTTCCTGAAGTGATCTTTACTCACAGGAAGCAATTTGACAAAAATCAATGGAACTGGTATTAGCATTTATATTACCACTTCAGGGAAACTGATAGTAAAATGGAAGATGTGTCCCTCAAACTTTGTTTACCTTAAACTTAGTGTGCAGAATTTGTAGAGAATCATACTAATTTATGCCTTTTTACAGTTTTTAAAAATTATATGTTGAAAACGTGGGCCTTGGTTGTCAGTCAGCTCATTTGGAAAAGAACCTTTTTTGCCATTCCTATTCTGGCTCTGTTTCAATACTTCCATAGTTTGCACTGTTGTATTGTGCTGTCAGGTTTTGAGCTCTCATATTGACTTGGTCTTCAAGTGACAAGGGCTCATGTTATTGCATCAGGTCACTTAATCCCAGGTTAGTGTTCCAGCCAGTGAGAAAATATGTACTGAAGCACATACAAAACCAGTTTTCTTCAGTTAGTTGTCACTTTGTCTTGTGTCTATACCAGTCAAAGACTTCTGCTGTATTTTTAACAAGTCTGGATTCTCTCTCTTCCCACAACACTGAATTGAGTGCCCCTTGTTTTTACTGAGGTGGTCAAATCTGTATATGTGTTTATTACATATGTAAAATATATAATTACTAAAACATTATTACTATCCCTGGATATTTTTTTAAGTGCTAGCTGGTTACAGAGTGCTTCCAGGTGCAAAGAGGGCTCCGCTTTGGGTGCTGGTTTCCAGCACTTGCTTAGAATGAGCATCAGGGAAGTTGTGGACCTGAATCTTCCTCACATGAGAGCTCTGATGAAAATTGTGGTGTCAGTGTTTTGACTGGGGAGCTTTAACATCAGCATCACAGATTGTGACCATAGCAAACCTTAAAATGAGTTTTAAGAGAGTTTTAAAGTCACATGTGTTCTGATCATCTTTTGAAATCCATCATAAGCAGCTGAGAGAGCTTCTTTCTGCAGAAGATCCTTGTAAGACTTGTCTTCAATAATGTCTGAACAGATAAGTCAAAGTTTGGTCATCTGAACTAAATGATAAACATCTGCTTTGGGCTGAAAATGCTGTTTCCTGTTGTATGCCCTTCTCTTCTTGTTTGGTAGTAAGAACAACAACAGTCTAAAACTTCTAAAAAATATTACTTCTTTTGTAATTGATCCTTAGTATGGACAGTGGGGAATTTAGATGTGTTAGAGGTGGGAAAGGCAGAACCTACTCTACAAAAAGTTGGTTTCTTTAGGGCAACTGAGCAGCATTTTTGAAAGTGTTTCGTATTTCTGTGCGAGTGAAGTTCAAGCTCAATTTAAATAAAAGAAGAATAACTTACTGGTTGACTGGAGAAGAATGAAGATCAGCCAGTGATGTTCTCTTTATTCTAAGCAATACATTGCAAACAAAAGAGGACAGAAGAAAAGGTGAACTATTAATCAGTGAGCCCAGGTGAGCTAATGTTTTTATTTTGCAGCTGCTGGGGTTTTTTTCTGGCAGCCAGCCTCTCCCTTTCAAGAGTTTTCATAAGCATAAGAGATGTATACCTACCTTTGAAGTTACAATTTCTGACAGTAGGTGCCAGTGTAACTGGGCCTGGCCACCTGCAAGATTTCTTCAGAGGTAACAACAGAAACTTAACTTCTGCACCTGGCTCAGCTGCAGAAGGCACCACACATTTGGGGGTTTTGACATTGAGCTGGTTTGCTCTGGGGCATTTTTCTTTGTACTGAAGGGAAAGTTTCAGATAAATCATTGTGGGTTTTTTTAAAGTTTGTTATTTAGAATTAAAGTCTTGATGTGTCTCTGTTAGATACTGTAAGCTAAGTCAAGGTGTCTTTTAATGACTCATGTATGAAACCATACAAAAAGCATTGTGTAATGTGAAAATGACAGTTGTATAATTTTCAGTTTCAAATAATGACTTTTACTTTTTTAATCCCGTGGAATCCCAATGTATAGAACACTTTATAATGTGTATATAATGAAGATGTCTTACCAGTCATCAGATTGAAACTGTCAGAAGCATAAGAAGGCAAAATATTTCCCTTTGTACTGTGGGATAGAGCTCTGGTGTGTGAACTCCACTGGCCACCCAGATTTGTTATGGAGTGGTTGTGTTGAGCCAGAAAGTGGAAAGTCTGTCTTTTGAATATGTGCCTGCTTCTAATTATGAGAGGGCATCGTGGCACAGAGGAGGTCTGTCTTCGGGGTCATTGATCTAAACACATTTTTTGCTTCTAATCTGGTTTTGAGTGTGACTAGAGGACTTTGGCACCTTATTGTAAAATTATGTGTGTGTATTTCCTGTGCCACCTCAAAGGATATCCTTTGGCTAACCCACAATACTGCATGAGCAGTCTCACTCAGGCTCGTTATTTACATAGTGGGCATGTACAGTGGATGGAGTTAAAAGTACTTCTTAGTTGCTTATTCAGCAAGTGAATTTTTGTAACGAATGACAGTTTACCAGTGGATTGGCTTGAATTAAGTAACTCAGGCTTAACAGATCTAGTGAAGACAAGCACTGTGTTGAGATCTACTGAGCTCACAGAAGCAAAGGAACTTACACAAGAAAACAGGGATCTTGCTATGTGTGTTGTGTTGCTTTGGATTTTTTTCCTCTTCCAGAACATTAAAAAAAAAAAAGCTTACCTAGATGATAATTATTTTTTACAAGTTAAAACAAGCAACTGGAAAAACACAGACTTCTCTGTGAACAGCTTGGTTTTAGTTCATTTGTTCAGGATTGAGTAAACCCTGACATGAGCCATCATTAGTCAGATTATTCATTATAAATTGTAGCAAAATGTCATGACTTAAAGGTTCCTGTACAGGAAAATTACAGAGTAGACCCTTATTTTGAAATGGGTGTGGTTTGTGGATGTGATTTCCTATACCGTGAAATACCCAGAGTAATGATCAAAACAAAATGGGTTTTGAAAGAAAGAATTTTCTCTCAAAGGTCTTGCTATGCATTTTCTGATTAAGAAATTTAAGAATTATCTTCATAATTGAATCTTGATATATTGACTCTGTATCTCCAGTGCAGCATATGCAGGGTCTCATGGACTTGGTGCCTTACTGTGTTTAGTTTGTAATGTATAAATTTGACCCATCCTGTGAAATATTTTCCAGTCTATTCTGGCTTCTTTTGTTACATTTTCCATCTCATTTAGAATTACAGAATCACAGAATGGTTTTGATTAGAAGGGTCCTTAAAGATCATCTAGATCCAACTCCATGCCATAGGCAGGGACACCTTCCACTAGATCAGATTGCTCAGAGCTTCATTCAGTCTGGCCCTGAACACTTCCAGGGATGGGACATTCACATCTTTCCTGGACAACCTGTTCCAGTGTCTCACCACCCTCAAAGTAAGGAATTTATCCCCACTATCTAATCTAAATGTGCCCTCTTTCAGTTTGAAGCCATTTCTCCTTGCCCTGCCACTGTCCAGGTCCCTCTGGATGGGATCCCTTCCCTCCAGCATGTCAACTGCACCACACAGCTTGGTGGTGTCAGCAAATTTCCTGGGTGTGGATTCAATCCCACTGTCCATGCTGCTGACAAGAATGTTAGACAGAGCCAGTCCCAGCCCTGACCCCTGAGGACGCCACTCATTGCCGGTCTCCACTCAAACATCAGACTGTTGGCTGCAGCTTTTTGAGGCATCCAGCCAATTCCTTACCCGCCGAGTGGTTAATGTGTCATAGCCATGTCTCTCCAGGTTACAGACAAGGATGTTGTGTGGGACAGTGTCAAATACTTTGCACAAGTCCAGGTAGAGGGTATCAGTCGCTCTTCCATCATCCACCATCGCTGTAACCTTGTCATGGAAGGCCACCAATTCTGGCAGGCACACTGCCATTAGTGAAGCCATATTGGCTATCACCAATCACCTCCTTATTTAAGTCATATTGGTAAAAATGTCTCTCTAGAATAAAAAGGAAATGCCATTAATTTTTCATGTAGAATTTAAGAGCAGTTGGGGCTGGGTGCCACCTCTGATCATTTCACCCAACCCTCCATTCAAAGCAGAGACAGCTTCAAAGTTAATTTGGTGACTCAGGCCTTGTACTTGAGTATTTCCAAGGGTGGAGATTTAGAAAGTTCTCTGCAATACCTGCTCCAGTGATCAGTGGTGTGATACTTTTGTAATTTTTTGCCCTTTAGATCTAAGAGAAATTTACCATGCTTCTCTGTCCTTTTCTTTGTGTCCTTTTGGTGTGACTCTCTGAGAAGAACCTAGCTCTTCCAAATATGTAAATGCCCATTAAGGAACTGTGGGTAGGAACTAGGTTCCCCCTATCTTTGCCAGGCTGATGAACCCACATCTCAGCCTGTCCTTGTATGTTAGTTACTTCAGTCCCCAAGCCATGTGTGTGGCCCTTTAAGTATTTTTTTATTGATATCTATTTAAAACTATAATCAAATGCCTGTTTGTTATAGCATCTTGGCAAATAGATAGACCAGACACTGTAACAAGCTTCTCTTCGTTCTTTGATTTCTGTCATGTATTTTGGGGAAAGTGTGAGAACACTCTCTCAAAGGATGTGTGCTAAAAGAGACCTATTGTATAAATCCACACAGAATTCAAAGAATGCAAAATAGCAACTACTCTGTGGGTATTCATCCTCTGTTATTAGTGCAGGCAAAATGAGTCAAAGCACTTCTGTTGAACTGCTTCTTCTCTCAAATCCTCTAATTGCTCAGCTAACTACAGGAAGGCTGAAGTCTAGAAAGTGTTTGGGAGATCATATTTGAGTGTATTATACTGAATTAGTCTCATCAACCACTTGATTTGCAAGACAGTTTTGTTTCAGCTTTTGAAGAGGGTTTCTGTTCTGGAAAAAACATTAATCATGGATTGCCTCAACTGAAACTTTGTGCACATTTTTCACTCCTCAAGGGTGATGCGGTTGGTGACAAGCCCTTGGAAGTCCATGCTGCTTCAAACAAAGAGCGAGCCCAGAAGTAAAACACTACATCACCTGGCATCAAACAGGTAAAGGATAAAGGCTGGTAATAGTTTGTGGCTGCAGCAGCAAAGTAACCTGGAAAAGCTGAACATTTGCAACTTTGACTTGTAGTTATGTTCTTCATGCTGATGAGGAAGAGGGGATGGATAATTTTATTTGTTTTAGCATTTGTCAAGAATATGCCTGCTCTTTAACACTATTTAAGTTAAGGAATCTAAGCTCTTTGTCTTCAGAGCAAAACAAGTAAATATATATGTTTACTGGAAGGGTTCTGAATTAATTGAGCAAGGCCTTGTGATTATATTATTGTTGTTTTTGGTCTTTTTCTTTCCCATTTCTTCCTCCCATACAAAAACCCTTTTTGACTTCTTTGTCACACTTGCACAAGTATGAAGGAGGGGAAAGAAACCTCTTCCCTGCTGATAAGTTTTCTCCAAAGATTTGTCAGTGCCAGGGCAGTGTTGTCTTACAGCCTGTAACAGTCAACAATGTGCCTGACCTTTCATGTTAATGCAGTCCCCAAATGAGACGTGTTTCATCGGTTGGGAATAAATGGTGGGGGAAATGGAGGCAGCATTTCTCAGTTCTCCAAGGCAGAAACTCGAGCTGAGACACCAGTTCTGTTTCTGTCTTGGCCTCGGGGCTGCTTTCTAAACTCAAGCAAGTCCTATGGTTACAGTTTCTAGAAAAGCAAAACAAAAACATCCTCTCAACTTTTTTAAGATGGTTCAGTTTCATAAGACAAAAATTGCTCTGTATTTGAGGCTTATTATTAATAATTACAATGTAATTGTACATCATTTAGTGCAGAATGTCAGACAATGTCTGCTCTGTTAGCAGTTGATAAAGGGTGTCTTTTATGAACATGTTTTCTACTTGCTTGTCTTTGCTCTGTATTATTTTTGCATCATGTTAAAAACTGATTTTTCATCAGAAAATGATCCTGGCATTGGAGGGACTCCACATTATTTTTGTATGCAGTGTCCCATTTACTAGAAAAATTCTGTTTTCTTTTCCTCACTGCCAACTGTGTAAATAGAACCCAGATTCAGCAAACTGCACCAGTTTTTTCTCCCATGCTTCACCACCAGTCACATATGTTTGCAGATGTGACAGAATGCACACATCTGCTGAGAACAGCGTTCCACTGCTATACAGCCAGATTTAAGAGCAAAATTATTTTTTAATGTTGTTTCCCTTAATGGATTTTTAATTGATGTAGCTAATTCTCACAAGGGCAAAGAGGTATGTTGGCTAGCCGATGTACTCAACAAGTTAGTTTTTCCTTCAGACGTTTGAATATAAAGTCTTTAAGAAAACATTTTTTCCAAGTATTTTGTGAAATAGTCTTGTGAAATAAAAATTAAAAAATAATAGGAAGAATATTTTTTTCACTTAAAGATACTCTGGAGAACCAAGAGGAAGAAAAGCCTCTCTAAAATTCACTGAAATATTATTGTGCTTGTTGTCAACTAAGAGCAACTAAATGATGAGAAGCCAGGAAAATTGAACTTTTGTTTGGGACACTGTACAAATATCAAGGTTTATCACAAGCAGAAATCCATAAATAGCTTTTATTTTCTTTTAACATTTCTTACTATGAATATAATTTCTTTTAGGCCTTTATTCACTTCTTGAAATGTCAGCTTTTTGCTTCAGGCACATTTTCTTTGTTTGGGGAAGGTTTTAAGAGAGTGAAGATAAATTGTTCAGGTGCTTGAAGTACCTGGGTGCTTCTGGTTTTAAGACCTACGTGCTTCACCACCACACGTGGTTTCTGGAGGAGATATATAAAGGGAACTGATAGATTTTTGACCTCAAGCAACCAGTTGGTGAAAGTTCAGTTCAGTATCAATTTCAGCTGTTCTGCGGGGGTGGCAGCTTGTGTGCTTGAAATCAAATCCAGTTATTTAACTCCATACCCAAATCCAGATGTTTTGTTGGATTTGGGCGATCCCAAAGGTAGAGGAGCACTGCTGTGATCTTTGAAAAGGCACATTTTTCTTGTTCTGAATGAGATCAGTCCTGAAAGTCTCACTGTATTTTCAACTGTTGGTAATATTCCTAATTGAATGTGGCTAAAGACAATCTCATTTCCTCAATGATTTGCCACAGCCTGGGTCTCTGAAGTGGGAATGGTCAGCCAAGGACAAAATCACTTTAGACTGGAGACAGCAACATATTTCTCCATTCCAAAAACCAGCAGCATTACACCTCCTTTATTACAGTTTGTTTGTCATCAATAATTATACACAAACTTCAGCTCAAACCACATCCTATTGTGGAAGAAGCAAGCTGTGATTTTATCCAGCTGTTGTGTTGAGGAGTTGCACGGAAGTGAGGGGGTTTTGTGTTTCTCCATGAAGGCAGCATATCTCATCCTTACTCTGTTCTGGTTCCATCTTCAGCAATTCCATTTCTTTGAGTTAGATTACCCTAGTCTTACATCAGAGTAAGATTAGCAAAACATGCATTTGATGGGAATTTAAAAGAATTCTTTTTGAGAAAGTTGATTAATTGCACCAGGTTCCAGTTGGTGTTTGGTTGCTGTGAAGTGTTCTTTCTCTTTTGTATTTCCACATAGGTCAGCTATGAGACTCGAATTGTCTAGAACAGACATGATCATTGCTGCTCTAATGTCAGTAATATGAAGAGCTAAATATCTCTACTGCAAGTAAATTGGTATTGAGAATGTTCCTCAAATACATTTTGATCAATTTGCCACATCAAAGGAAAAATGTTCTAATGGAACTTTGACAATGGAAAGAAAAGGCCTATGATATTTAATTCTACTTTGCCCCTCCTTTCCTTTCTCCCTTAACCTCTGTCCCCTTTCTTTGGCTATAGGTGAAGAAAAATATAGATGTGAGCAACGATTTCCCAAGAAAAAGATGAAAACCATCTGAATCCATTTTGAATGTGACTAGTCTGCCTTCTGCCTCAGGACAGTCTGATGGGGTGCTGCTTGGGCTTCTGCTATGGATTCTGTGAAAGGACACTGCGTATTTCGGGTCAGGCTCGAGACCTTGTCCTCTGTTCTGCAGTGGGGCTCAAGTGTGCCCATGATTGTCTCATTGCAGGATCAACATTGCAAGTAACAAGCCTCAAAATCCCTCAGTCTCTTATTATTTATATATAAAATAAAATTCCAGCTACACTAAATGGTCCAGTTTTTTCCCTCCTCCTATCTTCTTTGATCTCATGGATGTGATGTTTGCACAATCTGTGAAAGGGTCTGGAGATGTTGACAGTGCCTGTATTTTTTACCAGTGAGGGGAAGCTGGAAGGAGCATGATGTTTTGGCTGATATAGAATTAGGAATGGGAACAATTACAATGACTCTTGTGTTTTGTCGGAGTCTCCCCCTCCTTTCTATACAAGTCTTCTGCCTCATCAGTGCCAGCAGGAGGTATATAATGAAGCATCTGTGAGTTCCTGTCTAGTAGATGGATGGGAATAGAGCTGTTAATGTTTGTTCTTGTTTTGGTTTGAATGCACAGCACAATGGGAGCCAGAATGTTGGGGTGGTGGGAACCAGCTATAGAATAACTTGGCTGTTTCCTTATTCCCAGTCAGGGGAGGAGAGGAAAAAGTGAAGCGAAGGGAAATACAAAAGGATTTCCAGCATTTTGAAATCTTTGCACAATAAAACCCTTTCTTCGTTTGTTGCCATCTCCATGAGTCTCTCTTTTGGAGCATGATGCTTCATGAGTTACTGTAGTCCAAGCAGCTCAAAGCATTTAAAGCTGTGTTGGTGAGTCTTAAATGCTTCTTAATTAATCAGTGAATATGAGGAATGGGGGAAGGACAAAATGAAACATGTGCTTATATAATACGTTAACTTTCTAAAAAGATCACAGAAAAAAATACAAAGTAAATCATATTCAAAATGCTTTCAAACATCATTATTATTGCATAGTTAGGTATTCCAGCTGAGCCTATTCCACAAACTTTTAGAGAAAAACAAACAGACCTTGGCAATGTGAGTGCCAGTCTGTGTGGGCATTGTGAAATGGGCCAACTTTTTTAATACAGGCATAAGGCATGTGGTTGCCTCAGGCAGACAAACAGTTCAGTGCATGTTTTTATGGTAAGATGCATGTTGATATAGCAAAGGGAGCAGAGTTCTTGCATGGAGTCTGGGAGGTATGTGTGTATGTTTTTGTTTTTACTTTAAACTTGCCAACACAGTTCAAGCAGGCTTGGGAGGATCAAAGTGTTTTTGTCAGGAGTGGAAAGGAAACTTGGGAAGTATCAATCATAGCTGTAACTGCTCTGTTACACCACTCTTGCCATACAAGCATAGGTTTGTTTCTTGCATTACAGATTGTTCTTCACTTAGGTGTTCTCATATCATCTAGGGAATGATTATCAGGGAATTAGGAATACAGCTTTAGATGCCTGTATTTTTTTTTTTAAGTAATATTTGGCGTGTGCCATATTGGCATTTAAGAACATAATTACTGGGTAATTCAGGTACTTTCACCCCTAGACTTCACCAAGAAGTGCTTTCCTTGTTCTTATTTTTGATGCAGTTTTTAGCTGTTGTTCTCTTTCTTTTTACTGCCTGTGAGGCAGAGTGAAATTTTTCATGTCCAGTTTGTTTCATTCAAGCTCAACAGCTTTTAATCTTTATTTGTTTACGTGTGTGCGTGTGCATGTTGAAAAAATCCTGGGTTAAATAAATCCACTTAAATGCTTTTCACTTGATCACATCTTGGTACTGCATATTTACTCTGTTGTTTAAAAATGTCCCAAGTGATTGACATCAAACCAGAATGCTTTTATCTAGCAGGAAATGACTGCCTTCAAGCACCTGCATGCACACATGACAAGGAAATAGTTCCAAAATGTGAGCAAGACAGCCTTAGCTGAAATGCTTTCCTTATGTCTTCTGTTTTTTACAACTGCAGGAAATAAAAAAAACAAGTTTCATGGTGGTAAGAGCCCAAGAGATCATAAACATTCAACTCTCTTGGCACAGACTTTCCTAATGAGGAACAGGAGAGCAGTCAACCCTGTTGATATATATAAATATATTTGTGTGTGTGCACACGTGCACAGAGGCATGGTACTAAATTGTGCATGCATGTGTTATCTCTTGCCAAACTTTGCCTTTGGGGTATTACAATATAAGCTAAAAATGGTATATTCCACACCCAAGCTTCATGTCAACAGTTTGGTCATCCTTCCACTTGAAGGCTTTTTGGCTTGGTAACTGGGGTCTGTACAGCTTAAATAGTGTGCTCATCTCAGCATCCTCTGCTACAGGGGCTGCTGGCAGATATGCTGGGGCCAGGTTGCAGTGCTCTCTCTGAGAAACATGATCTGTAACCTGCAGCATGTGAAAGTTGCAGAACTGGGGGTCATTGGGTTAGCCCTGTGCTGTGATCACAGTTCCTGAGGGGGCAATGTGTTGGTGGAGTGAAAGTGGACAGTGTAGCCTCTCTTTTTCCTGGAAGCAACATCACCAACCTGGAGTAATCCTGTTAGCATGGGGAAATAGGCACAGTTTTGCAGCCTTCAGTGAAAACACAGGATTTTGCCACAAGTGTTCATTGCAAAGCCCTGTTTTAGGCCCTCTGCTCCAACTGCAGGAGGCCCCTGACACAGACTTAGTATCAGAGGTTGTAACTGAAATGTTCTGGAGCATTTGTCATTGCATCTGTCACCTTCAAGGAGAGCTATTGCAGCACTGCAATAAAGAGCAGGATAGATGTGGAGGGAATTCTGTTTTACTCCTGAAGGAAACAGTGTCCTGAGAGATGAAGGCAATTGCTACTGCTGTTTATTAGCTCTGGCAGAAAAACCTCAGTGTAAGCATATTTACTCCAGGACAAATATAAACTCCTGTTGCATGTGTTTCTTTTTCCCTTCTATTTTGTTTGTTTTGCTAAGGTTATTTCTGTACCTGCCTACAAATTCTGAGCTACTGCTAAAGCCAATTTCATCATAATAAACTGCTGCTGACAAAGAGTATTTTGGCTCTTCAGGCTTGCTGGGGAGGCTGACATGGCTTCCTGCTGAGCCTTCCTGGCTGCAGCATCTCAAAGCAGCACTGGTGTTGCACCTGGGTGGCCTGGCAGCTGGCTGGGTCAGCCCCACTGCGGAGTGGTTTTGACAGGTACAAGAACTTCTTGTTTACAAGGAAAACCTGTGATAACAATACCTTAACTACAAAGCAGAAGTTGTTTTAGTAGAAGACAATATGTTTCCAACTGTGCAACAACCCCCTGTCCTCTTAAGTCTGTACCATTAGCTGATCCTTGTGTTTATTCACTGTGGATGTTCTTACTGACTGGAACTGGCAGTTTTCTCAGGGTCCCTCTGGAAGAAATGTTGGCATGTTGATGCAATGGTGGTGTTTTCTCCTATTTCATGTCAGTGAAGTTCATCACTGGTCATCTCTGTTTAAAGACCAAAGTCTGATCTGGACTTTCATCTTGTCTTGAAGTTCATGGATTCCTCCAGAGTGCTGCTCTCACAGCCACATTTTTGAGCTGGTGTTACTGCTAGCCATTGCATTGGTGTTGAAAGGTGGTGAAATAAAAGGTGGGCTGAAGATGTCTCAGCTGGTTTCCAATCTTCTTCCTCTAAAAACACCTTTCTGCATGGAACATGAACCTACAATGCCTGCTCCAGACTAAGCTGTCAGGCTCTGCATTTTCAGGTTTAAACCTACCAACTAACACACAAAACCAGTCAGTCATGCGGGCCACGTCCAGCTGTGGCACGTAACCTGGATGCAATGCTCCATCTGCAGCCCCAGTGACTGAGCCATGGGCATGTTATGGGTAAGCTTTGCTGGATCTTCTGGAGAGAGGAAGACAGATCCCAGCTGAGTTGCTTCTGTGTGCCTGGGAATAGCCCTGCTGCAGCCTGAGCTGTGCTCAGTCATGATCCCAGAGTCTTTGTGCCCACCGTGACAGCAGCAGTGAGGGCACTGGGACAGCTTGGTCAGGGAACTTCTCTTTTTGTTTGCAGTGTGAATATAAACCTTCACAAGACTCCAGAATTTAATTTGATAGAGCCTAAAGCTAAAGGATTACTTTATGTGTAGTCTGAGTGTCCGGATCTTGCTCAGAAATGATAACCTGAAGTTCCTAAGACAGCCCATGAAGTAGCAAGCTGGGTCACTTGCTGCACAGTTTTTGCTGAGGGGACGGATGCAGTTCTTTCCCAGCCTGGGTCCATCAGTCCTGCCCGAGCAGGGTGGCCTGCAGGGCTGTACAGACGTGCTGGAGGGCTGCATGGCAGCACCTCATCCTGCTGCAGGGGCCTGCTCAGTGTGCATTTTATAGTAGTTGTGATTTCAGCTGCTGCATGCCTGGATAAAGAGTAACCTCAAGAGCAGAACCCGATTTCTTCCTGCCTTGGCCCTAAGGTGTGAAGGCCACAGGAACCATACCACGTCCCGTACCAAAATGTTTCAAAATCCGCTGTTCTGTGTCCCAGCGCATCTGGATCTGTGTCACCTGAAGTACCTTCGCTCAACTCCAGGGCGCAGCACGGGAGCCTTTGAGGAGTGATGAGCCCCTTGGAACTGAAAGTGAGCCTCATCCAGCCCCGGGCAGGGAGTGCTGGGGAGCCCTGCCGTGCCCCCGCTCCGCGGGCAGCTGGCTCGGGAGGCAGAGGAGGAGGGACGGATGCTCGGGCAGAGGTGCGGGTGATGCTCCCTCCGTGCCAGCTCACATCTTTACCTCGGCCATGTAGGAAAGCTCTCACTGCCCCAGCGATGAGGGGAACGCTGAGGCACGAAGCCAGAAGAGTCTTCGTGACTCCCTGCACGTACCAGCTAAGGATCGGGGGCAGGCAGCTGTGGGGAGAGCCCGCACCGCCGCAGTTTTAGCCCCTTTATTTTCTCTTTTGTTGTTGTTAAAAACTGTGTGCGGAAAAAAAAGGGATTCTTCCCTTCCCCCCATCCCCTGCCCCAGATTAAGTTCACCAACGTCCCCTTTGTAAATTTAGCAAGCTTCAGACTCACTTCCTTTTGTCAGGAGACCTGAAAGAGCCATTTCCTGATTCGTACAGGGCTCTTGTATGCCCACACTAAGTGCTCATTCATGCCGTGAATCATAAAGGTAACCTCCGTTCAAAGAACTGCGCTGATACTTCGGCGTCGGGCAAAAAGAAAGAGTTTTGTAATTGAGCAGTTTCGACATTCAGCGCAGCGCTCTGAAGTCATCTTTGCATTTACTGAGGAGTAATCAGTGCGGCTTTGACCTCCTGTCTTAAAAGCATCATTTACAAACCGCCCGAGCTCAAACGGGCTGGTGAAAGCACCAAAGCCAGCCCAAAGGAGTATGTTTACTGTCGTGCGCCAGGCTTGACACATTTCCCATATCCTGCCAGAACTGAGGAATGGCACGGGGAGCTGGGGGTGAGTCAGCCCGGCCCCCGGCTCGGTGCCACCCTCGGAGCGGGCTCGGCAGGCTCGGCACTGCCCGCCCTACGCTGAGCCGCAGGAAGATGCTGGAGAAAACTCAGCTTCTACCACGGGCAAAGGACTTACTCTCCTGTCTGTGGTTCAGTGGGAGTTCAGTGAGACACGGTCTGCTGTGTTTATGCCTCCTGTGCTCGCCCCCGAGTTCATGAGGCAGTAAAAGAGATGAGCTGTTACTGGCTGAAGGAAGAAAGGAGGAGATGTGCACTGCTCGCCTCCCCCCATCCCTGCCAAGCGGGAGTGTGAGCCAATTCATACATAATATTGGAGTCCTCTGCCATTTAGCAGCTTTTGCACAGCATCCAACTGTACAAGGGCATGTCCCTGGGGTCAAACAACCTTTGGCTGTACTTTTGCCTCGATGGAGTAAGATCAGGATGATCTCTCCTTGTATAAGAGAGCAAAACACACAGATGCTAAAATCAGCAACTGTGTTTTGACCAAAAAGAAAACAGTAAAGAGGAAGAAGGCTTAGCTTGTGGAAAAAAGAAGTAACATAAATGTGAGTGCATCCCCTTTTACTATCACAGCCCTTCTCAAACTCTTTAAAAAGCCAGATATTTACCAGTTGCTTTTCAGCATTGTTGTTTGTACACTGCTGTCCTATTTGCAGATGAGGTTAGCCTGCAAAGGGGAGTCTCTCATTGAGGAATGGTAGAGGAGCAGTGGTATAAAAGCACCCTCAGCCCTGCTGGTCAGCCCAGGGTGACTCACACCCAAAAGCAACAGAACTATGTGAGCAAAAAACCCAAATGATTTTAGGCTCCCAGTGGGTAAAGCTAAAGAGCAACATAGATGTGCAGAACTCGTTACATACCTCAGGCCACAAGTCTTAGCTAAGAACGTGCTGTGCTGTGCTCAAAGCACAGTTTTTATCCTGAAAAGCTCCAGAAAAAAACTAATAGCCATCAGTTGTAAGTGAACTGCCACAAATGAAATCATAACCACTAGGGAGGTGTGAAGTGGTAATTTTAATTAGTAGTCCTGCGGGCCTTCCTGTGTATTTGTATTTTCCTGACAGAGTGAAAGGTGTGAGGGGAGCTGTTTTATTTGCACATGAGTTCTCCCCTCTTTGCCTGCAGCTGGAAAGCAGCTCTGTCTGCAGCATGGCTGAGGAGCTTTGTGTGACCCACCTGGCTCCCCTGCCAGCCCCAGAGGGATGCTTCTGGAGCATGGATTAGCTCAGCACCATATCTCCCAACTGTTAAAGTGTGACTCTCTGCCCATGACTGCAGGAACTCGGGGCTGGGGTCCCTAGTCAGAAGATTCTGTAACGTTTTCATACTTAATAATTGACTTAATTTTGTGCACCAATTTGCTTCCTCTCAGCTTGCTCCTCTTGCTGCATTTGTGATCCCTCTTTCTGGTGGACTTTCCTGGCTTTGCCCAGAGCACTTCCCTGGCCTGGGGATCCTGCTGAGGTCTTCCCTACATTTTTCTCTCACCTCAGTAATTTTCTTCAGGAATTCTGACACCTCATCAACCCTACTTTCAGTGTTTCTCATACATAGATTTCTCAAACTCCTTCTCATATATGGTTACCACTAGCAGCTTTTCTCACTGATTTTGGGACAGTATTTCCTTAAAACCTGATCAATTACTAATTTGAGAGCTGGAGAACAATGAGCTCACTCTTTTTTAAAATGTAATTTATTTTAAACATCAAGCTTTTGAGGCAGGTTAATTTTTATCAGTGATGGCTGTGCTGAGCCCATGGCCTCACCTGACCCTGTAGACCTCAGCTCTGCACCGGAATGTCTGGAGGACTCCTGGTGCTCCCAGAGCCCTTACTGCTGCAGATGTGGTGTGTGGGGCTGTGGGATGTGACTCAGTGCTCACAGGGGGTACATGCAGATTGTCTCCCCAGCAGCAGCTTCTCCTGCCTTCTGGGAGAGGCTGCAGATCCAGGTGGCTGTCCCTAAAACCCTGGCAACAGCAGCTCTGCAGCACTTCTGGCACCCAGCAGCCCTGAAAGGTGTTCCAGCATGCCTTGCATAACAGGGACATATTGGAAGGCTATGAGTGTTTATTTATGAAGAGGTTGGCATTGCATTTGTTTTTCTAAGGTTCAGTTTCCTGCTCACGTGAAGGCAGTTTCGGGGACAGCCGTCCTGACCAGTGGGACGTGTGTGCTGGTACCTTTGGCCAGGTGAGGTCTTCAGACCTTCCCTTCCCTCTGTGATGAGTGTGGGGATGAGGACAGAAAGAAAAAAGAAACAGCAAACTAAGAGAGAGCAAAAGTGTGCACTGTGGTTTGAAAAGCTCACAGTGAAATCTTGAAAAAAACCTATGGTAGATTTTTTTTAATGCATGCTCTCCACTATTCATTTTCTCCCCACAGCAGTAAGGATTGGTTTCTTACCATTCCTTTTCTCCTTTCTTCCCTTTCCTATTTCCAGCTCAGCAGGACAGTTGGAGGGGGCCACATGCACTTCCCCAGGCTAAAGCTTAAGGGGTATTTTTGTGGGTGACTTCCAGCTGTGTAAGAGGAAAACTTGTTTCTTGGGGATGCACAAGGCTGGAGTTGGGCAAGCACCCAGGGACACAGCCCTCCCTCCCAGCCCTGACTCACTCCAGGTGCAACAGTAGCCCCAAAGTTATTGTATTTCATAATGTGTTTTCTTTTGATTGCTCAAGGTGATACATTCTTTACACATTTTGATATTTAAATGTTTAGACTTTGGAAAAAGGAAATTAATATAGGATTTTAAAAACATTTCATAGACAACAACTTACTTGCAGCAAGGCAATCAGAAGAGCTTCTTTCTTCTCCTGGGATGGAGGTTTTAGGCACTGATTTATTAATCTGACCTATTTAATTTGTCCTAAAAAAAGAAAGGGAAGAGACAAGCAAAATTTTGTTTATAACAGATAAGCTACATGGGCCTCTCCAAGAACGCCTGTGCCATTACAGTGCCCTAATTCTCTTTATAGATTAACAAGCCTGAGCCATGGTTATCTTACTGAAAACATAAATAGATACACTGAAGTAAGTATGTCACATGATAACCCCAGTCCAGTGGTGGTTTTTGGATTGACAAATGTTAGGAACAGTTTGTTGGGAAACCGCACCAGATGTTTTTCCTGGTGCATTCTTGAAGGTTACCTTTGATCGGCCAAGCAGAGGTGAGGGCTTCCTGCTCAGTGCCGAGTTACCTGGGCATTATTTCCCTTCAGATGAGTCAGTGGAATGAGGGATTGTCACAGGGCAGGAAAGAACAGATAAAACCGAGTGTCCTGGAGCCTCTGACTAAAAAGAAACTGGCGGGTGTTGGATGCCTGACCGGTATTTTTAGGGCTCCCTTGCAGGAAGCTGGTATTGCCGGCAGTGCTGGTGTGAGCTCATGGTGTCAGCTGCACTGAGGCCTCCCCTGACATGATGGCCCAAGGAAGGTGATCCTGAAATGATGCTGAGACCCCACACATCAGGCAGCACAGGCAGCCCAGAGGCTTACTTCAGGACCTCCTGCTTTTTTTCCAAAACAAAAGGCATGAAAAAAAGCCCAAACGGTGCCCATCCACTGCCCTCCAGGAAAAAAGGGGAGACTGGCTCACTGTAAGCAAACAGGATTGCACCAGAGACGTGGATTGGCCATTAGTCAGCCCTGCCACAGAGCACAGTGGGATGTGGGTTCTCCTCCCCTGCCAAAAACCCTGTAACACCTCTAGGGAGGCAGCTGGCAGGGACCAGCTGGGACTGGGGCACTGTGGGGCTGATAGTCTTTGCTGTGGGGACCAGGTCCTCCCCCTGTTGTGGCTGCTGGGTGGAGCATGTCTCTCTTGGCTAGGCAAATGACACAAAACATGGCACGGCTGCAATGGGCAGCAATTCCTAAAACAGAGGGTATAGTACACACTTATTGGTGGTTGAAATAGTCTCTCATTTAATTCTCTAATCAAACAGTTGTGTGTCTCAAGAATAAAACACTTAGAATAAATTACTTTATACATAAATTCAGTGTTTAGTGTCTTCAACACGCTTTCTATAGACTTCCTTATGATGCAGAATAGAATAGAACAGAATAGAACTATCTCAGTTGGGAAGGACCTACAAGATCTAGTCCAACAGCCTGACCACTTCAGGAGGTCCAAAAGTCAAAACAGATTGTTAAGGGCATTGTTCAAACAAAACTCTCACAGACTTGGAACACCAGCCACCTCTCTAGCAATGCTGTTCCAGGGTTTGAACACCCTCTTGGCAAAGAAGTGATTCCTAAAGTCCAGTTTAGGATGCGTCACCCCCTGATGATGCAGCTTTGAACTGTTCCCGTTTATCCCATCACTGGATCCCAGAGAGAAGAGATCAGCCCCTCCCTCTCCACTTTCCCATCTCAGTTTGCTGTAGAGAGCAACGAGGCTGCCCCTCAGCCTCCTTTTCCCCAAACCAGACAGCCCCAGCAGTTCTGTCCATTGACCAAGCCCTACAATTGAGCCCTGAGGAGCACCACTGATGACCAGTCACCAGGCAGATCTACATCTGTCCATTCACTGCAACACTTTGAGTCCTGCCCTTCAGCCAGTGCTTCACCCCCTGCACTGCAAACCCCTTTAATAGAAACTACACACAAAAATATATCATGATCAGGTGCAACTTATGTACTATTTATGCACATTATCACTCAGGTACTGAGTTGTATTTGTTGTGAATGAAGTAAAATTCCACTGTATCTCTGTGGGAAAAGTCTTTTAACTGTAGCTGTCATGGAGCAGAAGAGGAGCTCACATACGTGTGCTCACTCACACATGCTGTGAGTCACACATAACTATGAGACTGTGACTAAATAAACTACATTGAAGAAAAGGGGGTTCAGTTAATTGTGGCAGCTCTGCCAGATGTTCATGGAGGTTGTTCCCAGGTGTTGCAGTGAGGGCTGATTTGAGGTCAGCCCTGGACATATCTGGCTCCCAGCCTGGGGTGGTGGCTGAGTTTGCAGGGGTTTGGTAAAACAGACTCACTGGAAAAAGTATTCCTGTTTCATGCCAGCAGTGTTGCAGAAAGGTGGTTTTGGGAACACTTGTTTCACTGCAGGGCACTGTATTTCTTCACTGACAAAACTCCGTGTATGTTTCACCCAGTGTGCCAAGAAGCAGCCTGTGAGACAGGCAGCCAAATGTGCATCCACAAAGCCAGAACACACCCTTTGCCTGTCACATCGGAAAAGCTCCTCAGACAAGACGTTTCCATGTCTGAAGGGGAAGTGTGAACTTCCTCTCCCTGTGATGTAAAATAGCTGCTGAGGGGGCCCAGCAGCAGAGCACACCCACTGCCAGCCCTCCCCTGCCCCCATTGCCAGCCCTCCCCTGCCGTTGGCATGTCTAAATGCCTGAAGAGGGACAAACCCACATCTGCTCCTCACTCCTGCTCCTCACACCTGCTCCCCACGCCTGCTTCCCACATCTGCCCATGTTCACCTCAGTGGGTTTCTCCTCCATCACATTCCTACCACAGACCACTGCAAGCCCATGGCCACAACTCTGGCTGTGGCGTCCCAGCTGGCACTAAATCTTGCCTGTCACAGCTCACCCACTGGAGAGAAGTTGTCTCAGACAAACCCAGGCTCTTCCCAATTGCTGTTTGCTGTGCCATGAGACTGCTGGGGCTCAGTCTTTCTGGAAGAGGACGTTTTAGCTCTGGCTGGCATGATGTGTGCCCATGTGGTTTGTTGGCAGGCACTGAGCCCACTGAAGATGTTCCCCACACAACAGCCAGGCAGGTTTTGCTGCCTGCAGTGTCACCAGAGATGGCACTATGAGAATTTGACACTTGGAGCTGTCTGTGGTCATTTCTCCAGGCATCTCAGCAGGACCTTCAGTGCAGTGCAAGTGCTTCTGCCCCGGGGGGTCGAGGGATTCCTGTTTCTCATGGACACCTCGATGCCCCTCTGTCCTGTGCCAGCTCACACAGAAACTCCTCTGGAACATACACATGCAGCACCTGTAATGAGTCTGTGGGGGGTAATGTCGGTGCTGTTTGAAGCTGTGTAAAGTAAGGCCACCGTGGCTGAACTTAGGAAAGACCACGAAAGAGAAGGACAGGTGGAAGTGCCACTGTCCCCAAGGTGCTGGGGCTGTGAAGTGTGCAGGGCAGCTGGGCCTGCACCCTGGTGAGTGGCGAGGGCTGGCCCAGCACAGCCCACATCACACTTGTGTTTCTAAGCTATTATTGCAAACTGCACATGCTTTAGGGGGAGTTACATTTGGTTTACATTCTTTACTTCTGCAAACAAGAGCACCTGTTGCTTTATATCTTAAATGAAAGGATCATCCATTCTTGGATCCAAAAGCCTCAACAACTTCTCTAAGAATAAAGAGGAGATAATGTCACATCCTTCTCTACACCTTTTCTTGATTTTAGACCTGTGTTAAGGGAACCTTTCGCTTTGCAGTCCTGTGCTTATTCCACAAAATACCCTAGTTGAGAAACCAGATGTAAGCGTGTGTGAGGTGCCCGAACTGTGCTGGAGAGGCACAAGGCTACTGGGGCCTTGTGGCCCTGAGGGGAAGGTTGGGGAGGGAAGAAAGGGACACACTCCGGGGAGCGAGGTTGGTGCTGCCTAGGCGAGCACGAGGAAGAAGAGCTTTATTCAAAATGCTACAACTTAAATAGGGTCGGGGGGCTGGGTCCTGACCCCAGGAGCACCCTGGGAAGGTTTCTGGGAAGGGTCTGGGGCAGACCCAGCCATTCAAGGCAAGATTCTTCAAAACTGGAACAGAGAGCCAGGTGATACCATACAAGGGAATGCTACCCTGCTGCAAGCAGGGACCAATCACAGATGGGTTACATAGAAGTTTCCAGCAGGGACACACAGTAAAATAAAGAGAATGATAAAATCCTCAAACTTCGTACAGATTTCAAACTGCAAAACAGTCCTTAACATAGCAAGAGTCCATACAAACACAGCAAACAGTTCTTAGCACAGATCTGTGCTGCTTTCCACAGCTAATTTCTCTTCTCTCCTCCAACAGGGCCTAGAGGCAAACCTGCTCTTGCTGGGGAGTGAAGCAGACATGTCTGCTTATGTCACACCGCAGGGGTGAAAAGTAGTCTGGCTTTTAACAGTGGAAAATAATAGCTGGCTGACACCAAGCCTAAATGGCACCAAGAGAAGCTCTGGGGTTCTGGGTCCCTGCTGGACTTCTGTAATCAAATTTCAATCAAATCTTGTGATGGCAAACCCAGCATGAAAATACAGAAACATTTTATTACTTTTCTCTGCTGACAAGGTAGTCAACTCATGCCTATAAATCCTGAGTATTTGCTTACGTAAATTATTTTTGTTTTCCTTTGGGATTCTTTAACCTTGTCCTGACTTCACTCATTTGTACTAGCTGTACTTTGTAATGTGGTGGACTTTGGTTTATCACCCTTTTTTGCAGTCTGACAGCTTTACAGCCTTCAGAGATATGTAGTTACATAAAATAGGTGTGCTTCCTTGCCTGGCTAAGGAACAGCATACACTGATGTCCACTATCTCTCGAGTATTCAGCTGGTTTTGTTTAAAAATGGATTACTAAGGTGTTATTTCTTTGATGTTAGCACTTGTTGCTGCCTCTCTCTGCCTGTTCTGCCTGTTGCTCTTCACCTATAAATAATTCCTGCTTCTACACCACTAAATCCAGAGGTTGCTAATCCATTGAGTTGTGGCTAATGGGATCAATGGGAGGTAAAAATAATGCAGAGATTATTAAAGTATCCCAGGAATTTACCTCTGAGACTTCTGATTTCATAAAATAAGAGTCTTCTAGTTTCTTTTGAGTACATTATCTGGAAAGAATAAAGCCTACACTGTTTCCCTGGATGCTGCTTCCTCCATCGGGTGTGTGGCTTCCTGTGGCAGGCTGTGGTCAGCCCCTGCACCTGACCTCCTTCAGTGCTGCAGACCTCTCCTCCTGCCTCCTTTTTAACTTAGATTTTTCTGCCCCAATGGCAAAGCTACAGCTCTGCTCAGAGGTTATTACCTCTAGGAGTGGCAAATACAAATTTTGATCCATCCCTCTGTATTAACTCTGGAAAGAAAAAAAAAAAAGACCCATGTCCCTGCAACTGTAGCTAAAATAGGCTGCAATAGGAAATGTTCTTGTACGTTTTTGCTACCCCATGGTAGGAAGTTGGCTGGGGAAGAAACTCAAATTCTGTCATGTGAACTGATTCCAAAAGGCACGAGACTATAGACCAAAACTACAGATCTTTTGTTTCTTCCTGTGCAAGCTGTGGGGTGATGTTTGTATGTCAGTGACTCAAGTGGGTCAAATCTGAAAGTTCAGGGAGATCATGGAGAACCCAGGCTGGAGTTTGCTCCTCATGAGAGAAATAAAGACTGTTCAAAGGTACCTTCACAGTGTTATCTGTGTGCCTTATTATAGTAACCAGCTTAAAAAAAATCACGCTCTGCACTTTCATAAGTGTGTTTTGAAAGTTATGCTGCAATATTCTGTTCCTTGGAAACACTAATGGGCTTTTGTGGGGAAAGCTACCATCTCTCTCATGCTTTTTCCCATATGGAGGAAGGTTTCTAGTAGTGTTCATATCTCATCCCTATTCAGCGGGTTCCTGGGATCTGAAAGATGTGAAGCCACCTCATCATGCTCTACAGCAGATTTGCAGGAGAGGGTGGGCTCCTGGTTTCATCTTACCAAAGCATGTTCTTTTAAATCTCTTTTTGTGGAGAAGGGAAACAGAGTTCAAGAAAATGGAGATTCCTTTTCCCTTTGAGTGCACGTGGCCAGCTGACACCTGCTATATGAACAATCAAAATATGCAGAGTTCAAAACGCAAATAAACAAAAATATTTACCTGAGAGCAGTTTCTGAACAGGGCGTTTGTTTTCCATCCTCATGAGCTAATTACCTCCTGGGTCTTTTTGTCTCCTGCTTTGGCCTGGAGTAAACAAATCTGTGAAGTGAAACCGAAGCTGGTTTGCAGGTGGAATGTCCTCCCCCTCCCTCATTATTTCCACTTGAGGTGTGTACCTGTACTTTATTCTGTTATCAGCCACAGAGAGTGTTTCTGATTGTGGAAAAATTCAGAGCACAGTAGGGCGAGTCCTGAGGGCTGGGAGATGAACATCTCCCGGGGCTGCCCTGGTGTTGGGCTGTGCTCCTACCCCAGTGCCCGTGTCCGCCCTTTTCAGCCTTACTCCCTCTCCTCCACGAGCTCCCTATGGGGACCAGCCTGAGCTCCTGAGATTCCTGGGAGGGACTCACGGCTGGATGGTGAAATTAGAGCCTGCTTTGATTTTGCAGTGAGATTAAACACGAGCAGCAGGCACGCTGCTGGTGTGCTGCTTTGTTTCACACAGCAGCTGATGCCTTTATTTAAACAGCGGTAACTTCTGTGAAACCTGACTTACCAAAAAAGAAAAAGAAAAAAGGGAGTGTTTAAGCCATTCTGCCCAAGCAAGAAAAACAACAGGGCAAAGCCGAGTCTGTTACGTGAGGTGAATTATTTAAACCCAGGCAGGTTTCCTCAGGGTGTTGCCGGTGCCCCTGTGTGTGCATTCCAGCCGCTCAAGCTTTCGCTCCCCCGAAGGATGCGGAGGGAGAGCCCCGGGGGAGTGAGCTCCGTGAGGAGGAAACTTGTGCAAACTGGAGGAAACAAACCTTGCGGTCAGCTCCAACAAGGGAGGCATGACGCACCCCTGTGGGCTGGCCGCCAGCCCGAGGTACCCCTGTGCGGCGGGGAATTCTGCAGAGCCTTCCCGAGCCCTGTTTGCCCCGCAGCCCAGAGCTCCGCGTTCAGCAGAGCAGGCTCCGGGCAGGCGAGGCTCCCGACACAAAACACCGCGAGCAGGAATGCAGGAAAGCCCCCACCATGTGCTCCTCGGGGGAAAAGTTTGCACTGGCTTTTCGAAATGCATCGACAGCAAAGGCTCTCGACGAGAAGGGGGGAGGGGGAAGGGTTGTTTTCCTTTCATATATTCTGTTTTAACTTAAACGATGTAGACAAAAAAGCCTTCCAATGCCGTCGCCATGGCTACGGCTCAGCTCGTTGTGCAGGAGCCTGTGAACAGGAAAAGGCCAAGCGGAGAAGGGGGCCGAGCCCGGCGCTCCCTGTGCTCGCAGCCGGGTGCGATCCTCTGACGCATCCTCCGGCCGCAAGTTTGTCCAGGGCCACCTTTCTATCCCCACCCGACGGGAGCCTGGAAAAGCCGCGATTGCGAAATCCGCTGGATTGCTCAGCGTTAGGAGAACTTACCGGGTCAGGAGTTTGAGAGCGAGAGCGAGGAGGAGCTTTGCACCTCACCTCGCTGGAGATGTTATCAGCGCTGTCATTAACGCCGCCTCTCCAACTCTTCCCCCGAGGCAGGCAGGCTGCAAGAAGGGAACGGGGTGACGCTGACATACCTGCAGGCCACAGGCAGGTCCTGTGCCTCTGCTGTGATGGGATCCCTCTGGTGCGATACCAGGGACCAGCTCAAAGCCTTAGCTTAGCCCCCATCGTATGCTCGCACTGCAGCTTGGGGGTGCGACTGTGGTCCTAGAACCGAAGAAAGTCTCACACCAAGTGAGGTTTCTCCATCGTCTAAAGCCACAGAAAATACTCTGTTGTGGGTCTCAGTTGTAGTTCCAGAGTCACTTTGGTCCCCTGGTAGCCTGAGAAAGCTATGGAGGGTCTTTTCTTGATGCACGGCAATACCACATCAACATTTGGAGACTGTTACCAAAACTGTGAAAGTATTTCTGCTAGTTTAAAAAACTTTACCTCTTAATAGGATCTCAGCAAAAGTCACATCTGAAAAGTTAGTCTATGTCTTTCTTTTCACGTGAGAATGTTTGAAATTATCACAAGTGGCTAGAAAAGGTCTTCTCATTTAGCACTGCCTCACTTGTTTTCTGTGACTCTCAGAGAATCTATTCATCACAATCTGTTTAGAAAATGCAATGGTAGAGAATGAACAAGATACGATAAACAACTCTAAATTGATTGAAAATTTCACTAAGCTGCTTACTTTCCTAATTATAATGCCTAATTAGTTAGCTTGTTCCATTCAGTCATGCAGCTTTGATAGCTTTATTGTGCTCCAGAAGTCTGGGGCCTGAAATTGAAGCAGGTCTGGCCTAGATATCTAATGAACTGTTAATTTCAAAATAAAAACATTCTTAAGCTGCTCTACTAGCAATCACCTTCTGGTCTGATACACAGAGCCAGAAGCACCAGCTTAAAATAACTTCAAAACAGTTGGACTAGGACCGAGATGCACGAGTAGCTTAATGTAGCTGACAGAGTAACCCGTGAAGCTACTGCAGCTTCACCAAGGAGAAGAGACAACACCCTGATGCTCAGTGAGAGCTGCTGGAGACCATCTCGTCCTTCCCATTCCACCTCCATCACCAGCCACTGGGCTGGTGCATTGGGTGGGCTTCCTCTCACTGCCTGCTGAATTGCAGAGGAGTACAGGTTCAGCAAGAGCAAGCAGGGAGGTTTTTAGCCTGGCATTTAATCTTTGGCCTAGGGAGAAACTCATATTTCTGTTCCCCTTGGGTAGGAGAGGGATTTGACCTTCAGGCTCCTGTGCATGGTCTGAATGCTCTCACAGCAGCTGAGGTGCTGCACAGACATGGTCAGTGTCTGGAAATGACTGTTTCTTATGCAGAAACTGACCTGATCAATCAGGGTAGTTTTTGTGACAGACTCTGTGCTCAGCTCACTCAGAATTTGTCCAGACAACCACTTGGATATATCATAGAATGGTTTGGGTTGGAAGGGACCTCACAGACCATGTAGTTCCAACCCCCTGCCATGATCAGGGATGCCACTCGCTAGACCAGGTTGCTCAGAGCCCCATCCAGTCTGACCTTGAACACGTCCAGGGATGAGACATCCACAGCTTCTCCAGACAACCTGTTCCAGGGCCTCACCACCCTCACAGTAAAGAATTTCATAATAGCCAATCTAAACATGCCCTCCTACAGCTTAAAGCCAGTTCTCCTTGTCCTATCAGCACATGCTCCTGTGAGAAAGTCCCTCTCCAGCTTTCTTGTAGCCCCTTTAGGTACAGGAAGGCTGCTAGAAGGTCTCCCAGAGTCTTCTTCAGGCTGAACAGTCCCCACTCACTCAGCTTGACTTCATAGGTGAAATGTTACAGCCCTCTGATCAATCTTTGTGGCCTCCACTGGACTCACTCCAACAGCTCTGTGTCTTCTTATGCTGGNGCTTCTCCAGACAACCTGTTCCAGGGCCTCACCACCCTCACAGTAAAGAATTTCATAATAGCCAATCTAAACATGCCCTCCTACAGCTTAAAGCCAGTTCTCCTTGTCCTATCAGCACATGCTCCTGTGAGAAAGTCCCTCTCCAGCTTTCTTGTAGCCCCTTTAGGTACAGGAAGGCTGCTAGAAGGTCTCCCAGAGTCTTCTTCAGGCTGAACAGTCCCCACTCACTCAGCTTGACTTCATAGGTGAAATGTTACAGCCCTCTGATCAATCTTTGTGGCCTCCACTGGACTCACTCCAACAGCTCTGTGTCTTCTTATGCTGGGGACCCAGAACTGGACTCAGCACTGTAGGTGGGTCTCACAAGAGCTGAGTAGAAGGGCAGAATCCCCTCCCTTGTTCTGCTGGCAACACTGCTTTGGGTGCAGCCCCAGACATATTTGGTTCTCTGGGGTGATCACACATTACCGAGGCAATGTCAAGCTTCTCACCCCACAACCTCTCTTCCAAGAGCTCCTGTATTTTTTATTAGTCTTTTAATTCTTGAGGCAACAGTTGACAGCCATACCTCACATCTGGGCACTGCTGGCTACATATCAGCTAAAAACAGAAACAAAACAGAAAATAAGGATAGTTTCACACTAAATGCCCTGAACAGCTTGTTGTTGGACCTTGGCAGAGTAATATCTTATTCTTAGAGTTAGTTCAGCATTACCCATAGTTGAAGCAGTCACTGGTCTCTACTCGCCAGGATGAGGAAACACCTTCTAAGTGACATGCAATTTATGCAGTAACCAGAAGGTTTAAAACCTTGTTTTATTTAAACCAGTTAATGTTATAAGGCAGATTAAGTCTCTTCCCTTCCTTTGAAGTGAAAGCAATGCTGGCCAAAAGAACCCTTTTATTGCAGGGTCACCACAGGGCAAGAGGGGAGCAGTGTAAAACTTGTGTGCATCAACCTCCACCATTAATTTAAGGGCCAACACCATGCTGTAAAGTTGTTAATTTGTTTCAAAAAGCAGCTAAAAATTGCTGAGCAGCACTGCTTTCCCCTAGTGCTTTGCAAAGGCTTAAACACACAGTATCTGTTTCCTAGTGCTTAACCCAGCCCTTAATTCCAGGCAGGTCAGCATCACCACTGAGGCACACGCAGAAATGCAGAACCTTATCTGAAACCATGCAGAGAAAACCAGGTCACCAGAAGCATTCAAGTTTGGTGCTTTGTTGTTTGTAAAAATTCTTTTCCTGCACATGACAAGTCAAAACCTTTTCCTGTTTCTTAGGCTTTGAAAGACACCTGGCTGCATCTTCCCCCTGAAGGCTATGAGCTTCCAACTGAGATTTTCTGGAGCTGCTTTCCAGAGAGAAGCCTAATTTAGGGACTCCAACTGTACCTGAAAATGTAGTTCACAGGACAGGAGTGCCTTGCACCACACAGGAAGTAGGGGTTGATCTCAAACCCCCTTCAAACACTCAGGTGCTCAAAACTTTGCTACTGAGTTTCACAGGCACACAAGTGCACCTTTATCCCACTAGGACCACAGTAAATTGTTTCACTTGTGAAAATGTTTGGGTGAATCAACAAGTCTTTTATTAATTTGCATGTTATTTAACTGAAAACTGTATGTGAGAATTAAAGTCAAAACTACTGCCATGAAGTGAAAACACTATTTATTTTTATAAAAGGCAATAATTAAAACAAACCCTACCAGTGTGTACATTGTACACATTTGAATGACACTTACAAGAATGAAGTTTCCATATACAAGGATTACAAGCCCACACTGGTAAAGGATGCACACAAGCACATACTGAACTTCACAGATGCTTCGACTCCAGATCACAGTACCAATTACTCTACGACCACACCTGCATAGCATTGTCATTATTAGCATCCACACTACTTTATTCCACTACAACATGTACATACACAGAAAGCAAGAAGGAGTTTATTCAGAGAGCATATATATTCGCAGAAAGAATTTATTTGCTGGAATAATCTCTCACTCTTCTGTCGCCATCTTCAAGAGATACTCTTTGTCGATTTTGAAGAGCCTCCACCCCTCCTCAGTGGACAGATCAGAGGCGCCCCTCCTCTTGTAGAACCTGATGGACGGTTCGTTCCACTCGGCCACGAGGAAGTGCATGCTGCTGCAGCGGCACTTCACAGCCACCTGCAAGGCAGGGCACAGCTCAGCTCAAACAGCGCCCCGGGTCACCGGCCCGGCAAGAACTGGGGAGATTACTCAGCAACTGTGTATCACCGGTCATCGGGTTCATTCTGTCTGCCACTCCGGTGCTTCTCACTGCTTACCAGACACCAGACAACGCTTTAAGCTATCTAGTGTCCTGCCACCTCCTTCAAGTCAAAGCAGTGCTGAAGGAGAAGCCCCACGCTTCTTTGCCCCATGCAAAGAACACTGCTTTGTTCCCAGTTCTGCTTGTTCAGACTTATCACTCAGACATACCTGACTCAAGTTCTTCAGAATTTCTGACCCGATACCAAGTCCTAAAAAAACAAAAAGCAAAAAGAAACTTAAGTTTTAGATTTAAAAAAGCCCTATAAGAAGCAACTCATCTAATTCTGTAATATATACCTCTATACTCAGCCATCACATAAAAATCTTCAAGATACAGCAGTTTTCCAATCCATGGATCGTAAGTGAAGTAATACATGGCAAAGCCCACAACACATGTTTCTGAAACAAAGGGTGTAACTTCAGCTAGTATGAATTTAAAAGGCAAAAATATTAAGTCTTACATGCATGTTTAAACATACACATTCTCTGTGACATGCAGACACTCGACATTAGGTTACAATTAAAAATAAAGTTTTCAAGTAAGCACACAATTGAAAATACAAGTTCTGGCAAACTTGTATAGCAGCCTAACAAAGTCTGCCCTAGCCATACCCTGAAATCCTCAAAAGCACCATCATATTAAGTGCTAACACAGGGCTTTTTTTCTACAAATAATGCACACCCTACTGATTTATCAGTATTTTCATTCTGGAATACAAGTAAGAACTTTACACAGCAGCTCACAATCTGGATGGCTGCCCCAGCTCTGCCTCCTTAGCAACCAGAACAGTCTGTCTGTCCGTGTACACTGCTCAGTAACTACACTGAGAGGGCCTCCCAGGCCACCTTTACTTATGCTTCCCCTGACAGCATCACGCTGTTTTATTTACCTTACCACAAAAAATCAAGGCAAGTAAAGCTGTAGGTTCAATTATAATTCTGTGGCTCAACACAGAAGAGAAACAACTTTTACAGCAACAGCACACTTGAACTTAAGCTTTGAGTATTTTAACTATTCCTGCACATCCTGTAAGAGAAGCGTGCGAACAGGTTTCTGATCTACTGTGTCTTTGGTAAAGGTTTGGGAATAGCACTTGTCCCTGCAGACCTTACCTCATATTATGATCATCTACTTTATTGTGTAACGGATCTTTTAGTTACCTCCCCGCCCATCCATGTACACAGAAGGGCCATGTACATGGCGAAGCTAGAGACTGTAACCTGAAGATTGGGGACAAATTAAAGAAAAAAATGTGATTCAACAGAATTACATAAAGGTAAGTCAGGGTCAAACAAGAAAAGCCATTTAATTAACTGGAGTCAAGCACATCATGTTACACCTGATCTTCCCATGCTTTCCAGGATTAGCAACCAACTCAGCAGAGCATCACTATGCATTGCTGCGTTTACCATTTAACCTGCTCCTCCTGCCCCAGCTCGCTGCCGGAACATCACGTACAACCGACAGCATCAAGCACACGATGCCTCAGCGCATCTCAGCATCCAAAACCGAGCACCGGGAAGCCTCACTCACCTTCAGACGACCACTGGTCTTTCGGCACTTCTGCAACCAGGCAGTGGTAGAAAGGGTGCTCGCCGAAGCCATCCTCCAGCAGCTCTGCAAGAGCGGAACAGAGTGCGGGCTGAGCCTCCGGCCCGCCCCGCACCTTGATCAGTCGCAGCAGGTCGGGGCAATCCTCGGCCCGCGCCGCGCGGATGCGGAACGAGGCCATTTTCGGCGGCGCTTCCCCCTGCGGCCCCCGCGGCTGACGAGTCCCCGGTGTGTGAACAGGAGGAGCAGCTGTTTCTTCATTCGTGTCCCGGGCGCGGCGGCCACCTGCGGTCAGTCAGGCTGCGAGCATGTCCCGGCGCCGTTTGTTCGCTGCGGTCGCTGCGCCGCCCGCCGTGGTTCCCGCTCCCGGAGTGGGGGCCGCCCGTCGCACCCGCCCTATTTATAGGCGTCCGCGCTCCGCCTCCCCCGGCCCCTCAGCCAATGGGCGTCCCCGCTGCTCTCGCCCCCAGCCAATGGATGCGCCCCGTGCGGGCCCCGCCCCGGCCCTGCCGGCAACAGCCGGGGGCGTCTCGTGACTCGCCCCCCCCCCGGTGCGGGGCGCCCCCTGGCGGAGCCGGGAGGAGCTGCAGGCCCGGACCCCGCCCGGCACTCGCCCCGGGCAGGAGAGCCCTGGTGGGAAAGGGCTCAAAACACTGGGATGGGAACGTTTTCCAGCCTGGAGGGGAAGGGGCAGGGCTCGGAGAAGCGCAAAGGACACGAGTGGTTTCAAAACAGCGGATCTGCCGATGGTCTGCCCCAAGGGAGGCTGAGACTCCGTCTCAGCGGCGGAGTGGATGTCCCAGAGGAGAGTGGGTGGGGCAATGAGGAAATTCCCTCTGGATAGACTCCCCAGAACGACTTTGGAGTATGAAAGGATGGAGGAATTATCCCTAACACAGCTCTTCCTCTGGGCATGGCCGAGAGATGTTGACCTGTGCCAAGGAGTGAGCTGGATCATGATTTAGATGACCGTGTGGTCTGTGGCCCCAGCTGGGACACCCAGAGAAGTGCAATTCTTTACTCACATATGCTTCTCTTTTCACCCTCTTCTATTGCTGTGCAACTATCACATCCATTCTTAGATACTGTAAAGGAGCTCTTGATCTTAGATTTAGCTTGTTTGGGAGTGGTTTGGGATATGGGAGAGCACTAAGTCGTGCTGCTGACTCTCACAACACTGACACCCCATTTTTCAGTGTATCCAACATCCAGCAAGGGTCAACTTTGTTTAGACAGAGGAGGCAGCACCAAACGTGACACTACAAGCGAATTGTATAAAGAAGTGTGTATTCTGATGGCTGGTGTTAGCCAAGAAAATACTTTGGCACACAGTGGGAAGTGCCTGGAGTCCTGGAAGAGTAATTTAGGATTTATGCATACAGCCTAGCTGGCTCAGTTTATCTGCTACTGGAGAAAAAAGGGAGTTGCCTGAAGAACAGCAGCGTTTCCAAATCACAAAGCAACAGCCAATGGCTAGTTGTAGAAAAGCTAAGATTTATTTCATGGGTTGTGGATCCCTGAGGACAAGGCTATTGGTAGGGAGAGTAAATCTGAATAGACCAGCAAAGAACAGACTGAACCTAACTACTTACATTTAATGAATATAGCTTTATTTCAATTCCTAGAAATGATCAGAAATGGGGAATACTGTCTTTGTGAATGACAAGAGTGTTTGTGTTGTCTCAACTCTTTTTGTTTTGCATTTCACAATAAGGAAGTCACGCTATCAGGAAACCTGCTGTTGTATAAGAGCAGCATCTGGTTTCTTTCTTCTCAAGTCAGAAAAGTCACATGATTTTAGACGGTCAAGTTTCAGGAAAAAAAAAAAAAACACCACAAAAAAATATCCAAACATTTTCCACTGACTGTTTTTGAAAGTCCTGCTTTAACTTGCTCAGAAATATGCTGACACCATGTTACTCCAGTTAATACAGTTCATTGGATTTAGCTTTCAAATTCACAAGGCAGAAGGAAAAAACCCCACAGCCTGAAAGTATAAAAAAATACTTTCCTAAACAATAGGAAACACAGAGAATTAAAACAAAAGAATGAAAGAAAAATATCTAATTAAGATATCTAGATCTCAGAGACTATGGTGCAATTATTTAGTTACATATTACTAGAGGTATTTTTCCAGCATAAGTAAGGTAAATAAGAACGGTAAGAATATTTTACAAAGAGATTCTAAAAGAACTCAGTTTTGTGAATTAATCAGATTGATGGGACTTGTAGTTCACAGTTTCTTCCTTTTGTCTCAGGTCTGTTTGTCTTTGAGTAGCTTTGGTGTCATCTTGACATAGCTGAGGCCAGTGATGAAATCTCTAATGATGTGCACAGGGCTCAGGTTTTACCCTCGAGTGGTCACAACCTGTTCACCTGCCCTTCTCTCCAAGGGAATAAGTAGTGGCAAGTCTCCTGAAAAGGATCAAGGTTTTCTCAAATTATGCAAGTGTGTGTGCTGGCAGGTGGTTAGAAAATGTGTTTAAGGTAAATCATAGTTGAAATAACCTGTTATAATGAAATATGCACCGAAGTCTGGATTAGCTCACTTTTCTGTACCAGCCAGCAACTCCTTCCATGCAGAACCTGTCGACTGTGACTCCATCTGCATTTCCAGCAGAAGAGTTGGACTTTGGTATTTGAGGGGTATAATGGTTAGAATTACCTAAAACAAGCATGCACATAATTCCCATTTTTTTCACTGCATCTTCTCCCTAAATATTACTTGTAAGAGGAGAAACAGAAAATTTTGTGCCAATTAGCCTGCAGCACTTTAATTTTTAGCCTGCAACAGGAAATGCTGTTAATAAAAGCACACAAAGCCTTATATAGTGACTGAGGCATGTTTTCCCCACATCCTCTTCAGAGATGGAGGTCTTGTCTAGTCTGAAGCTACAGGAAATGGCCAGCCCAGTTCCCCCAGATCCTTCCACGGCAATGCAGCTGAACAGTTTGTGCAGAGAGTTGTGGGACTTCAACTGTACTTGTACCAAAAACATGTTTTTATTTGCATCTACATTTCCTAATGTCTTCTTTTCTCAGAGGCTGGACAGAAAGGCTCAAAGTGGGCACCGTTTTTCTTTCTTTACTGTCCAACTAATCAAACTCTCTTTACTACTCCTATTTTAATTTTTGATTTCCTCCTTCGCTAGGAAGATTCCTTGAATTCCTGTGTGAATGCCTCTCTCATGCCTCCAAAGTTCCTCTGTTTGTAATAAACAAGAGAGGAAGAAGAAAACCTCCTTATTCCACATTAGAATGTAGCGCATTAATAATTTTTGATTGCACTATGAAATACTTTCAAGTATTGTGTCTCCTGTCAAATCTCTGGAGCAAAATACAGAAAATGCCATTAATATTCAGTATTGACCTGTAATATTTTTCAGATTAGTCTTTGGATGACATTCAGGATTCTCTTAGATTTTCAACTGAGTATTTTTGTCCTCATAATTAGACCTTGCATTGACATTTACGAGTTCATAGTTGCTTCTAGATAATTTTTTAAAGCAACTTGAAATTACAGCTTGTCAATACTAGCCTGTACATAGGAAAAATATTAATCTCTGTGAGAATTATACAGAATGCTAAATAAATACTGCGGGAGCACTGCTCAGAATTCAGGGCAAATGCAAAATTAACAATTTCACATAATAAAGCTACATGAATTTCCATATGCTGAAAATAAAAGGACCATTATTTTCCATTATCATATTTGAAGACATATTTTAGGGCATTAAAATCCTATTCCCATAAGCTAATACATCTCATCTAT
This sequence comes from Scytalopus superciliaris, assembly GCA_013400415.1. Lineage (NCBI taxonomy): Eukaryota > Metazoa > Chordata > Aves > Passeriformes > Rhinocryptidae > Scytalopus > Scytalopus superciliaris. Next base: position 33,861 of record VXBX01008409.1, on the reverse strand, counting down.
AATTTGTAATTATGCAGTTTAATGATTTTGGGATAACTAATAATCTGCCTGCATCGACAAATCATCTAGCTCGTGCGTGCAAATAACTTGGGGTATAAAACTTATAGAAATAAGTGTTGGGAAAAAATCAAGCCATGCCTCAGTTGTATAACCTTATGTTTTGGATACAGTAGAAGTCCCTTTGGCTCCGATCCTGCAGTACACTTAAATCAGAGGGAAGGTTCTCAGTCTCCTAAAAGAAACCCACAGAACATAATTTATTCCTTAAAACTGATAGGGGTTTGCACGATGAGCAGTTGGTTTTCCTACATGTCACAACCAGAGCTTTGTCTTTGGCCCAGTCTTCTGCACTGTCCAGAGGTGATTCTTTTCATGGCATCTTGATTTTTGGATCTCCAGCATGCACGCAAAAGAGGTTTCCACATTTTCCCCCGGGACAGATGAATGAGAAGCTTTGCAGTAGCACCATCAGCTTTTTCACAGAGTCACAGAGTGGCTTGGGTTGGAAGGCACCTTGAAGACCCCCCCAGTTTCATCCCCCTGCTAGTATCAAGGGGCAGCTCCGGGCGGGTTTTGCTCGGTGTGCAAGGCACACAACATCACTGTCTTGGTCTTCCAAAACACCGACCAGTTCACAGCTGCGATTCACACAGACTTCGCTTTGTTTGGTTAGCAGCAACTTATCAAAAAGGAGGTGACGGTGCAAAGAGCCGTCAGGTGCCACCCTTGCGAGCAGTGAGTAATCGGGCCAAGGTACTTTCGCTGTTTGCTGGAACGCGTTTCCCCGTGTCCTCACCCGGTCTCGCTGCTGCCCCTGCCAAGCCCTTGGCACGCTGTGCTTACCAACTCTATTGTTAGCCCGTACCTCCTCTAAGCACCATTTCCCTGTCTCCCGGGGGTGAAAATAATCCCGATGAATTACGATTGCCGGTTACTCGCCTGTGCAAAGCGCACAGCCCGTAACGCGGCGGCGTCTCCTTCAAACCCCGTGTCCCCATGGAATTCCGAGGCTCTGCGCCCTCCCTGCCAGTGCCCCCGGGGGCGGGCGGGCCTGTGACAGGAGCCTCGGGGGGAGCCGCCCAGCCCGGCCCGTCACGGCACGGCACGGGTGAGAACACCAGTGTTAAAAATAAAAGCTCGCGGTGTTCATTTTTAAAGCGATCCCCGGGCTG